>LSYV01000009.1:1626598-1701385 GCA_001584585.1 Gonium pectorale | reverse complement strand
GGCCCTTATCAAGAACGGCCTCGGCCAGTTTGCCGTTCTTGATAAGGGCCTTGACGCGCTTGGACATGAGCCCGTAGGTTTCGTGGACCTGGCTGCGGAAACCGATGGGATCGGTGGGGGCCAGCCGCTCAACCCATTCGTAGGCGGCAACACCCGATCCAGTGACAGCCCTGGCACTGTTGAGGACGTCAGACCGCTTTGTAACCGTACCAGGGTGAAGGTGGTCACGGCGCCCCAGTCGAGCAGCGCCGAGGCGTAGCCGATGGGCACGCAGACGAGCAGAATATTAAAGTAGGAGGAGAAGATAATCTCCTTGAGCTGCGGTACAGCGAGGATGGCGGCAACAAGAGAGGGGATGGGATCCGGGCTGCGGGCCCTTGGGTGTGCCGGTGGAAGTACGGCAAGTGTGCCACCGCAATGGGGTGAGGTATGCACAGCGGTGCACACAGTGGGCATAGCATGTAGGTTGACATAGTAAGGACTGACTGGAGCCGTTGGGACATCGTCGTGGGGTCCGAGAGTAGGCCTCGGCTGGGGACTGGGGCACCAATACGCCGGACAACACGCGCCGTACATTGCAAAAGGGCCGGTGCTGATGGACAGGACCGCCGCACAACATGTCGTTGTAAGGTTGTACCTAAATGCATGCCAGCCCCCTTACGGCATGCATTAACGGAATGCAGGTCATGAGGCCCTCCACTCTGGGCCCCCTCAAACTACAAACCTTAGCCAGCAACCCATTCAGCCGGCGCTTCACTCACCGCCAGATAATCCCGCACAAACCACTTTGGTGCCACAGACCTCAGGGATGCGCGAGAAAGCGTGCGGTCCTGTGGCCCAGTGGAAACGCGCGCATGCCCGAGAGAGGGAGTCGCCGAGACCCTTGAGAAGATGCCGCCGGCAGCCGCTCCGTTGCCTGAACGGTCCGAGAGTCCCTGAGCCTTAATAACGACATCAGTCGCGAGCGATTGGCGCTTACTGTTGTCGAGCAGCGCTTCCTCGTAGTCCTCGCCCTCGTCCAGCTCCGCAAGCCGCTGGCGGGTATCTGCCTTGACCGCTGAGATAGCATTTTTCCTTTGCGCCGACATTGCAAATTGTCACAATATCGAAAAGTCTCAGTGATGCCAGACAAGTGCGGCCACTTATGCAATACACACGGAATAACTTCCGTGCAAATAGATTCCGGTCATGTGAAAACCTAGAAACGGTCAACGACCCTAGTTCTGGAGCCCGATATTCAGAAGAACAGAACGCTAGGCTTGGATTGTTTCTTTGACAATCCAAAGCTAGGGTTTCTTATCCAATGACCATCCGAATGCCAAGTAGCGCAATTCGTCATTTGTGCCGCCAGCAAGACCAAGAAACACACTGCCACTGCTGAACCGCATAACAATGTCGTCGCTCAGTGTTGGGCGCTCCGCAGCCGCATCGTCGGCAGCCGCCTCGGTCTGCACAAATGTTCCACGCTCGAGGTTGCCTCCAAGAGGCATGGCGTTCGGTCAGACGCTGTGCTCGTTGCTGCAACGACGCTGCGACGCCAAGGTATAGAGCACGGAAGGGGACCGGCCATGACGTTTGACGTTGCGCCGCAACGTCCACAACCACATCCGCCACCACGCCACCGCAGCCACCGCTCGCTCTGCTTCCGCCCCCCTCACGTCAGCTCACTAATCCCCATTGACAGGCAGCCCAAGCTGCGCCACCCGTGCCAGCTGAAGAAGCAGCTGAAGAAGCATCACCGCCGACAGGCACCCAGCCCAGCAGCGTGTCCGTGGCGGCGACGGCGGCGGAGCTGCTCCAGTCCATCCCGCGCTCCGGCAGCGTGCAGCAGCTGCGGTCTGTCATGCAGCAGGCGGAGTCAAGCGGCTGTCTGACCACGGCTCACTTGGTTGCCATGCTGGCGCAGCTTGCGGCGCTGGTAAGCACGGCGCAGTCGCTGTATGTGCCCGCAGGGCCGTGCAGCAAAGGGGCGCGCGACCATGTCCCCGCCGAGGGGTCTTGGCACGATCATGTTTTTGACGTGTCCGCCATCTTGAATTGGACGTTGTACGATGAGTACGCCTTCGCGCGATGTTATTCTACTTCCTGACGTCTGCCGGCCGCCTGGGTTCCTCACGCTGTACCGGGATTCGAACAACTGCACGTATCAAGCGCATTGCCTTCCATCCGCGGCCCTGTGCCCCCCGCCGCCCCATGGCCGCAGGCCCGCCCCACCGGCGGGGCCGCTAAAGGAGCCCAGCGGATGGGCGCGGAGCTGCTCGAGCGCCTCCGCCGCAGTGGCCAGACCTCCTTATCGCCCGGGCTCCGGGCCGTGGTCGAAAATGCTGAGGCTGTGCTGGGCCTGCAAGAATCGGCGTCAAAGCCGTTGCCGTCATCATCATCGCAGCAGCAGCAGCAGCGGCGGCAGCCGGCACCACGTGGCGCGGGCCCGGGTCCGTCACCGCCAGGTCAGGTGGCAGCAGCATCGGGCGCGCCTGCGGCGGAGAATGGAGGGCGCGGGCGGCAGCACCGCGATAACAAGGCTGCGGGGGCCGCTGCTGGGGCCGCGGGGGGCGCTGCGCGAGGCGGGAGGGATCGAGAGGCGACGCAAAGCCAGCGGACGCGCCCGCCGCCGCAGCAGGACCGGCCTGGCAAAGCGCCCACCCAGTCCGGGCCCAGGCCGCAGGCTCAGACGCCTGCCCCAGCCTCGGGCTCGCAGGCCAAGCCCGCAAGCGCTCCGTTTCCTCCTGTCGCTGCTTCTGCCCCTGGAGATGTCACCGGTGGGACTGGACAGAGCTCCCCGAGCACAGCTGCCCACGGGCCCGCCAGCGCCCCGTCTGTCCCGTCAAGCTCGCCGCCCAGCGATTTGCCGGTGGCGATGGAGACAACGGCGACGGAGGTGGTGTCTGGAGTCGTTGCTGCCGCATTGCACTCGCAAGTGCAGCAGGTGCCGGCTGACGCGCCGGCATCGCCGATAGCCGCCCCGCATGAGCGCGCGGAGCAGCAGCATACCGCCGACGGCATGGGCGAAGCGGCTTTGGGCGCCAGCCGCGGCGGCAGCGCACCCGGCGATGCGGAGTGCGGACCGTCGGCCTCCCCGCCCGGCCCGCCCTCTCTGCAGGAAGCCCTGCGGCTGGCGTGGGAGGCGCACGCGAGGCGGCAGCACGAGGGCAATCCCGCCGGCTCCTCGGCGCGCAGTGGCGGGGATGAGGCGCTGGCGGCCGCGCTGCAGCAGCAGCACCCGGCGTCCATGGGCCTGCGGGACATCGCAGATGTGCTGCAGCTGCTGGGCCTGCTCAACCTCATGCCGCGCTACGAGTGGCTCACCGCCGCGCGCGAGCAGCTGCGGGCGGCCCTCGTGCAGGCGGAGGGCGAGGCCACGGCGGTGGCCGCGACGCTGGGTGGGCAGGATGGGTCGGAGCAGGAGGTGGCGCGCCGACTGGATGACCTGCGGATGCTGAGCGACGTGGCCGGCGAGCTGGTGAAGCTGTGCTGGGAGGCTGATGGCCAACAGGCGGCGAGCAGCGGGAGCGCCGAGCACGGCGATGCAGGAGAGGTGGTGTCTGAGGCCGCTCGCTGTGTCACGAACGCAGGGGCACACAGCAGCAGCAGCAGCAGCGACGGCGGCGGCAGCGAAGCTGCGGTACCGGCGGCGGGGGATGTTTGCGAGCCGCAGGATGCGGTCCCCGGTACCAGCGTGCTAGACTCGGCGTCGGATGGCCAGGCCACTGCAGAAGCCCCGGATGTGGAGGCGGCCGCTGAGCCGCCAGAGCAGGAGCAGCTGCTTGTCGTTGACAGCCATGCGCAGGAGGCGGTGGCGGCGCCGCAGCCCAGTGTGCGGCCCGAGGAGCTAGAGCCGCGGTCCGAGCTGTGGGAGGCTGCGCTGGCGATGGACGAGCAGCAGCAGCGGCAGGATGCGGAGCTGGTGGAGCAGCACCGGGGCGACCCCGAGGCCGCGCTGGCCCGTCTGCAGGCGGAGCTGCTCGCCGCGAGGGGCCTGGAGAGGTTCTCAGGTGCGGCCGGCGCCCTCGGCGATTTCGGCAGCGCGGCAGTCGCCGCAGACGCTGCGATTGCAGAGCTGTCGTCGCTGCTGGCAGACATCACACGGGGGAACGTTGGCGTCGGCGCGCAGCCTGGTGCCCTCGCCGGCGGCCGGCCGACGGTGACGGCGGCGCGGCTGGCGGCTATGGTGGGCGCCGCCGGCGCGCTGCGGCCAGTTCTGCCGTCGCAGCTGCTGACGGCTGCGGCGCGGCTGCTGGCGGCGATGCGTGAGGGCGTGGCTGTTGAGCATGTGGCAGCGGTGGTGCACGCCTGCTCGGCGGCCGGCTTCCGCCCTCCCGTGCAGCAGCTGGACCAACTGGCACTCCAGGCGCTGAGCGATGCGTCCAGGAGGCTAGCGGCCCTTGAGCCGGAGGTCAGCCCCGCCGCGGTCATGGCGGCCGATGACGCGGCAGCGGAGGCGGCTGAGGCGGCATCATCAGCGGCCGCGACCGCTGCAGCGGCCACGGCGCGAGCCTTGCACACGGCGGCCCACAACCTGGTCCGGCTGGGCTGTGCGCTGAACGACAAGCAGTTCGCCGTCTGGGCAGAGGCGGTGGCGCAGCGGCCGCTCGCGCTGACCCCCGTCGAGCTGGTCCAGCTGCTGGAGGCGTGCTGCCAGCGCGGCTTCCGGCTGCGGACTGGAGGCGACGCCACGGCCCGCGCGGGCTCGGCCGCCCTGCTAGCGGCGGCCCTGGCGCCGTCCCGCCTGGGCCTCCTCTCTGCCCGCGAGGCGGCCGCTGTGGCGCACTTTGCAGTGCAGCAGGGCGCGAGCCTAGCCGGCCCGCCCGGGCGCGCGGTGCTGTCGCACCTGGCCCCGCTGCTGGTCGAGCTGCCGCCCGCGCAGCTGGCGTCGCTGCTGCCGGTTCTGCACGCCGCCGGCGCGCTTCCTGTGCCCTCCGCCAGCACGGCTGCGTGGCTCAGCGCCCACTCGGCCGCGCTGCTGCCCGCGGCTGAGGACCTGGGGGCCGAGCAGCTGTTGCCGCTGCTGCGGAGCTACGTCACGCTCCCGTACGCCCCGCCGCCGCTGCTGCTGTTGGGCGTGGCGCTGGCGCTGGAGGCGCGGCTGCGCTCCACGCCCGTGCCGGTGGCGCTGGAGGGCCTCGAGCTGCTGCTCTGCCGCCTGCGCTTCCAGCCCAACGAGGGCCTGGCGGCAGCGCTCCGCGAGGACTTCATGTTGCGGCTGATGCTGCTCGCGACCAAGCCCCGGCAACCGCACGTGCAGATGCAGATGCAGCCACAGCAGCAGCTTGGTGGTGGCGGCGGCGCCGGCCTGACAGCGGCGCAGCGGTTGCGGGCCTTGGACGTCTTGGCGGCGGCGCGCGTGCGGCCGCACCCCGCGCAGCTGGCGGCGTTGCTGGATCTGGAGTTTGCGACGGGCGACGGCACGATGGCGGCGCTGGGCGGTGAGGAGCTGGCGCGGCTGCTGTGGCACTGCGTGCGCTTCCGCGGCCTGCCGTCCTGGCGGTTCGTGGGCGAGTGGCTACAGGCGAGTGCGCAGGCCATGCAGCAGGAAGTGACGGCCGCCGCCGGCGCCGCTAGCATTGGGCCCGGGGCGCTGGTGCGTGTGGGCTGGTGCCTGGCGCAGATGGGGGTGCGGCCGGACCGCTCCTGGCGGCGCGTCTACCAGGCCGCGTTGTTGGCTGCGATGCCCGAGCTGGGCGCTGAGGAGCTAAGCCTGGCGGCACACTCGGTGCAGGGCCTGCGCGGCAGGCCGGGAGCGGAGTGGCTGGAGGGCCTGGCGGCGGCGGCCCAGGCGCGGATGGACGAGCTGGACGCGGCGTCGGCGGTGCGGCTGCTGCACTTTGTGGCGGCCGCGGAGATGAAGCCGGCCAAGGAGTGGATGCAGGTGCGGGCCGGGTGGCGGTGACGGCGAGGAGATACCCCTGCATGTCGACGCTGACCGCGCCCCTTTGTCGGACGCAAGTGGGGGAAACTCGCCACACCGCTCACTGTGCTGCTGCTTGTTATGCTTCTTGTAGCGCGGGCCCCGCGCGCTCGTGCGTCAGTGAACGTGGTTAGCACGAGTACAGTCCAGGTCCTTTTCTGTTCCGAAACGCATAACGCTCGTGCGTCCCGTCCTCATGCTCGCACGCAGGCGTTCTTCATCCGCACGCTGCCCTACTTGTCCGTCGAGGGCATCGCCGCGGCTGGCCGCCCTGCGGCCTCTCCCCGCACCGCCAGCGCCTTCGCGCCCGACCACGTCGTCCTGCTGCTCCGCGCCCTTTCCCAGCTGGGCTTCAGGCCGCCCCAGCCCTGGTTGGACGGCGCTCTGGAGCGGCTGCGCACCGAGGCGGCGTCCCTCAGCCCCGCCTGCTTCCCCATCGCGCTCAGCGCCCTGGCGCGACTGTGCCCGGATGTGGCGGCCGAGCAGGGTCCCGGCAGCGCCGTGGACGCCATCGTGAAGGCCGCGCATGACCGGCGGGAGAGCTTTGGCGAGGTGGAGATCAGGTGGTTTCTGGAGACGCTGGGGTGCCATTACCCGTCCTACGCGTTGCCGCGCAGCGCAGAGGACAACTTGCTGGGCGTTCTGCGGCGGCGCGAGGCGGCGGGCGCGGCCGGCAGCGGCGCGGGCGGTGTTGGGCAGGATGGGGGCCACGGGGCGGACGTTGCGATGGCGCTGGGAGACGTCGTCAGTGAGGGGTGGCTGCAGTGGCCGCGGACAGGTGTGGAGGTTTGACATGGGTGGCGGCGGCAATGGCCGAGCGCCCCGCATCGATGCCCCGTTTGTGGAGAGGACCATGCCGTTGAGCCGTACTAGAACTCACCAAGCATTGCCGTAATGTGCGTTACAATGTCCTTCAATCTGTTGTACAAAGCGCAGACTTGAGCAAACGGGCAACCTATACGCCCATGTGATGTGTTTCAACTCTGCGGGTGGTACCGAGACCTATTGCTTCCCTCGAAACTCCCACAATGTGGAGTTTGGCCTAACTACCACGGTGAAAGGGAACTCGGCCCTTTCTCCGCATGCGCTCTCACTCGCCAGACGGGCAGAGGACCATTTTGATCGACAACAATCAATACATGAAGAGCTGGGCCCCCCTGTGGGGCCTGTGGGAACGCCATCACCGGCGCCGCCGCTGCCGCGCCCGGCGGCCCAGGCTTTGCGCGAGCGCTAGGCGTTGCGCAGATGCATCTCCCGCAGCGATGCCAGGTACCCAAGCAGCTCTGACTTTCCGGCGCCGGTGCGGGAGCTGGTCTCGAAGCAGCGCGGGAGCGCCTCCCACTCCTCGGACATCTGCATGCGTGTCGTGCGTGCGGGAAGTGTGGGGAAGTGTGGACAAACACACAGAGCACGAGAGCACAGCGGTCATACACGTCTCATGGCCCATGCGACAAAGATACGACGCTAGAAAACCCACTAGCAGACCGACTAGCAAACTTCTGCCCCGCTGACCATGTTGGTGCACATTTGTGAGCTGTCATCTGCGGGACGAGAAAGTGGCAAAAAGGCAATGAGGCACCGGCGCACCTTGCGCAGGCCTGCCCGTCAACAGACCCCATGCGCCCTGGGCCCCGGTCTCAACGACCCTCTTCGCGTCCACACTGCTCGGACCCGCCCCATACCCTGGCGACCCACCGCCTGCTTGAAGGCCCGCACGTTGGCTGCGTTGGGCGGTCCATCCCTCTTGCGGTTGTCTATCTTGGTGAACACGATGCAGAAGGGCACCTCACACTCGGCCAGCCAGTCTGCGCACTGCTTGTCCACCTCCTGCGGAGCCACGCTCGAATCCACCAAGAGCAGCACGCTCACGAGGTTGTCCCGCGTGATGAAGTAGTCCTTGGTGAACCTGAGCCACTCCTCGCGATTCGCTTTCCCTGCCTTTGCAAATCTGTGGCAGGATTGCGGGCACAAGAAGCGGGGTACGACGGGATGGGACATGGCGAGGGCTGGGGTGTGACACCCGGCACGGTACACCAAGATGGACCTCTTACCCATAGCCCGGCAAGTCCACCAAGTGCCACGAGTCGTTAATTAGGTAGTGGTTGATAAGTTTGGTCATGCCTGGACAGGGGAGGTGGGTCAAACTCGGACGACAGCGAGCGGCGAATGGGTGATGCGGCGACGCTTCGCTCACCCGGCTCCTTGGAGACCTTCGCCAGCTTGTCGTTGCTCGTCAAAGCATTTATCAACGAGGATTTTCCAACGTTCGATCGGCCGATAAGCGCGAACTCCGGTAGTCTATCAGGCGGGCAGTCGGCGACGCGCGTGCTGCTCTTGATAAACGAGGATTTGCGGATTGTGCTATTCAAGGGCGGAGGCAGGTCTAATTGCATGTACTTGAAGCCGTCGGAGCTTGACGCGGCGACGCGCACTGCCGACCGCAGCCGGCGGGTGGTGGCTGTGCGGCTACATGCCAGCCCAAGCGCCTGGGCCGTAATGGGCCGACGCGCAACGACTGGGGTCAAGGGCAGCGCTGCCAGAACGCCGGCGGAAGGCATGGTGAGCAGTGCAGACAACAGCACCTGTGCCCAGCATCATACAGAAGTCCCTAGGCCGTACGCATGGTACGGCAGTCCAGGAAGTACTGGAAAACGCTGCAGCAACCCCGAAGGGAGCTGAATACGAGGGGCCTGGACCCGAGTGACGAGGGGACTGCACCCACGTGCAACCCACTTGAAAAGTTCGCCCAGACCAACCACCTGCATGCTGACCCCACAAGGCCCTCCACCCACGGCACCCACCGTCCAGCAGGGCCATGCATCGGCAACGCAGCATGCCTGACCCACTCGTGTCCCTAGCACTCCCACGAATGAGGAAACCCTCAACGCGGAGACCGCTGTGAAGCGTATCAGGCCCTCCTCAATGCTCACAAATGTTCTGCGTAGCGTAAAACGTGCTGCATGCCCAACCTCGCACCCTGCCTTTTTCTTGGTATCACGCTCAAGCACGTAACGCGTGGCTCCGGTCCAGACTCAAGCTCCTCTCCAGCAAACCCATCAGCCTGGCCCTACCACGATACCCCCAGAGCACGCTCCGGGCCCCTGTCCGGCCCTCCTTCCCTCCTCATCGGGTCGCACCGCACCACCATCCCTCCCACTTTCCATGGACAAGATACCGACTACCAAGGACAAGATCACACGTTTGGTTCTGCACCCCTGCGCTGGCGTCCTGAGCTCGTCATCATCCCCTTCGTTTCCCCCTTCCCTTCCTTCTCTTCTCCCCTCAGATCCGCGCGCCTGTCACGCATATACCATAGGCTTGTCCTCCCGCCTGTAGTCCGTGTACCGCTCCGGCAGCGGCGGGTCGCCCTCCGGCTCACAGCCCTTCCTGAACGGGCAGGGCCCATCTGGGTTGGTCCGCTTCAGCAGCCGCAAGTTGGTCAGCCGCACGTGGTTCTCCAGCTTCTCGAGGAACTTGCCCGGGCCTGAGCCCCAGCCCGCGCCCCAGCGGCCCATGTAGACGCTGGAGCTGAGGCCCTGCTGGCGGCCCCAGCAGCGGACGCCCGTCTCGGGCTTGTGGGTGCCGCCCGGGGTGCCGGGGTCGCCTGGCGCCTTTTGGATGATGGGCATGTAAGCCACGTGCCAGCCTGCGGGCGGAGCGTGTTCAGAAGATTGCGAGCGTGTAGGGCAAATGAGTTGTGGAGGGTTACGAAGGGCATACGTTGCTGAAAGGAGACTCGCGAGGAGCCCAATGGGCGGCATGAAGTCAAGCCATTAGGTGCACGCGCCTCCCACGGTTCCGGGCCGGAGCGCGGCGAGGACCCGGCGGGGCGGTCTGGGCTGTATCGCAGGGACGCGGGGGTGCGCGTTCGTGCCGTACACATGAACGAGACAAGAGCGGACTGCCGCCGCCTGCTTTTCCTCCCTGCTCCGTTCCGTCCTCCCTTCCTCGCTCCCCACACGTCAACAGCAACTACACCAGGACCGCCACCATCTCTAATATTCAGTCTGATTCGGTATCTGCGACGCGACCCGTTTCCCTTCTTCACTACCCCCTCCCCACCTGCGGTCCAGAAGCGGATGGAGAGCTCCCAGTCGGACCAGATCCCGCACTCCCCTGCGAGCCAGGTGCGGGTCGGGTGCATCTCATACGGGCCCAACAACTGCGATACTTGAATGCTTGGATGCCGGCGCTTTCTGACTGAATCCCCCCTGCCGCAGCGTACACCCCATCAGCTGCGGCTGAGGCTGGGGCCTACGCCACGAGCTGTACGACCCACCGAGCCGGGACCACCATCACCGGCCCACCGCCCACCTGGGTCCGACAGCCCCTCGTCCAGGCCGCCCACCACCTTGAACGCAGAGCGCCGGACGGCCAGCGGCGCCAAATCAACCTGCACCACCGCCCGATGTCGGGTTGTTCACCGGTCAGCGGTTTGAAAAGGGCGCAACATAAATCTGGAAGGTGATCAAGCCGGTCACGACGAGCCACCCCAGGTCCATTTTGTCAGGGCGGAGCGCCCTCCGCAGCGTTGCGCCTGTCCCGCCGCCCGCCCGCCCGGCGTCCCGTATATATCCGGCACCTTTGCCTCCCGACCCGCCCCTCGCCCCTTTCCCGTCCCGGACCTCGGCCCCTGCCCCCGCTGCAGCGGCGCGCAAGGCAACTTCCTGACGCCCGCGCAGCCGTCCTTCTCGGACGCTCCCCTGCGTTCCCGCCCCCGTGCTGCTCGGCCCCCGCTCCTTGCCTGGAACGCAAAGATAATGTTGTTACCGGTGCTCGGGTCAAGGAAGTTGTGCGCGCTGAGGTCGTTGCCCTCTCCGTGCGACAGCTGCAGCTTGTTCATGCCGACCATGGCAAGCTGCGGCATGGCCTCGAACTGGGCCACCAGGCGGGGCAGCCAGGAGCAGTCCGACGGCTCCACCAGGTCGTCATCCTGTGGACAGGTGACAGTTCGGGGGTAACGACATGCGGACGGGCCATCAGTACGGCGGCGGTTGTGGTAAAGGCAGAGGGTCACCTGCAGGAAGACAAGGATCTTGCCGCGCGCCATGCCAGCCAGGCGGTTGTAGCCGCGCAGCTCGTGGACGTTGTACGACATAACCGGTACGACAAAGCCGCTGGTGTTCCAGCTCAGGTCGGCCCAGGCTTGGCCCTCCTGGGGGTTGGGTTTTTGGGCACGTGGCGCGGGGAGTGGGTGGGTCGGGTGGAGCGTGCAGCGCTATGCGGCGTTACCTCCCATGGCACAGGGACGTGGCCATGCCCGAAGACCTGATATCGCAGCATGCCGGACTGCCGTACGACGGCACCCATGGTGAGCATGTCGTGACGACCCGTGCGCTGTACCTGGGGACTATCCACATTGACCAGGAACTCAGATTGGACGAGCTTGTTGCAAACCTGCAGATGCATGTTGGGCAAGCGTTGGCTTACTCGAGCCACCCACAGGAAGTGTTGTCCATGGATGCGGAACGCCAAACGGCGCCCTGGGAGGGCGAGGTACAGGCTACAGACGCCCGGGGTGGCGGCACTACTTTCAGGTAACTCCTTGCAGCCATGCACCCAGCGCGGTGCGTATCGCTGCGTGCTAAGCTTGCTCTCCCCCCGACCCTACGTGTGCCGGCATCGCCGTCGGCGACGGTGTCGATGCCGACAAAGCGTTGTATGCGCAAGAGAGCCCAGTCTTTCTCCCCCCCATCCCGTTTCCCTTCTTCCCTGCTCCAAGCGTTACCTGGGGGTCCCACCTGCAGCATATTTACAAACAGGCTGACAACGCGTGGCCGCTTGAAGTACTGCAGCATGAACGACACCACCGGCTGGTCCGGATAGAGTCGGGGTGATAAATGGGCACTCGTGCAGTGCACCTGGCATGGGCGGGCCAGGGAGGCAGGCGGGCAGGGGTGGGGTGGGCTCGGCGATACGGCTTGCAGTCCCAATCACTTCCAACGGGCCGTTCCACACGGCCTTCTCGGTCCTGATATACATGACCCTTACATTGGATGCCAGGCAACTGCAGTTTGCCTTTGCATTCGTATTGATTGCCGCCCCCAGGCAAGTCGCCGGACGCTCCCTACCGCATTCCAACCCAACCCCCAAGTTACCCCACACCCCTGAGACATAAACGGATGGGGCATTTCCCCCCTCGGTCCCCGCTTGACTCACGAGGTCCTGGACTGAAGTCGCAGGCGTCAGTACGCCCTTCTCACGGAGGCTGCCCACGAGCTTGCCGATGTTGCCCTCCAGCTCCACCCGGGCCTTTCGCGCATTTAGGTACCTGTCCTGCACGTAACTCTGGTTCCAATCCGTCTTCCAAGCAAACTTCTCCTCTATGTTGGCGAAACTGGTCCCCATTTTTGTGAACAGTTGCTCCATGTCGACTTCCACCCGCCTACGAGGCATAGGGGACGGCTATGCGTGAGCCTGGCGAGCATCGAGCGATGTGCACCCTACGCTACGTCAACTAACCGGTGAATGAACCATGACTGAAACGCGTCCCTCAGGGCAAGCAGATCGGGGCTATGCGGGGGAAGGTTTTGTAAGTGATCGTCGCAGAAAGGTAATCGGCTCAGGCGAGGCACGGGGTCGCCCGCTGCCAGCAGCAGCAGTGGCAGCAGTAGCAGCAGGCCCACCCGGTTAGGTAGGGGCGGCGTGCGCATGCTAATTCATCCTGATGTCCGATAGAAATCAGATGGTCAAGGGCAAACGGGCACATACGGTCGTTCGTCGACACGGTAGTTGGTCGGTTCTGGCGGTTAGTGTCTGACCCGTGGGCCGTGGCCCTTCGACATTGCTTGCACTCCTGCTAGACTTTTCGGCCTGGGTTGCTATTCTAACCTGCAACACACTCGGTTTGCAAAGTATTGAATTTTGGGGAAGGGTTTGGAGGGGTGTCCTCCTGGTGCCTGTACCTCGAAAAAAGAGAAACCTGCATAGAAAGAGGGAGCTGTGACCTCGGCGCTGTGACGTGGCGCACACGGCACACGGCAGCATCAGGCCCAAGCGGGGGAGAAGCGGACGGAGCATTCTCGCCGTACACTTCCAACTTGGTAGCAGAGCTGGGCGCCGCCCTATGGGTCACACGCGCGTTGCCAACGCGAACCCCGTACTTGAGCACCGCCCATTTGCACAACAAACGTGCAAATAGTAGGGTTCTCTTCCAGGGCCGCATCAGTTTCACAAGCCTGCTGCTGCAACCTGAGGCAGTCACGCTGGGCAAGCGAGGATGGCGTTGTGTAAGTGGGCGCAATTGAAGATGTGCACGATTGAAGTTCCCGCCAATTATATAAGTGTTTGCAGTTGTGTTGCAGCCTGCGAACAACCCGATGCGGTAACTACAGAGTCCGAATCAGTACAGCCTCCGGCAAGCAATGGCCCGCAGCGGAGGCATCGTGTTAAGTTTCGGATGAGCGTAACGCAGCAGCAACCCTGTGCTCCACCTTGGTCCCTCACGCTGCTCTCTGTCCGCAACATCACCACCCGCAACACACACTTCGCTCTTCCTTTCTGCAACCCTGTACCGTACAGCCAAAATCGTTTGGCATGCATACGTATGCCAAGTAGGTAAGGGGAGTTTCGTCCGGTTGAGCGCAGCACAAACAATCGGAACGTACAAGAGCTGTACATCGCGCCTTCGTCTCCTTTGACATGCCTCTGATTCCGCGCACACGCGCCCCATGCCACAGCGCCCTTGCCGGCGCGGTCACCAGCCAGCTTCGGCCCGGCCCGGCCCGCTGCGCTCGAGGTGCCCCTCGCCGGCTTAGTCCCCGCCCGCCTCCCCGAGCCCCGCCGGCTTCCCGAGCACCTCCGGGTCCACCGCCAGCGTCTCCATGAGCGTCTCTATCTTGGAGCCCCACGGCAGCGTCTCCCGGCTAAAATTGGGGATCTGCTGCAGGTACTTGAGCTTGCTGAGCGCGTTGCGCGCCTCCACGCGGTCGTCCAGCCAGCCCATGAGCGAGTTGCCCTCCTCGTCCGCGTGCTCCACCCAGTCCTCATGGCCCTTGCCCGCAAGCAGGACCACGTCCTCGGGACCCGCAGTGCCGATGGCGGCGCGAATGGCGCTGTAACGGTCCTCCATCACGTACCTGCCATGGCGGAGTCGACAAGCGACAGGGAGGGAGGGACTTCAGGAAGTCTGCAGGAGACGTAGCAAGAGCAAGCTGGAAGGGCAAGTGAGTGGTGTGAAGGTGACGGACGCAGGCCCCTCCGCCCCTCTCTGAAGTGGGTGCAAGATGCCCTGTCCCGCCCTAGACGCTGCGAGGGCGACCCACCGCTTGTTGTCGCGCTGCGCCTTCTGCAGGTAGGGCTCAAACCAAAGCGGCGTGCGCCCCTGGTCCTGGAAGGGAAAGTAGGCGTAGGCCGAGTAGCGGTTGACCATCTCGTCGGGGAAGCCCGCGACGATGTCGGCGACCACCTTGGACGGGTCCTCCAGCCGGGGGTTCTCGTTGGTCACGATAACGTAGTCCGACTTGGCGTGCGCCACGGCGCCCATCTTGGGGCGTACGGACGGGTCCTCATTGCCCGAGCAGCCGAAGACGGTGAGGATCTATGTGGGGGAGGGGGCACGCAGGATCTTGCGAGGATTCTGTGAAAGCATTGGGCAGAGGAAAGGGAACTATGGGCTCAGACAGGCAGAGGGCAGATGCCGCACGGCGGGCATGAGGTGCAGGCCTGACGCGTTAGGAGGGGAGGGGAGGCGCACCTGCCGCGCGCCGCCTTGCCGCAGCGCGTCCAGCATCGCCCCCAGCGCGTCGGGGTTCCTCGCCGCGTCCACAACGACACTGAACTCCTGGCCCTCATCGATAATCTCCGACCTGCGGGCAGGGTTAAGAAGAAGGGGAGGATGGAATCGACTGAGGAACAAGGCTTCGCAAAGCACACTGAAGGGCCGCGCGACGCGCGACACGGCACTTTTCCGCAATCAACCGGGGTGCTTCTGTACATACGTCTCTGGGCACGGCTCAGACAAGGCTGAAAACGGTCAGCAGGGCACCTCGTGCCTCAGAATTTGATGGTACTGAAGGTTGGTCATCAAAGCCGTGTCATGATGATGCGCACATGCAAGAAAGAGTGGGACGCATGCCAGCACCCTGGTAAAGCCCTCGCCTTGGTGCGGTAGTGCGAGATGGGCGCAGCTTTTAGGGGCCCAGATGTCGGCAGCATACAACGCGAGCAAGGAGCCTCCACCCTGTTCAAGTCACGGTGCAGGGATTCATTGCGCTTTGAATGGCTCAGACAAGGCTGAAAACGGTCAGCAGGGCACGTCGTGCCTCAGAATTTGATGGTACTGAAGGTTAGTCATCAAAGCCATGTAAAGGAGGACGCTACAAGAATGCGTCTGGAAAAAGGCACCACCCTGAAAGTCCCCGACTTCGGTGCGGTTTGAGACGAGATGGGCGCAGTTCTTGGGGCCTAGGTAACGGCAGCATACACACAACGTGCAAGAAGCACCACCCGATGTAACTGGGAGCCATTGCGCTTTGGATGGCTCAGACAAGGCTGAAAACGGTCAGCAGGGCACGTCGTGCCTCAGAATTTGATGGTACTGAAGGTTAGTCATCAAAGCCATGTGCAAGTTAATGGACTCAGGTGAACAAACATGCATTGAAACTTTTCTCTGCCACGCACCCTCCCTGCCATGCTCCGGCCTCCTGCCCTCCATCCGTGTTTGAGGTGTTCCGTAATAGCGTATGTGAAGTGCACACGGTACTGTCTTTGGTGTACAGTGGCTCAGACAAGGCTGAAAACGGTCAGCAGGGCACGTCGTGCCTCAGAATTTGATGGTACTGAAGGTTGGTCATCAACGCCACGTCGACATCATGCGATGCATAGCCTCAGTACCACGTCTCGCATGCGCAGACCCCTGGCTCGTCTGCGGCGCGGAGCTGCAGAAAGAGGCTCAGCTTCCCCACGTTGCAGCCCAATCTGGCACCCCATGGCAGTGCAATCTGTCCTCGCGCAACCCCACCGCCGATTTCAAAGTTTGTGGCTCAGACAAGGCTGAAAGCTGTCAGCAGGGCACCACGTGCCTCAGCATTTGATGGTACTCAAGGTTAGTCATCACCGCCACTTGTCTCCGAACCTCATCTGGTGTCAGAACCAAACCCCTTCAAGGGGCCCCACGCCAGCTTCAATCGAGCCTGAACCCGCATGCTCCGCTGCCCAACTACCCCGCCCCATCGCCCCCCAGTCAATGGCCCACCTGCCGGGAATCTCGACCGCCTCAATGCCCGCAACGATGGAGGCGAGCGGCGCCTTGAGTGCCACGCCCGTGGCCACAGCCGCCAGCACGTTCGCCACGTTGTGCCGCCCCAGCAGGTTGGTGATGATCTGCAACCGCCCACTGGGGGTCTTCACAATCACCTGGGGATGGGCACGTGGGAGATGGGAGCCCCAACGCTCATGCCCAAACCGTTAGAGCGAATCCACGGCTCCAGGAAACTTTACCACAGTCCCCAAAACCCCATCGACAGGTTTTGAGAAAGGCACGTGGCCCAAAGCTGGCATGCATAAACTTGTTCTTTGGGCAGACGCAGCAAAGCCGGAACGGGAGCCGTCACCCGTCACGAGGGAGTCACAATCCCTCATCGGTCATCGCAATGCCATTGCTGGGTGGGCGCCTTACGGCCCACGCCACAAGCCGTTGCAGAATACGCAAGATACACATCAGCCCCGACGTCAAACAAGGTGGCACATAGCTTCCGACCCACCTCCGTCTCCCAGATGTTGGACTTGATGCTCTCCGCATACACGTCCGCTCCCCGGTTCGCCACGCCGTACGTTACCACCGGCACCGCGCCGTTCAGCCGCCGCAGCAGCTCCTCCGTTGCGGGATCGTCCGCGTTGACCACCAGCGCCTGGGACTCCGCGTCGCGCAGTTTGACGCCTAGCGTGCACATCGTTAGCTCCACGGTGGCCCTGCAGGCGGCCACCTGCTCGGGCGGCTGCTGCGAGGCGGGCTGCCCCACCCGCGGCGACAGGTTGGTCACCACGGCGACGTTGAGGTCCACAAAGTCAAACGTCCCCCTGGCAAGGCCCTGTGGGGCGGTTGATGAAGGTGTACTTGTAGCACGGCTATAAGGTGGATGCAAGAGGTGGCGGATCTTGGTATGCAGCTGCCGCACATGCAGGCGGCCGGTCGCAGATAAGGGCGTGGGACAGCAGTGGCTGCCTTGCGCGGGAACACCGGCCGCGTCGAACGCGAACTCGCAAAGCAGGCTTGTTGGTCTGAGAGGGAGCGGTCAGCTGCAGGGCAGTGCCACCGGCAGGCCGCTGAGAATCTCTCCCGTCCCGGACTGTGCGGCCCAACTCACCTCCGCGCCAACCTCCAGTACAGAAACGCCTGCCCCCCGGTCCCGCATCCCCGCAAGCAGCTTCTGGGCGTTGAGCCCAGGCATCTTGTCGCCGTAGTACTGCTCGTACTTGCCTGAAAACAAGCATGTATGGCATTCACAGAAAGAAAGCATGTACATGTATGCGGTAGTGGACTCCAAGTTTGACACCTGGCGCCCGAGCTGTGGCCGGTGTACATGGACCGGGATTCCTGCCCTGGCATTCCCCAAGGTGCACCACGAACCTGCCCACAATACACCAGGCGGTCGCTAACCCACAGCCCTGCGGTTGCCTTCCAGGGCCTCACCGGCGTACGGGATGAGTTTGAAGGGCACCGACGACTCGCGCTCCGCAGACGGGTCCTCTTCAAGAGGCTCCCAGAGCTCCCCGTCCTCGTCCAATCTGGGCACATAGATGAGGTTGGCCACAGCAGTTTAAGCGTCAATATAAATGTTGTAAGCGCGAACGCTTTGGGGAGGTCTGCCAAGTAGCTTCAATCAGAAAGCTCATAGGCCGAGCGGTAGGCGCCGGCCCCGGACCGAACATTCGAATCCTCAGCGCAGTGTCTGTACACCCTCGGCACGGGGCGACGAGACATAACCGGCTGAGCATCTGCCATGCAACCTCTGCTTTCCCACTGTTATCACTCTCCTAAATCCCTCTCCATGCATGGCACGCCGCAACCCCGCATCGCGCCCTCCGAACCTGTCCTCCGCGATGGCATGCTCGACGGACGACATGAGCCCAACCGTCTGCCCGAGCTCCTCCAGAATACCACGAATAAGCCAGGCCGTAGTCGTCTTGCCCACCAGGCCCAGCACGCCAACATTGACCATGTTTCGCGAAGGGGCGTCTGGTCGGCGCCAATGGGTTCCCGGGAGCACAGGGGCGGGGTGGCAGATGCGTTCAGCGCACGGCTGCACGGAAAGAACTAGGTACCCGGGGCAGGGCACGTACGGGAGCCGCTGGCGCCGCATCGAAAGGCCATCTGGCTGCGGCCCTTACATATGTTCGATGCGTGAGGCTGATTAGCATTTACCTATGACCGACCATGGCGGTTGCAACGCGGCCACTGTCGACTGACAACCACATGCGCCCTGGAACCCCGTGGTGAAAGCATGTAGCCTCACCGATGCGTGCTTCGTAAGCTAGCCGGGCCAGCTCCCCGCTAACAACAACCCAGCCTACCACCCACCCTGCCCCGCGCCTCCCTCTCATACTCGCCAGGCCTAGCAGCTCGTGGCGGCTGCTTGCCAGGGTGGCACCTCAATGCAGCCATGGCGATGGACATAAACCAGCGTATAGTGTTGTTGAGTGTCTACCTGAACAAGCCCAAGCACAGCGTGCCACCCGTGCCAACCCACGGATTTGGTGGGATGCTGTGCTTCGGCTTGCTCAGGTGAACACCCAACGCTCAGGTGAGCACCCAACGAAACTGGATGCTGGCTCACGTCCATGGCCAGCAGCTGCATGTGAGGTGCCACCCTGGCGCGCAGCCGAATGTGAGACGGAGGGCAGTCTCGGGATGTAGCAAGAATCGTCAAAATGCACATCACTTTTTCGCACGCTTACTAACCCTACAAAGGGAGATGGGGACCGAACGCTTGCATTGCCAACGCCATAACTCCAGCTCCAGATCAACCCCTGATCCAGTCTGCTTATGTTACTCACCGTAGAAGGCAACCCCCAACTGCGAGCCCACAGCCATCGTGTCGTCCACTCGCACTAATGGGATGTGGGCCGGCAGGGCGCCTGGCCGCTTAAGAGGGTCCGGTGGTGGGTCCTGCCCTGGCTCGTCCGGTTTGAGGTGCGGGGCCACCAGTAGCACTGCGCCCTGGTCTATAGCTATGTCGATGGCTTCCAGCTCATCCTCGGCCACCAGGTTTGGGTGAAACACGAAGACATCGCCGGGAACTACCTGTAGAGGAGGAAAAAGACTGACAAAAGCCCAAAACGTTGCAGGGATTACTGCATCGGGGCAGCGCCCTACGCACGCCGCATAGGCGCGATGCATGCTGCGTGCCCCTGGCCCCAGACGAATGTGAGTTGTGAGCAGAGTCGCGGGCCGCAGTCACTTACCAAGTGTGGGTTTGTCTGCAGGCCGCTCACCACCAGCTGAGGGTACTCTGTGGCGCACACGGTGGTAACGGTCACGAACTGTCCTCCACAAGGGCTGGAACGTCCACGCTTAGTGCGCATTCCGCTCACCTGACGCGAGCCACAGCGCTGCATCAAAGACAGCGGCCTCCCCAAAGAGGTCAGCGGCAAGGTATGCGCGGTCGGGTGGTTCCGGATACGAGGTGGATGGCTCCCCGACATCGTCTGCCGTCGCCCCGTCACGATCTGCACGTCACAATGCGAGGGAAAGGGCAGACCCCGTCAGGACAATGCCCACTCGCACCAGATCGGTGGTCCACGCTGGGTCCTGGGAGCGGCGGCGCTCATCGCGCGCTTTCGCACAGGGGGCACCTGCTTCTGCGGCCTCGTCCAGTACGCCCTCGTCTTCTTCGTCCTCCTCGTACTCTTCATACTCCTCCTCCTCGTCTACGGGCTCCTCAATTCCCATGAGCCTCCTGGACATCGGGTCCAGCTGCTCCTCAAACTCGCCACCCTCGTCGGCCTCGTCATAGTCGAATTGGTCATCCTCGCCATAAAGCTCATCTTCTGTGGGTCCCGGAGCGGGTTCTTCCGGCTGGGGGGCAGGTGGCCGCCCCCGGCGACCGGCTTTCGCGGCGACCAAGCGGGGTGGCGGCCCTCGCTGCGAAGGGCATACTGTCTGGCTCGCTACGCTATGTTTGCTTGCATACTGCCGAGCAGCGAGGGGGCAGGCGGCCGTTACGCAGTGCGGGGCTGAAGCCTGGCGCCGAGAGTGGAGCAGCCGGGAGTGCAACTGCTGCGCAAGCATGGTAAAAGTCCCTAACGCGCACCGATCACCGCCCAGCCATCCTTAGGTTCCATCTGCCGGGCGGCCTAGGACGTCTGCTAAGAGAGGAGGACGAGCTCGTACCCGAAAACTCATTTCATGGGCAATGTGGCTTTCCTTGAAGCTCCATTGCCTTATGTTTGATTAGAATGATCAGCTGGGGCCGCTCTGGGCACCTCCTGAAGCATGAAGACAACTTCGACAACCCACATAGCGTACCGTGAGATGCTGACAAACTAGCGGGACTTAAAGTTTCTTTACTTTTAAAGCAAAAGGCCTGTCCTTGGACCGGGCCTTAGTGAGACTTACATCCTGGATGGCCTGGAAACTGTAAAGCGGGACGCGGCACGAGACAGCCATGGCGCCAAAGCTGGACGCCAGGGGCCGGCCTATTGACCCTAGGGCCAAGGGTCAGGTGCCCTCGGGGCCGCAGATATCCTTCTTGGACCGCGCATTCCCGCTGTGGCAAGACCCCGCGAAGGAGGAGAAGGAGGCTGCTGGTGGGTGACATGCGGGACCCGGTCGCCCAGTGCCGGGCCGCGCATGTGGCATGGGGCGCGTCGTGGCTGCGTGCCCGGACCGACGGGCGCGGGCCTCCGCTCTTGCAAAAGAACGAAGTGTCTTGGGTTGTCACGTGGATGCGGTGCTTGTAACCCAATCCTGGCTGCCCACGGGGCATAGGGTGCTCCCGATGCGCACGACGTGGTTTGACACCCTGCAACGCGCGCCGGGCACAGCACCGAGCCTCTTGTCGGCATGGTTTCCAGCCAAGGCCACGCTCATTCCTCACATGCTACAAAAGATCGGCTCATATGCATTAGTGCTAAGAGCTTGGAGCCCGTCACCGACTGCCGCAGTTGCCGCCGTGACCGAGAAGTACGAGGATGTGGCGGGGCTGGTGCTGCCTCCGGAGTCGCAGATGTTTTGTGACACGTGGAAGCGGCCGGAGGAGCTGGTCCTGAACTTCCCGGATGTGCCCATGGTCCTAACGGCGGTGCCGCCGCCGCCGCAGCCAGAGCCGTCGATGGCTGCGGCCGCCGCGGCTGGCAAGGACAGCAAGCCAGCCGGCGGCGGCGGCGGGGGGAAAAACGCGCCCGTCGTGCTTACGCGTGACCTGGAGGGCTCTCTGTCCGCGGGTCACCGCACCTTCGAGTGGCTGAACGCGGTCTTCGTCATGGTCATGTCTGCGCAGGTCGGCGGCGACTTCGATTTGGGACTTGGCCAAGGGAGGGAGCCCATCTGCACTTGGGGCTGGGATTGAGAGAGGGAGGAGGGAGCCAGTACATCAGCGCAGCGGGCGGAAGCGGATACAGGCCTTGACACACTGTTCCCCAGTACGGTTCGCTAGCTTTCACGTGCCCTAGGGGACACCGAAGGGATACCAAGGTACACGTTAGACGGGAATGCGGTCTCTTGGGGAGGGGACGCCTGAACAGCAGGGCGGGCTGGGTTGCTGGGATGTGGAAGCTGAGCGTTTGTCCGCTCACAGTGGGAAGGCTTGCCCCGCACTTTGCCTGAATGGCGCATCTGCTTGTCACGTTCCTGCCCTCCGTAGAAAACCATCAAGCAGGGCGAGTACTTGTGGGAGCTCATCTATCCCAAGGACAAGGACGGCCAGGCGACCAAATCGCCAAACGGGAAGTACAAAGTCAAGCTCTTCATCATGGTGAGCCCGGACTTGTCCCTTTCGTCAAGGCGGCCCGTCACGTCGGACAGGCTCCACTTGCAATGCGCTGCACCCTGGGCGTGCTCTGCCTAAGCCCGCAACACTTCCAGGCATGCCCACCCATCACGCTTCCACTCCGCCAACCCGCTCCCTCCCGCCTGCGCTCGCACCCCAGGATGCGTGGCGCACGGTGGTGGTGGACGACCGCATCCCCGTCGACCTGTTCGGCCGGCCGCTGCTGGTGAATGCGCGGCCTATCCAGCTGTGGCCGCTGCTGCTGGCCAAGGCGCTGCTCAAGGTGCTGGCCGCGCACCGCATCCTGCACTGCAGCCTACCCCACCAGGCGGCTGCCTTCCAGCTGCTCACGGGCTGGCCCCAGGAGGACCTGCTGGACCCGCTCTCGGGCACGCGCCTCTCGGGCGGCCGCGTGTTCGACCGGCTGGAGGACGCCGTGCGCGGCAACGAGGACCGCACCGAGCGCCACGCCGTGGCGGCTGTGACGCTGGTCCGGCGCGCGCTGCCGGAGCGGCCGCCGCCACGGCTGATTGTGCTGGTGGGGCCCTCGGGCGTGGGCCGCGGCGCGCTGCTGCGCCGGCTGCTCTCTGAGCTGCCGGACAAGTTCGGCATGACGGTCTCGCACACCACGCGCCCGCCGCGCGAGCACGAGGTCCCCGGGACCGACTACTTTTTCTGCGAGGTGTCAGGCTTCCGGGAGGAGGCCGCTGCGGGGCACTTTCTGGAGCACGCGCCCGTACCCTCGACGCGCGGCACGCACTACTACGGCACCAGCTTCGCGACGGTGCGCGAGGTGGCCGCCACCGGCAAGCTGTGCCTCATGGGCCTGGACGTGCAGGGCGTGCGCAGCCTGCGCTCCAACAAGCGCATTGACGGGCTGTACGTGTTCGTGGCGCCGCCCAGCATGGAGGAGCTGGAGAGGCGGCAGCGCGGGCGGCTCAAGGAGGCGGAGAGCACTATCGCCAAGCGGCTGGCCTGGGCGGCGGCCGAGGTGGATCGGGCGCGCGGCGTGGGCGGCATGATTGACTATGTGGTGGAGAATGGCGACGACGGGGATAAGGTGTACCTGGCGGTTAAGGAGGCCATCTCCACGCTTTCGCCCATCATCCGCAACCGCCTCCACGGCCTGCCCGCCTACGTGCTCGATTATGCGGACCTGATCGCGCCCAACTTAGTCGAGAAGCCCTTCCTCAAGCCCGTCGTCATCACCGGGCCAAGCACGGGTGGGTTGGGGTGGAGTAGGGTTGAGTGAGTTGGGAGTGGCGGTCAGAGCGTCGGGTTGTTAGGAGGTTGGGCATTGTGCCATGTGCGGAGTGGCAAGGAGCCCATGAGGAGAAACGGGCCGCGGGAGCGCAGCACAAGCAAGTGGTGGGGGGGACCTCCTCTGTTGGTGGGCGGAAATGTTTGTGCATGCACAGCGTTTTCCACTCGTATCGCCGCTCCACGAATTGCCGCCCCCTGCCCGCCGCTGTGCAGGCGAGCGCCAGGCCATTATGGAGCAGCTGGTGCGCGAGTTCCCAGATGTGTTTGCCTTCCCGCGCCGGACCACCACGCGGCCGTACAACGAGGACACGCTGTACCGGGTGGACACGCCGGAGCAGCCGCCCGAGCAGCAGGCGTGGGAGGTGATCAAGAGCAAGGACGGGGAGGACGTGCACGTGTCGAAGCCCACCTACACCTCCGTTTCGGCTGCAGGTGCGGTGCGGGTGGAGGCCAGGACATGTCAGCGCGCCAGCCCACCTTGCCCGTCCCTCTCGGGGGCACGCGGGGCACGGGCACTTGGCTCGACCGTCCTTACCGAAACGCTTGCCTGCAGCGGCACCTGTCAAGCCTTACCCTAGTATTCTGCTGTTGGTGCATGAAAGTAGCCTCTCCATTCCAACAGCAGTCCATGTGCGCCGTTGTGCTGGCTCCTGGAACACAAGCTGCTCCCTTCTGCCCCCTCTCTGTTTCCACCGGCTGCAGAGTTTGCCGCCTCCGCCCAGGCCGGCGCCTTCCTGCAGTGGCACACGGAAATGTTCAAGCACCCGCTAATGTCCCGGCAGTGGGGAGTGACAGCGGACGCCATAAAGGAGGTCATCCGCGCGGGCCGCCTGCCGCTGATCGAATGCGAGACGGACGGTGCCGAGATGCTCAAGAAGCGCGGCATCGACTGCCTGACCATCTTCCTCAAGCCGCCCAGCCCTGAGGTGTTTGAGGTGAGGGCGGCACATGTTGCATGCGTTGCATCGATGGGGTTTCTCTCGTCAGCAGGTTATTCTCTGCGCCGCAACTCCTGGCCCCCCATCTCTTCTCCCCTCTTCAGTCCCGCATGCGCCACTACCTGACGGAGACGGACGAGGAGATTGCCGCGCGGCTGGAGATGGCCCGTCGCGAGATGGAGGCCGCCTCGGCTCCCGGAGCGCCCTTCGACGCCACCATCGTCAACGACGACCACGAGGCCGCCTACGAGCAGCTCACCCGCCTCATCAGCCGCTGCCGCCCCGACATCATCGTGCCGGAGGAGGACCGGCAGGCGGAGCCGCCGCCGCCGCCCAAGCAGCCCGTGCTGGTGCTGTGCGGCCCCGCCGCCGGCGGGCGCCAGGTGCTCGCTAAACAGCTGCTCAGCACCTTCCCCGACAAGTTTGCCGCGCCGGGGTACACCACCGACCGCAAGCCCGTGCGCGGGGAGATCTCCACGCCGGCCCTCACGTTTGTGAACAACAAGGAGCTGGTGCGCATGGCAGCGGAGGGGCTCATTGCGTACCAGAGGGCCGGGGAGGACAAGGGCTCGGGCATCACGGCCGTGACCAACGCCGCGCTGCTGCGGGTGGCCAGCGAAAACAAGGTGGCGGTGATGGAGCTGCCCGACTACGCGACCGCGCTGCCCGGGCTGCGCAGCGGCCCCGTGCTCAAGGACGCGCTGTACGTTTTCGTGGCCAGCCCGGGGCAGATGCAGGAGGCGCTCACAGTGCAGCAGAACCTGGCGCGTTCCAAGAGCGCCAAGGGCGGCGCGGGCGCAGGCGCAGGCGGGGGCGGCAGCCGTGTTGGCACGGTCATTGATGTTGAGGGCGCGTTGGCAGACCTGGAGCAACAGGCGCAGGTGGGGCGAGACGGGGGAGGGGAGGCTGAGGTTGGGACTGGAGGTGGATGGCCGCGTTATGGGGAAGAGGGGGTGCAGGCATGCGCAGGAGGCGCCTTTGCACGACCGGGCCATGCCAGGCCTCCGCTCCACAACATACCGTACCGACTTATACAGATCCTCCTGATTCGACACGGCCCGTCAGGTCGCGGCCTCCTCGACCGACCTGTACGACGCTGTCGTACGGGCCGACGACCTGATGGACCTTATCTCCGCTGTACGCGCCGAGCTGGCCGCCCACGTGCCCCACGTGGTGCCGCCGCCGTATCGCCCGCTGGTGGTTGCGGGCGCCTTCGGCACCGGCAAGCGCCGCCTGCTGGCCCGCCTCTTTGACGCGCTGCCTGGGCGCTTCGCGGTCCCGCTCATAACCACCACGCGCCAGCCGGGGCCGAACGACCCCGACCAGCGGCAGGGCATGGTGGTGGTCAGCCGGGAGGAGGCAGACGCCATCGCGGCCGCTGATGGCTTTGTGACATACCGCGAGGTGCTGGGCGAGGTGTACGGCGTGACGGTGACGGCGATCAAGAAGGTGGGCGCCAGCGGGCGGGTGCCCATCCTGGAGGTGGACCATGTGGAGGACGCGGCGGGCCTGCGGCGGCGCGGCTTCGACGCCACGTTCCTCTTTATCGGCATGGAAGACAACGGCAAGCTGTTCAACGTCGTACACGAGGTATGACGGCCGATGGGTACGGATGTTGGGGGTATTGCGAAGCGATAGTGCGCGCGATATGAGCGGCGCCTTTTCGGTGGGCGACCTAGTTCATCACATCTACGGTGACGGACTTATGGCTAAACAGAGCAAGCTCGTTTCCTGACCCGCTCTCCCTCCCATTTGCCCTCGCAGGAGCTCGCCTCCAACCCTCCGCTGGGCTACGAGCTGCAGGACGCCGTCAACCAGTTTTTCAACGCCGCCAAGGACGAGATGGCGGCCAGCCGGGAGGAGGGCCTGTTCGACGAGTGGGTGGCGCACACGCCAGACGAGCCCGACCCCTCCTTCATCCGCCTCGCGGAGGCTGTGCACCGCCACTACCCGGACGTCGTGACCCGCCACTTTGTGTGGGGCTACGGCCGCCAGCTGTGGGACCCCGAGGTCCGCACCCACGGGCTGCGGCCGCTGCGCGTCATGGTGCTGGGCCCCGCCGCGTCGGGCAAGAGCACGCAGTGCGCGCTGCTGGCGGAGCATTTCGGCATGCCGCACCTCAACGTGGGTGAGCTGATTTACAACGAGGTGCAGCAGCGGACGCCGCTGGGGCTGGAGGCCAAGGAGTACATGGATACCAGCAAGACCGTGCCGGACAGGTGGGGGCTGGGGCGGGTGGGGGAGCCGGCCTGGGTTTACAGAGGGCGGCCTGTTTGGGTCATGAGGAAGGCGTAGATACATAGTTCTCTTTGTGGTAAGCCCACATGGTCCGCCCTCTGCCTGCTGAAGTTACTCCTGCGGACCCTTGTCGAACACGCCCACCCTCACTTTCCCAGATTCTTCTTCGACCTGTTGAGGAAGCGGCTGGCGGACCCGGATTGCGTGGCCCGGGGCTGGCTCCTGGACGGCTTCCCCCACACAGCAGAGCAGTGCGCGGACCTGCAAGCGCTGGGAATCGTCCCCGATAAGGTGCGCTTGCCGCCTGCGCGGTGCACCGCTGTTATGGAGCCTGAAGCCGCCTCTTTCCCCACGTTTACTCGCCCTTGTCCTGCTTGTTTTCGACTTTTTGAGCTTTTCCCGTCGCCGGGCGACCGCAGGTGCTGTTCCTGGAGGGCGAGAACGCGGTGTTCCTGGACCGCACCCGTTATCGCCGCTACGACCCGGTCACCGGCAAGGTGTACCACATGCCGGACGAGGGCGCTGAGGCCCTCAGCCCGCCCATCCGCCCGGAGCGCTCCGACGGCACCGTGGATCCCGACGTGGTGGCCCGGCTGACGCCCCGCCACGACGACAGTGAGGAGAATGTGCAGGCACGCCTGGAGCTGGCGGACGCGCATTACGGGGCGCTGCGGGACGCGTACGAGGACATCTCGCTGCGCCTAAACAGCGCCGCGGACCCGCGGGTCATCTTCCAGCTGGCGCTCGACTTCCTTACCCTGGAGGCTAGGATACCCGAGCTCCAGGTGCGCCCTGAACTTTCCAATCTCATCCATTATTCCAGCATTTATTGCACCCTGGAAGCCATACGCTACATACTGTGTGAAGGAGCATCTGGGTCGTCCATACCAGGTAGCGAGGTGTCTAAGACGTGCGCGTGCCCCTGCCGGCCTTACTTCCCATCCGGCCAGGTGCTTCCCTCCAGCTCGCTCAAGGAGCTGCAGTACCTGGTGGTGACCACGCTGCGCTACCGGCGGCGCCAGCTGCTGCACCTGCAGCAAGACGACGGGCGCTCATACTGGGTGGACGCTAAGGAGGTGCTGGGGAGCAACGCACATTGCGCTCTGCTGTGCCAGGTCAGCGACTGACATGGGTGCCGCAGTCAAAGTACTGTCTAATTGTTTTGGATAGTGGTGTCTCCGCGTGACCGGAGGAAGAATGTGGCCGGCAGCCGGCCGCGCCACCTTATCCACGGCGGTGACTACTAGATACAGTCCGTGCCTACATCGTCAAGCGATATCAGACATCACACCCCCTTATCGTGCCGGTCCACCCTCCCTCCGCTGCGCAGGACCCCTCCATCTTCCCCACCTCCCACCAGCTCCGCCGCGTGGACACCGCGAAGCTCTCCCGCGTGGCCCTGCTGTCCGTGGACACTCCCGAGCCCGTGAAGCTGCTTGTTTCGCTCTTCACGGGCCCGCAGTACCCGCTGCTTGAGGACCCGCCCACGCCGCGCAACGTCCTGGTCCTCGCGGGCCCAGCCGCCGTCGGCAAGAGCACCGTGCTGCGCATGCTGCTCGCGGCCCAGAGCGCGCAGCTGGATCTAGTCGCGGTGCTCACCACGCGGCCGCCGCTGCGGCGGGAGCCGGCGGCGCAGGTTATGCTCAACCCGCCGGCCGCCGACGGCACGGGCCACGAGGTGGCGGAGGGGCGGTCGGGCCTGGGGCCTTGCCCTCGCGACGCGCCCGCTACGGCGTGCTGCGTGCCGCCGGAAAAGTTCGCCGCGGCGGTGGCTGCGGGGCAGCTTTACGCCGTGTGCGACGGCTGGGACGGCCACCGCTACGGTGTGTCGCGCGCGGCGCTGCAGGCGGCGTGGGCCGCGGGCAAGCTGCCGGTGGTGGAGGGCCCGCTGGAGCTGGCGCTTGCGCTCAAGGAGCTGGGGACGCAGATGCTGCCCCCGCCCACGCCGCCCATGCACCAGCCGTCGGTGCCACACACGCCAGGTGCGCCACACACGCCAGGTGCGCCACCCACGCCGTCGGCGATGCCGAGCAGCGAGCAGGTGGCGATCGCCGTGGAGGCGTCCATACTGGCGCCAGTCGGCGCAGGGACTGGCACCGGCAGCGGCTCCGGTCCAGCGGGAGGTGCGGCACCCACACACGGCGGCCCGGTGCTAACCCCCCGGGTGGTCTACATGACGGTGGACCTGGGGGAGCTGGACGTGCGGCTGCGGCTGCAGGACCAGCGGGAAGAGGCGGCGGTGGGGGTGTGCCTGGCGGCGGCGCAGCGCGAGGCAGCGACACTGCAGCGGCTGCAGGCGGAGGCGGAGGCAGCGGCTAAGCCTCCCGCGCCGCCCTCTCGCGCCAACACGCCGCCGCAGCCCATCACCACTCGGCCGGGCGGCTTGGCCACGCCGCCACCCATCGCCCCACCAGCGCCGCCGCCTCCTCCGCCGCCTCCGTCGCTCGATGTCGTGGTCCAATCCGCCGACGCTGTAGTGTCGTTCCACGCAGCCAAGCAACTGGCGGCGGATAGCTGGCGAAGGCCGCGCGCGCAGGTGCCCGGGCAGCTGGTGCTGGAGGCCTTCGACTGGCGCGCGCCGGGCGGCCGGCCGGGCCGCACCGTGCAGCGGCTGCGGACCTACATGGCCAACGCGGCCATGCTGGAGCTGCCCCGCGGCCGGCACCTGCTGCGCATCAACTCGGACCCGCTCTTCCTGCACGCGGTCACCTTCATGTCGGCGAGCAGCTGCACCGTCGGCGAGTACAGCACGGTGCTGCCGGCCTGCGAGCCGGGCGTGCACGTGGCGCCGCTGGAGGGCCGCTACCCCGACGTTCCGCAGGACTGCGTGGGCCTGCTCTTCCGCTACAACCTCAACCTGGCGGAGGCCGCCACGCTGTCCGCCTACCTGTCCATAAACGGGGAGGACATGCGGTCCGCGGCGCGGCTGCTGCTGGTGAACCGGGCCAGCGGCCAGGCGCGGCTGCTGCCCAGCAACCGGCTGCACGCCACGGAGCTCGCGGCCACCGGCGCCGCGCCGGCCGGCGGGTACAGCCTTATGGCGCTGTACGACACGGTGGCCCGGCCGGTGGTGGAGGAGGGCAGCTATTGCCTGACCGTGACGTCCACGGCGCCGCTGAACGGCGCGATCGCCGAGGTCCCCTCCCACCGCGTGGAGGAGTTCACGGAGCCGTACCGCCCCAACGGCCGCCACGTACTGGGCCGGCACCTCATCACCACCAGCAACTCGTGCCAGCTGTGCATCTTGGCTGCCACGGAGCCGCGCCTGCCGTTCCGCCTGACGCTACAGGAGGCGCACCCCGGCCGCGAGGTGACGTGGACCTCGGGCGCGGACTACCCCACCCTCGTGTCCACGCGCAGCAATGACGGCGGCGCGGCGGCGGCCGCCGAGGCGGCGGCGGTGGCGCCCGAGGGCTACGCGCTGGTGGCCGACATCGGCGTCAAGCCGGGGAAGTACCTGGTGACGTGCACGCTGGACGCGGCGGCGTGCCCTGCCGGGATGCAGCCGGATCCGCTGACTGGGGCCATGCCGGGCGGCGCGCCGGTCAAGCTCAAGCTGTGGGTGCACCCCTCGGCGGAGGAGCGCGTGTGCACCGTCATCTCGGACAACAGCTGGCAGCGCTACGTCCAGGGCGTGCACGACAAGTGGAACACGGCGCCGGTGCAGCTGATCGCGCAGCCGGCGCCTGGCACGCCGGTTGTCAAGGGCCGCGGGGGCGGCGCTGGCGGCGGGGGCGGAGGCGCAGCGGCGCAGGCGGCGAACAAGGGCTTTGTGGGGACGCGCTCGAGCCTCGCGGCGAGCTTGCTCGAAAAGTACCGGGCGGAGCACGGCGGCGGGCGGAAATCAACCCCGCAGAGTGGCCGGCTCTCTGGGCCAGCGGAGCAGCCACAATCGGTGACCGGGGATGACGCCCCTCACGGTGCCGCGCACGCAGCCGCCCAGCCGGCCGCAGGCGCCGAGCACGGGCACGAGCACGAGCAGGCTCCTCCGGGCGGGCTGGTGCGGGTGCTCAAGGATGGAAGCGTCATGGCGCTGGACCCCGCGCCGCAGCTCAAGGTAGTCCAGTCGCAGCCGCCGAGGCTGGTGACGGCGGCGCAGCTTGCGGAGCGGCAGGCCAGGGCGGCGGAGGCAGCGGCGGCGGACGGCGCGGCGCGGCTGGCAAGCGTGGCCAAGGCCCTGGAGGCGAGCAAGGGTGAACGCGCGGGCTTCCAGGCGCGGCAGGCCAGCAGCTTTGCGGAGTGGCGCGCGTCGCTTGTGAAGGCGCAGCACAAGGCCGCGCAGCAGCGGGCCGAGGTGGCGCAGAGCTTGAAGGCTGCGGCTGCAGCGGCGTTGGCGGCGGCGGCGGCTGACGGCGCGCATGGGCCGGCGGCTGGGAAGGCCGTCCCGGCGACGGGGCCTGCGTAGGAGTAGTGTAGGGTCGTTGAACTGGATTCATACGGAGGAGTACAGAGTGGGTGGGTTGTCGTAGGGTAGCAGGAAACGCACGCCTGCACAAGGCGTGCCGAACAACTGTTGGCGGAGGCCTCTCTTGCAGCGTGTAAGCATGGGCACTTGCTTTGCATGCTCCCGACGTGGGAACAGTAGCAGCTGGTAGAGGGATAAGCGCCTCCTCCTGGGCTCGACGCTGATGTACCGTATCCATCCGACTGGTCATGCCTCGTGTTGGATTACATGCTCTCCCTGCCGGCAGCCACAGCGAACCTGAACATCTTCAGGACGCTGGCCAGCTGGCTGAGCGTGAGCTGGCGAAGGCGAGAAGATTCCACAGAGCATGCAGTGCGTTCCGTCCCTTGGGTCCGCCCTGAAAGCTAGTGTTCCAGCAACGCGCCAGGCATGAACCCGGCAATTTCAAAACAGAAGGTTACCAAGGGCAGAACGACGACTGCCATGACTAATGCAGGCGGGCCTCCATGATGTTTAGCCGACCCGTGGGGGCCAGGGCAGTACGGTGCCATCTTACACTAAAATGCCCGCGTCCACCGCATCATGACTCGGCTGTACAAGCTGCCCTGCCGATTGCATGTCTCCTCGTGGCATGTGTGGCATCCCTGCACGCCCCCAGAATGCGTTGGACTGTTTGGACCAAAGCAAGATCCTGAACCTACGTTTTACGCTTGCGCTTTTGGCGCTCCCCGAGCATGCTGCTGCCTCAACTGTATACCTACCCAATCTCACGCAAGCGTTCGTCGCTTTGGGATTAAAGAATTCGTTTTGTGCCATCGTGCGCCGCCATCCGTCCTCCTCGCAAACGGGCTGCGGTGAGCACGCGGCCAAATCTAGCAGACTCGGAAAATGTCCCTTGTTTTCAACAGGGTCTCCCCTGGTTCTTGAAATACGTATGATGATGGCAGCAATGCGGACAAGAGTCGAATCCGCTTCTGTTCCGTGCGTCCGTCCGGATCCGCACATGGGGCCCAACAAGCACCAAGTCAGGCGAACTGACCTTCGGGCCCTCCTTCGCTTCACTAGCACACTATTCGGCCTCTGTGGTGACCCGCTGCTTCGTCGCCCCCACCGGCCGGTAACGGGCGAGCCCAAGCCTCGCGTGCTTCCCACGCCGCTGAAGACAGTCCGCCCAATCATTACTCATATCGTGCATGGCACGTCGGTATCGGGGATACCCGGTTCTGCATGGCCTTCAAAGACGGGTGGCGGCCACCCAGAACCCATCACAGCTTCTCATGCTACCTTGCATAAGGGTTGGAGCCACATGCGCGTATGGACATGGACTACTCCGACCATTAATTTACTCGAGATGCGGAGCCATCTGATCGAAGATAGCGCGCTCTGACGCAGGTACGGCGCTTAGTTGGTGCACCGGCTGGGCAACGCAGGCTCCAAGCCACAGGCGACGACATTTCCTAAGGTGCAAGCAGCTTGATCAACATGAGAGAAGAAGCGGTTTGCAGCTGATGTGCAGCTACCCCATCATGCCCACTTCAAAGCACCCTACCTCGCAGGCAGCTACGACGCCATGTTCAGCACCTTGCTAAGATTACTTGTGCCAGTGCGGTCCTCTACCCATATCCTTCACCCGCAAGGCTGCACACTCTCAACCCAGGCGTGTCAGGTTTGGCAAGGGGCACATAGACCTGCTGGAGGCGGATGGCGCCCTGCAATGCCATGGCCCAATGAGCGCGTAAGGTGTGTACCAGCGGTGCGCACGACGGCATCCTGTCGTCTAGCTGTCTTGTGACCGGACGGTGCCGGGCGCCCAAACTCCAGTACTTGTGCAGACCAATACCGGCACCTTGCAAGGCCACTGCCTGACCATACAAGCCGAAAGATCGCTCCTGCTCTTCCCCGGTTTCCGACCCATATCGGCCCTCACAAGAGTTGCCACAGCGCGTTGACGAGCTCGAACTTGCTAACAGTGTTGGGGTCAAAGTTGAAGATGCGGATGTCGCCCGACTTGCTGTCCGACACCGTACCCGCCACCGCCTGCTGCTGGTCAAGGCGCCACGTGACGCGCGTGATGTGCGCGTACATGCTCAGCTGATGCCTGCAGCGCAGTAGGCACATCACGGCCTTAATACGAGTCATGCGGGGAGGACGACGTCATGCAAGACCAGCAGTGCGATGCCCATTCGCAACCCATGCCCCTTTCCATACCGGAGCAGGGACTCCTCCGAAGCGCTGACTGCCGCCGCCTCCTGCGCCGCCGTCGCCGCTGCGCGGAGTTGGGACTCAATCCGCTCCCGCTGCTGCTCTATTGATGTGCAGTGGCGAACAGGGGGGGAAAGGCAGGGCAGGGTTGAAGCAGGACAGGCTTGCGCCCAGAAGGAGGCCAGCCAGGATCTGAAAAGCACGCGGTACTTGTTTAACATGAAAAACTTATCTGCTCTCCTGGTCCAGCTCCTCGACCAGCTGCATCGCGACGTCAATTTGCCGCCGCAGGGCAGCGACACGCTCCGCGTGCAGGCCCTCCCGGTGCGGGTACGCTGCCTGCGCCTCTAGCTCGCTTACTTGCCGCGACAGCTCTGCGGGCCACGGTTGAGGCATTGTTTACGGCTGGTTGGCGCGCCGAACAGGCTCCTTTGCGTGCCATACCCTTGATAGTGTTGCGGGCATCCGCTTCGCGGGTGCAGCACGCCCTGCAGATGTCTTCCACATCCTGGTCAACGCTGTTCACTGTATCCACATCATTGCGTCTACTGTAGTCCTGGAAGAGGGCCTTCATGACCTGCACCTCCTCAGCGAACATTTCCGCTGAACGGGCCATGGCCGAGGCAGCGCCTCGTCGAGCAATTTACACCTCGCAGCCAGAAACTTAAGCAATTTAAGCCGAATCAGTAGCAGCCTAGGAGAATGCACTGCTGCAGCGACAGCAGTCTGTGTTCAGCTTTCGCTCCAACGCTCAAGATACAAATTTACACAAGGAAACAGCTATTAGACACCTTATAGGCAATGTCCTACACGCACGACCGGACACATTCACAGCCCCGAATCCAGCTAGGATCCACAACGCCGTGCCACGAGGCGAAGCGCGCGAGGGGCGGAAGGTGCCACGTCGACAATCATCACATTAGGGAGAGGTACGGGAGCACGCGGGGGGGTCGCACCGTGCCCTTGTACCCATCATCGTCGCAGCGTTCCAAGTGCCCGGCAAAGACTGCTTCGCCCCTACTGCGATGTCGATGTGACTACTGCAACTTCAGAGGGCATTCACATGGATCGGCATATGCCGGAAGGTGCAGGCACGGTAGCGTTGCCGCCTCCCCACCAGGCGGCACGTGCACGAGGTGCACCGCACCATCCTGTGGACGTTTGTCACATAACGCCAGCATGTTGTGATGCCAGCACGTACTGTCACCCCGACGGTGCCATAACCTTGATATACGAAAGCGCCAACGCCAACACCAAGGCCTCCGTCAAGGCCTGAAGGCGCGACATCAGTTCCTCGTTACCATATCGGGTGAGCCAGGGGAGAGCCCACATCAGTAAATTGGAACTATCGCACCTCGCGCGCTTGCGGGGTCCCCCCGGGAAATGACACTGATGTCTAGGCACAGTTGCCTGGATAACAATACCCACGCCACTACCACCCAACAATGGCAATGCGAACATTAATTATAAACAGATGGACCAGAGAGGGCCACAAGATGCCGCCACCCGACACCCTGGTCGTTCCTGACGAGGTTCGAAAAAAGAGAAACCTGCACAGAAAGAGGGAGCCTACGGCCATACACGCCCGAAGGCGCGACGTTTCCAGTAGGGCGGGCGGGTACAGAGCAAGACATGTGACGTTCGTCCCGCCCCCCCAAGTTCCACAGCCATGGCCAAGGCGGGGCTCTTTTACTTGGCCCCCGCAGGACATGTTCCCGAAAGCATGTCGACCCATGGGACCTATGGGACCAGCCTCGGCCCCCGGTTGTTACGGGACTGGGTCTCACGACGATCCCCTGGATCAATGACATATGAACTCAAGTTCAGGAACAACTCCCTTGTCGCACGCGACGCGATGCATGGGCCGCCAGTACCATGGGGACTCTGTGTCTTGTTTTGCACGCTCCCTGCCCCAGACCGTCCCGCAGCCAGCCCGTGGGTCTGTCCAGCCTGATGCCTCTTGCTCAATCACCTGAAGCTGCTGCCATGGCCCCAAAGTCCACGATTCATGTCGGTTTCAGCGCGAAACCGGACAGTTGAGACGTGGCATAAGCTCGCGCCTTTGTGTTTCGCCAGCCGCGGTGCTCGCGTGAAGCCACTACAGTAGCTATACAATATGCATCAATGTTATGAAAGAAAATGATCCTGGAGCTGGTGTGGCTTCAATAGCTTGGTTGCAGCTTGCTATTGAACAATGGGCGTGACAGTGACAGGACGATGATCACTTAAGACACGTCGCTGCAATTTTAGCACCTTAGGCCCGATGGCGTGAATACGTTGTGTCGTTACATCTGCCACCGAAATGGACCCACCGCCCGATGGCGCTTCGCTTCCACCGCCGCCCAGCGCGCTCCTCCGTAGGGCTCTGCAGGGCCTGCCGAACTCCACTCCCGCAGCGGTGTCCGCCTCGGCTGGCCCGCCGATTGGCGACGGCGGGGGCTCGGATGCCACTGCGGCTTCCCGTCATGGGCAGCGCACGGGTGGCAATCCCGAGGCTCGGCGGCAGCAGCCCCCGCACCGCCAACAGAACCAAAGTGGCGGAGGACATCCGCCAGCGGCACCACCACCCGCCCCACAACCGTCGCAGCAACTGCAACCGCCGCAGCCCAACGCCCGCCAGCCGAGGCGGGCGGAGGGACACCAGGCAAATCCGGGGCAGGCGGTGAAAGCTGCTCGAAACCCTGCGCCAAGCGGGTCTGCGGTGAGCACGCCCGCTGGGCGGCACGGGCAGCCCGCTCCCCCGCCAGCGCCGCCCGTCCAGCCCGCAGCCCAGCAGGGAGCCCACCTGCCGATGGCCCTTCCAGCGCAGCAGCCGGCAACGCTGCTGATGCAGAACGCCGGTCAGTCTTTCACGTTCGAGGACTTTCTCAAGTCCCTTGCTGCGCAGCAGCAGCAGGTACGTATTCTGGGGGACTCGGTGGGTGCGAGCAACGGGGGCAGCCAGTCGCGGGCTGCGGCTTTGCGTGCTGGATCGGGGTTGGATAGCAAGCGTTCATATGTTCCTGCTCTGCACTGCGCTGCAGGGCATCGGGCCGGCCCCCAGCCCCGTGGTGAGTCCTGGGCCTGGTGCAGGGGCAGGGGCAGCGCCCAACCCTGCGCGCGCTCAGCCGGCTGCGGCCGCTGCCAGAGGCGGCCCGTCTGTCCGAGGGGCCGTGCCAGCGCAGCCGCAGCAGCCCCCGCGCCAGCAGCCGCGTCCACAGGCGCCAACCGCCGCCCCGGCTACTCAAGCCGCCTCGGGCGCGATGGCGGCAACCGTAATCGGACCAAACCCACGGGTTCAGCCCGCCGTGCAGATTCCCACGGCATTGGGAGGAGCTGTGGCGGCAGCCCATACGGCGACTGTGCAAGGGCAGTCGCGGCCGCTGGCCCAGCCCCAGCCCCAGCCCCAATTCCTCCATGCCGCGGCGCCCGCGAGTGCTGCCGCGGCCGCTGCCGCCGCGGCAGCTGCACGCCAAGCCGCCGGTTCGGCTCCGCCGCAGGTCAATCGGGAGCCACAGCGTCAGGCGCTGCCGGTAAACGCAGGACCCGGCGGCGCCGCGGGGCCGGCGGCGGGAGCGCGGGCTCCGCAGCCGGGATCACAGCAGCAACCGCAGGTTCAGCTCCTGCAGCGTCAGCCCCATGTGACGGCCACGGCCACGACGGCGGCGGCGGCGGCGGCAGGCGCTTCGTCTGGCGGCAACGCAGCACGAGGGCAAGCGCCTGCGGCCGGGGGTCCGGCCCTGAGGATCGGTCCGGGCGGCCTGCAGCTGACAAGCCAAGGTTCGCCGCGTGTGGGTGGAGTGGACGCCTTTGGGTGTCGCAGCTGCTGAAAGGGGAAGTCCGCGCATCGCCCTTGCCGCCAGACGTTGAATTTCGCCCCGAATTCACCCAAGTCTTCCCGGTCTGACGGGGGTTACCACAGGGTGCCAAGATACCGGTACCAAACATGTGTCCTCGTGACTTCATCCGCCCCAGCTGTCGGCTGGACCTGGCGCTGGCTTGGGGTCCCGCTGCCGATTCACTGCCCCGCTATGCCTCGCACCATTTCCTGCTGCTGCGCACTTGAGCACACCGCGCCCCGCCCACAGGCATGGCGGCCATCGCAGCGGCGGCTGCACGTGCAGCGCAGGCAGCGCAGTCAGCTGGCGCCGCGAGCCTGCCGGCTCCGGGAGCTCCGCCCGCATCCACGCGTCCGCCGCCGCGCAACGCGCCGCGTGGACCCATGGGTCCCCAGGACGTCCCCCCGGGGCCCCCCATGCTGCGGCACGTGCCCTTCCGGGAGGCGGGCCGCCCGGAGCGCCCCGGCTTCGGCCGGTCTCGGGCGCTGGGCTCGGAGCGCGACGACTGGCCGGTACGGTGTGGGTGGGGTTAGTGGCCCGCGGTGTGCCCCTGCGTTGCGGGAGCAAGCGGGTGATCTCCCCCTTACATGTCACGAGTGGTATGATAGGGGTCGTGCAGTGCCAGTCAGACCGCGTCGTGGCGCAGCTCCGTCGGCCTGGGGACGACCAGCGTCCATGCCCCCCGCCCCCGCCCCCGCCCCCGCCCCCGGCCCCCCGCAGGAGTCGCGCTCCCTGGAGTGCCTCAGCAACGGCGTTCGCGTCAAGGGCTCCCGCCTGGCGCGCATGGCGGACGGCATAATGGACGGCGCCGCGCCGCACCTCTTCCGCGTCCACTCCACCAGCGGCGCCGCCGAGTTCTGGCCGGTCGACATGGCTGCCTGCCTGTGCGCCTGCCCCAACGACCAGGCCGTGTGCTCCCATATCTTCGGCGTGTGCGTCGCCTACCCGCGCTACCGGATCAAGATGGCGACGCTCATCAAGGTGGCTGCGGGCTCGCACAAGTGCCGTGACTTCATGTGGCTCCCCCGTATGTTTTCCCCACCCCCCGATCCACAGTCACGTCCAGCACAAGACTCGCTCTGTGCTTGCCAACTTGCGCGGCGGCTCGCGCACAGTGCCAAGCGGGCTGCGAAGCGGTCTTGTTGTTTTAATGCAAGGACAGGGTTCATGAAGGGTTTGTGAAGGAAGGACACGGGGTCCCAAATGGCACGCGCAGGCGCGGGAGCTGGTGGCGTGGGCGGCCCGCAGCAGCCGGTCGCCGGACGAGGTGGTGGCCCAGCTGGCGGGCTGCCTGGAAAGGTGGCTGGCGGCGGCACGGGCGGAGCGCGCCGGCAAGGCGGGGCAGGAGGGCGAGGGCGCCGCCGCGGAGATGTCACGGGTGCGGCGCGGGGGCCGGGGGCCGGGGGGAGCGGGGGGGTGGGATGGTCGTGCGGGCGCGCGCGGCTGAGCGGTCGGCGGGTTGCTGCAGCCTTAAGCCTGATCCATGCCCCATGCCCCATGCCCCGTGCCCCATGCCCCATGCCCCATGCCCCATGCCCCATGCCCCATGCCCCATGCCCCATGCCCCATGCCCCATGCCCCATCGCCCCGTGCCCCATGCCCCATGCCCCATGCCCCATGCCCCATGCCCCATGCCCGCCCTTTCACAGCACCTGTACGTGCGCGCACACGCTTTGTCCTCCCGCGAGTGCTTTCCGGGTGGGGCCAAGAACGCACCCTCAATCCCTGTGGCCGCCTGCCAGTGCCAGAAGCGCCCATTGCAGCTCCTCCCGGTTCTAGAGCCCCGCGTATGTAGCCCATACGCGCCCCGTGCACCCCCCTCGGTCGGGATTACCGCTTTTGGTCCAATGCATTGTGCTTGGTTTAAGCCGCTTGTGTTTACGCCGCCCTCCCCTCCGCGCCCCCCTGGCCGCACAGGTGTGCGCCGAAGTGGTGGTCGCGCTGCTGCTGCAGGGCGCGGTGGAGTCGGAGGACGTGTACGGACCGGGCCGCCGCGGGGGCCCGCGGCGGGTTCTGTGGTGGCGGCAGGCGACCTCTGCCCTCCTGGTAGGGTAGCGGCATTCCGAGATGGGGGTTGCACTGGGCATGGGGCGGCCCGCACCGGGCGCTGGGTGCGGTAAGCGACCTGGGCTCGGATGTTGAACTGGAAAGGACGGGGACCCGTGGTGCGGTGCGCGACAGGGGCAGGGGAATGTGAGGAGAGGTCCGGGTTCGGGCTGTGCTCGCCCCGCCCAAGCCCACCCCCCGCGTAACGTCGCCGCAGGGGCCCGAGCCCTGGGGTCACGTACGGCGGGGAACATGCGATGCTGCACCCGATCTGGATCGCGTCCTCGTACGGCAGCACCTGTGTGACCCGAGAACTCGACACGCACAAGGGCTTGCCGTGCCCGCTCCACAGTCCTAGGATACTCAGTCGCACGCCAGTGCGACGCCTGTCACACCTCACATGCCATCCGATGAGGGAAGTGCCGAGTGACGCCTTTTGGTCGCTTCCTTCCTTGAAGGTCCGTGGCAAGTCACCGCTCGCTTCGCGTGCCGTGCACGCAAAGCCGTAGCCCTGAGCGGTGCGGCCTCCCCTGAACCGCTTCATGTGCTCCGCATGCGCTGCCTCGCGTGCGTCAGGGCGCGCCAGCTGGCGCCGGGGCCCCGCAAACACCTTCGCACACCTCACGACTCCCAAGTCCTTACACCATGGCACCCTCGGCTTTACGAGCTTCCAAGAGCCTCCCCCGTCCTCCCACCTCTCCACCACCCGCCCTGCCCGCTCCTCAGGCGCCCGGCGTGCACCCCTGCACTAGCCTGGACGCGCCGCCGCCCAGCCGCACCTCCCAGCTGGCGGAGCTGCGGGTCGCGCTGGCATACTTGCTGGGGAGGCTGGAGAAGGCAACGGCCGACCAACGCGCCACGGCAGAAGACGGCGCACCAGTGCGTGGCGACGCAATGCCTGGAGGGGCGAGTGGCGTAAGCACCCCCTCGACAGCTCTGGCGGCGTCTCGTGGCCCCGGCATGGTGGGGGCGATAGCGGAGCCGGCCGCGGCCGCCAGCAAGCCGGTTGCAGCGGGTAGCGGAGCGCAGAGGCCGTCTGCCGACGTGGTGACCCAAGGGCCACTCCCCCGCTCCGTGCGGGAGCTGCTGCTGACGCTGGAGGACGCTGTGACCCGGGCGCTGCATCTGGATGAGCTGCCGCCGCCGCCGCCGGCCGCGCCGCTGGTGTCTGAGGTGTCGGCGGCGCGGCGCACCGCTCTGGACGCTGCGGCAGCGGCTAAGGGAGCGGCGGTGCCGGGGGCGCCTGCCGCGGCCCGGGGCCTTGGCGTTGGCGGGCTGTTGCCGCTGCTTGCCGAGGCGGACGCTGAAGTGCATGGTGCGTTGCATCCCGGCCGCAATACCCCGGGAGCAGGGATGACGCGCAGGGGGTGCCTTGCAAGCGAGGCGGCGGGGCGCTTCTTTCGTGCCGTACTACCGGTCTTTGTAGCATCCGCCATGGGCATGGCGCGACGCCTGGGGGCTTTTTGCAAGGGACTCGAGCGGGGGGTCGGCTCGACGTTGACCTGTGTGGACTTCGCCCGCTTGAGATATGGCCGCACGCCGTTCGGCGGCTGAGCATCGCGATTTGAGGGGTATTGCATTTGGGATTTATGGGTTTGAGAGCAATCCACCCAACATCGTCGTGTTCCTTTACAGCGTCGATCGGATGAGGCTCAGTGTGGTCTTGTGGGGTCCTGCAGAGTGCTAACGCTGCAGTACTCTCACCAATCCCAGGCCATGTCGTGGGCAGGGTGCTCTTGGACGCGTGCTGCCCACGTGTGTGTTCAAACGCACGATGCCCCCTCCACTTCCCCCACCCGCCTGGTGCGCGCAGACATGTTCGAGCGAGCCTGCAATCTGGTTGTGGGGCTGCGTGACGCTGAAGGGAGACAGGAAGCGCAGCAGCAAGAGCGGGAGCGGGAGCGGGTGAAGCAGAACGACAGCTCCGGGCAGCCGGCTCCGGGGGCTGAGACCATTGAGCCGCAGCAGCCTCAAGCGCAGCCGCCCACCGCTGCTGCCTCGGCGGAGGCGGAGGCGGTGGCAGCGGCAGCCAACGCCGGCGGTGCTTCAGACCCGGCCGCTGCGCAGTTGGCGGCGGTGGCGGCCCAGAAAGGCACGACGCCGAGCGGCCCCGGCAGCCCGCTGTTGGCGTCCCACTTGGTGGCCTTCTGCCGTCAAGCAGTGGTTGCGGCGGAGGCAGCGGCGGCGGCGGCGGCGGACGCCCTGGCGGAGCCCGGGCATCCGGGTCAGGGGCTGGAGGACGCTGGGTCGCTGCCCCTGGCGGCAGGCCCAGAGCCGGAGCGGGCAGCGCTGCTCGCGGCTGTGGAGGCGGCTGCCTGCCGGCAGTTTGGCGCGGCGAGTTTCCGTGACCTCACGACCCACGGGTCGGTGGAGGAGCTGCTGGCCGCTGCGGCCGACGGCGATGATGACGGAATCGGGACTTGCGGCGGCGCGCCGCTCTTCCTGCAGGCGTTGCTAGCCGGTGGCGGAGGCGCTGGTGACGCTGCCAGCGGCGCAGCGGCGGTGGGCGCCGGGATGGATCGCGAGGACGAGGAGGTGGAGCTGACGGCTATGCTGGATGCGGCGCTCCCAGCGGAGCGGACCGTCCCGGGGCGGAACCCGACTGCCCGCAGCGGCGGCGAGGCTGTAATGCCGCTCGAGGTGCTGGGTCCGCTGGCGGCAGGCGGCGTCGGGGCCGGGTTCAGCGGCGCAGCGGCGGCCTCGGTCCTGGCGTTGCGCGGCGCTGCCGCCGGCCCGACGGCGGTGCTGGCGCTACCTGGCGGGCTGGGCTTGGGGGGCGCGCTGGCGGTGGACCCCGCGGCCAGCAGCTCCAGCTTCGCAGAGGTGCGTGTCGGTGCGTTCAAGCAGGAAGCGGGTATGATGTCAGCTGGCGACTGCTACCGTGTGGCGCGGAGGGCCTGCGGCCGACGTGCGCGAGAGGGGGGGCTTCGGAGTCGTCGCGCGGAGTCGCTCCATTGCACACGGTGCATTCCCGTTGGGCTCCCAGTGCCGAGTGCTTCCGCACACGCCCGCTTCCATGGGTTTCCCCCTCACTACTTACATGCTTTGTCGCGACTGGAAGGGCTCCTCGACGCTAGTAAATCGCTCTCCCGCATTTCAATGCCTTCTTGCGTGCCGCCCCTTCCCACGACGCGATTCACAGGCGCTGGCGCGATTGGACGGGCCCTCTGCGGTGCGGTCCCTCCTGGGCCTGCTGGCAGGGGCCGGCGGGCTGGGCGCTCTGCCGCTGCAGCTGCTGCGGGCGCGCGCCGAGGCGGCGGTGGCGGAGGCCCTAGACAGCGGGGCAGAGACGACCACGCACCCGGCGTCCCAGGCCGGGGCGGCCGGCGAGGACGCCCTGGTGCGGCGGCTGGGGAGCTACTGCCTTGGGGTCGCGCTGACGTTGCCCGCGGCGCTGCTGCGCTGCGGCGTCCTGCTGCAGCTGCTCCTGCCGCCCCGCCTGCGGGCGGCGATCGAGCCAAACGGAGGTGCGGGCCCGGAGGAGGGTGGGGGCTCGGCGGCGGTAGACGCCGCTGAGCGGGCCGCGGGGCTGCCGGAGCCGCTGCGCTGTGGCGCGCTGGCGGCGCTGTGGCGGCTGGGCCGCCATGCGGGCTGCGGCTCTCTGCAGCGGGGCGCGGAGTCACGACTGCGGCGCCTCGTGGCACCGCCGCGGCCGGCCCTTGGCTCGACACTGACACCAGGGGCCGCTGCTGGCGAGGAGGCGGTTGAAGGGGGCAGGCGGTCTAACGCCGACGGCGGCGATGACGGGGAGGACGAGATTGTGCTCGTGCCACCGCAACGGCGCCCTCCCTCCGGGAGCGCCTGCAGTGCTGTCCCCGCGTCTGAGCCCCACGTGCTCCTCAGCGCCGGTCTGCAGCCGCCAGTGCCCGGTGCGGCCGCTGACAGCGCAGGAGGCAGTGCAGCTGCCGCCGAGGGAGATGCGGCGTCAGTGCCGAGGGCTGGCAGCGGCGATGGCGGCGGTGGCGCGCTTGCGGGGGCGCTGCCGGCGTGGCGGCTGAGGGGCCGCGTCAGCGTCGAGCGGGCGAGGGAGGTGCTGGAGAGCATCCGGCAGAAGGTGGGCGCGCTGTGACTTTGCTCCCCGGGGCCTCAACCCGGGGCAGGGCTGACTGGCAGCTGGGGAGCACTCAGTTCTGCTACCAGACAAGGGGCTGGGGGTGGGATACGACTTGGTGAATGGGGCGAGTGGGTCCAGCTCTGCACCTGTTGTGTGCTTGCCCAACAAGGGGAGAGGGGTATCAGCCTGAGGCAACGGCGCCCCGGCTCGCTGTCCCGGTCGGGTCGGTCCGGTGCTGCAGCCAGTACAAAGAACAGCATCGCTCTTTCGGGGTTAAGAGCTGCGGCATGCGCGCTGGCGTCCTGCGCCCAGCCCCGTCCTCTCCATCCCCCGCCCCGCAAACGTCCGCAGGAGTTTGGCGTGGGCCTGGCCGCCCCGCCGGAGCTGCTGGCGGTGCTGTCGGCGCAGTCGCGGCGGCTGCAGCGCTCGCTGGCGCGCCTGGCGGCTGAGCTGTACGGCAGCCCGGGGCATCTGCTGCTGGAGCTGGTGCAGAACGCGGACGACTGCAGGTGCGGATGTGCGCATACATGTCTGTGTGTCTGTGTGTTTGTGTATAAACATGTGTGCATTTTGTTGCGTTTGTTTGTGTGTGTGTTTGTGTATGCTCGTGTATGATTGTGAATGTTTCGTGTCTAGATGTTCGGGCTGACGCTGATCTAGGGAGGTATCATCCGGAAGCAAGGCAAGACCGCCTCAATGCTGTAAAGTGTCTACATAGAGGGATGGGGGAATGCTGGCGGAGTGGACGCGGGCCACACATGGGGGCACAGGTTGACGCTCAGACGTCTGCGCTCGTCGGTGTCGGTGTCGGTGTGAGCGTGCCTCCCAACAGTTCTTTGGGTCGAGGACATGTAGGAGAGGGCCAGGCGCCAGGGGCGCTGCGGAGGGGCGAGCAACGTGTCTGTTTTCTGAAAGTGCGTTTCAAAGCTTACCGGTGCCTATCTTAGGCGGAAGTTGCGCGTTCTTTCAACCGCCCCAACAAGTTGCGTGCTCCGCGCCCGACAGGTATCCTCCGGAGCTTGCCTCCTTCGGCGAAGAGCCAACCCTCGCCCTCCGGTTGGGACCCACGGGCCTGGCCCTCGGGTGTAACGAGGTGCGGCGAGGGTGTGGGTGGGTCTGGTAAGGGAGGCAAACTAATTTGTATGGGGAAGCCGACGTGCAATGAAGCGCTGTGGAATGACTCACACGCGTAACCTCGCTGGGAAGAGGAGAGGAGCTACAGAGCCCGGTTACCGCAGCGTGATATCCTCCTGGTGACTGCGGGACTGTGCCCATAAACAGCAACAGCAAGTGGTCAGGCAGCTTCGTTTGCTGTCACATATCCCTGGGTGCTACCAGTATCATGTATGAACCTATACCTTGGAGCATGGCCGCGCTGCCAAGGCCCCACCCCCCGCGCCCCTGCCCTGCAGATTGGTTTCAGCGAGGCCGACGTCCGCGCCCTGTGCGACGTCGGCGCCTCGTCCAAGGCCGCCAAGCCGCACCCGCCAGTGCCGTCGCCGGAGGCCACAGCGCAGCCACCGCCAAAGGCGGGCATCGCCGCAAGCGCCACCCCGCGTGACGCGGTGCCTCCGCAGCAGGAGCGGCAGCAGACGGGCGAGAAGGGCATCGGCTTCAAGAGCGTTTTCGCCATCTCGGACGCCCCCGCCATCCACTCCAACGGCTTCTCCTTCGGGTTCGACGCACAGGTGTGTGTGTCTGTATGTTGGGGCGGTATGAGCATAGCGGTTTGTCAAGATGCCTGCAGGTGGGGGGCGGCCTCTTCCGGGTCTGCACTAGGCTCAGGCTGCCACTTGGGGGAGCGGACGCGTCTTGCGATTTGCCCAGTTGTTAGCTAGAAACTGCCGTTTCGGCAGCTCGCAATGCTGCTGGTACATGTCGCCGCGAGGGGACAGTCGGAGGGGTGGCCTAGGAGTCCCGCCGCGTACGCACGAGGCATGCGCGATCCTGCTTGTGCCCGGCTGCCCTCCCACTCCGGGGCCATGCTGTTCCCGTTTCCTGACCTCTGTGTACCGCGTCCAGTAATCCTAGCCGCCCAAGTTGCCGCGGGCGCACCCCGTCCACTCGCTGGCTGCAGGACCCCAGCGGCCTCGGCTACGTGCTGCCGCAGCACAAGTCACTGCAGACGGCCCAGGCCGGCGAGCCGGGCCTTCCTCAGCCTCAGCCGCCACCGCCGCCGGCCTCGGGCTGGGGCACCGTGCTGCTGCTGCCCGCGGCGCCGCGCCTGCTGCAGCCCGAAGGAGCGAACGGGCCCCAGGCATCAGGGCCGCCGGGGCCGCCGGGGGCCGGGCCGCCGGCCCCAGGTGCGCCGCGCTGGCGCGACCTGGCGTCTGGGCTGCTGGACTTCCTGGGCCCGGGTCTGCTGCTGTTCCTGCGGCGGCTCCGGGTGCTGGTGCTGCACGACGAGCTGGGCGGCGTAGTGCACACGCTGCGGCGGGAGGACCGCGAGGGGGGCGCGGTGGTCCAGGTGGGGCGGGGCGGAGCGGGCTCGGACCTCGTAAGAAAAGAGCCAGACGGGCTGCGGGGTTGTGGACGGCCTCATGGGCCGGCTCAGTGGCCACTACCCCTACAGTGGATGCATGCCCCAAACTCGTTTGGCCCTCGCTGCGGCTTGCATGGCGGCGGTCAGGGGGTGTGGCGCCCGCGTCGAGAGCTCCCCCATCGCTTAGGCCGTGGGCGGACATTGCGGCACACCAAGCTTACAACCAGTACTTGTTCTGAGCTCGCATCCGGTGCCGTTATTGCATAAGGCCCGCTGCCCGCCGCCTGCTTGTCGGCGTCCTTTCCCATGCGCGCCCGCCCCGAACGCCTCTGCGCCACCCAGGTGACCTGGCGCGTGGACGCGCTGGCGCCCTCGACGGCCGGTGGCGCCGCGCCCTCGGGCCGCGGCGCGCCCCTGCGCGAGAGCGTGCACGTGTGGGTGGTGGGCGGCACCACACTGGCGCCGCCCCTGGTGACCCGCGGGTCGGGGCCCGGCGCCGTCCGTCCCCCGTCCGCCACGGTCAAGGTGGCGCTACCGCTGCCTCCCAAAGTGAACGCAACCGCAGCCACTGGGGCTGCTGCGGCTGGCGCCGGCACCAACGGTGCCAACGGCGACGGCGACGTGGATAGGGTCGCTGGCCCGCGGGGCCTCGGTCCGCTGGAGCACTGCTGCCAGGTGTTCGCTACGCTGCCGCTGCGGCCCTCGGGTCTGCCGTTCGACTTGCAGGTGTGTGCGTGTTGGGTGTTGGTGCGTTCAGCGGTCAGCCGCTGTGCTGAGGAGGACGTTGCGTGTTAGGGATCCCGACACGGGTAGGGAACCCTCGCGTGAAGTGATACTGCTCAAGGGGGGCGACCGGCGCGGCCCATCTTTCCTTGCTCGTCTCCCCCCATCTCCTCTTTCCCCCTCCCCCTTGACAGGCTGACTGGATGGTGCCGTCCAGCCGTGAGGACATCAGCTCGGGCGAGGCGTGGAACCAGATGCTGAGGGACCAGGTGCGGTGCGCTGGGCGCTGCCATTGGCAAGGGGCCGGACTCGCTCCCTGGCTCCGTCCGTCTGCCAGAAGTAGAGAGGTTTTGGACGCGGTAGCCCTGGCCGTGTGCGACTGCGCACTTGGCACGCTCAGCCCACACACGCAGCGCCGATGCCGTCACTGCCCCGTCTTCAACCCTGCCCCTTGCGCGCGCCAGGTACCCGCGGCGTTCCTGTCCGCGGTGCGGACCGGCACGGGCCTGGTCCCGGCCCTCCGACGCGGAGGATGGCTTCGCTACGTCCCGCACGCCGGGGGATCCGGGGGGCGCGCCGGCAGCGCCCTCGGCGGCGCCGTGCTGCCTTTCCTGCGGTCTGTGCTGGCGGCAACGGCGGCCGCACTGCGGGCCACCCCGTGCTTGGCGCCGGCGCCCGCGGGCGCCAGCGCAGCGGCGGGCGGCGTGGACGGTCAGGCGGCGGGCGGGCCGGAGGGCGAGTTGCTGCTCCCGTCGCAAGTCGCCGTCGGCGCAAGCCAGGTGAGGCGAGAGGGACCTGGTGCACAACTATACATCAACATATGCCCTGGCCGGGTGCGACACCCGTTGCACACCCGTGTGTGTCTGCCGTCGGCAGACGAACCCATGGCCAATACGCCTGACGGGACCTACGCAGCCTGCCGGTGTGCGCATATGCCGCCTCCTCGCATGCGCCTCCTGCTGCTACTCCGTTGCTGCCGTCCCCGCCTGCCCGCAGTCCCTGCGGCGCCTGCTGCCCCCCTGGGCGCTGCGGGCCGCCACGGGCCTCGCGTACGCCGACACCAGCGGCCTCGCGGAGCTGGGTCTGGAGGAAGCCCGCGCCGCGGCCGGGCTGGCGGCGACCGGGGACGGGTCGGAGCTCGGCCAGACGAGCGGCGATGCAGATGGCGGCGGGGAGGAGGACGGGGCCGGCGCCGCCGTGGATCCGGAGCTGCTGCCGCCGCCCGGAGTGCTGGCGGCGCTGGGGCTGCCCGCCTTCTCCGCGCACCACGCGGTCGCATCGCTGCAGGTGACACCCGCCTTAGCCATTGCTGAACTTAACCACAGCTGACGTAATGACTTTCCACTCGGCCTATTGAATTGAAACCGCTTGTTGCAGCCTGGCTTGCTGTAGCGCCCGGTAGCGCTCGTCTGCATTCGCCCGCAATGATAGTCTGTAAGATTTGCGTGGCACGGCCTTGCCCGTCCCTTTCCGCACTGGCAGGCGCTTTCTGGGGCGGACGCGGCTTCTGGCGGAAGGGGAGGCGGCATGCAGCGATTGACCGGCGACCTGGAGGCTGCTGGGGGCTCGTGGCGCTGGGCGCTGCTGGGGGCGCTGGAGGAGTTGCTGGAGGAGCAAGAGGTGGGTGGATCTGCGGTGGGATGTGGGGCCTGCTGCCAGCTGTTGGAGTTGTTGTGCAATCCCAGGTTCCGAGATTGTAGTCACTTGGACTGTAATCTGCTGTCGAGCGTCGTCATGCTAGGCGCTGATCTCTTGCACGCCCCAACTGTCCCGCCTCGGACCACCAGCTGCAACACTCGCACGCCGCGGGGCCCCGAGCCGCCGCCGCCGCGCCTACCCTGGGCCGCGGGCCCGCCGGCCCCTCCCTCTCGGCGCTGGTGGCAGAGCTGCGGTCCCTGCCTCTGGTGCCGCTCCTGGGCGGCCGCCTGGCGCCGGCGGCCGAGGCTCTCATGCCCTCCGTCGAGGTCGCCGCTGTGGAGGCCGCCAATGAAGGCGGGCCCGAGCCTGGCGGCCGCGCCTCTGCTACTGCTGGCGGCGGTAGCGGCGGCCTTACGGCCAAGACCGTGCCGTCAGCAGCTGCTGTTGCTGCGGCGGCGGTGGAGGCACCTCCGCCATCGCGGCGGCGGCGGCGGCAGGGTGTGTCGCTGCTGGGCGAGGGTGGCTACGTGTACGGCTTTGAGGCGGAGCTGCCTCTGGTGGACCTGGAGGGTGAGGGCGGTTGGAGGACGATTGGAGGGCCCGTGGCGGCGGTGGCGGTTTTGGTGCAAGGCCGTGAGGAATCAGCGATATCTCGTTACCCAAGTGCACCGTGCATAGTTTCTGTGGAATGTGAGGATGCCGATAGCAAAGCGTACTCACGGAGGGCAAGGGGGCAACTAGTAAATGGTATGGCGTTTCCTGGGTCGGACAAACGCCGATAGTGCAGCCTGCCCAGTGCTGGACGCTGCACACTGCCCGCCTTTCTGCTCGTGTTCTAGAACTGAACTTTGTGCCAGTAAGTTGATCGGCCGCCCCCTTACGGGACAAACGCTGCTGGCGCCCAGATCGTTGTTATTCATACCCTTTCTCCATCACACACACACACCCCGACCTGGCACCACGTCTCGCGCCCGACAGGCCTGCACGCCGCGACACGCGACGCGCCCGCCCTCCGCGCCCGTGTCCTGCGCTGCCTGACGCGCCTGGGGGTGGCCCCGCTGGCGCCCGCTGACGTCATTAACCGCCACGTGCTGCCCGCCCTGCGACGGGCGCAGCAGCAGGCCGCAGCGGCTGCAGCGGCAGCGCAGTCCCTGCCCATGGCGCAGGGGCAGACGGCAGCAGCAGCCGAGTCTGCGCAACAGGTTGTGGCGGTGGTGGAGGCAGAACCAGGAAATGGAACGCCGGGCGGCTGCGATGGGCTGCACCCGGCTGCGTTGGTGGGCTACGCGGCGTATTTGCTGCACCACACGCACCTGGCGGCTCGTGACCCACGGGTCGCCCAGGAATGGGCCGAGGCGCTGGTGTGGGTGCTGGTGCCGCCCGAGGCTGTGGAGGCGGCGCCCAACACGCGCCAGTCGCAGCGGGCGCGGAAGCCGGCGGCAGCGGCGCCCGCAACGGCGGATGAAGCCAGCGAGGATGCCACCGCTGCCGACGGCAGCTCTGCCAGGCGCAACGCCAGCCGCCGGCGCCGACCAGCCGCTGGCTCGAAGCCTACGGATGGCCCAGACGGCTCAGCCGCCAGAGCCACCACAACTGCCACTGACGGCCCGGACCAACCGACGCCGCCGCTATCAGCGCCACCGGACCCGTCGTCAGCTCCGCCCGCCGGCTGGGCTGCGGTGCCCAGCGCCAAGGGCGTGTGCCTGGGTCTCAGCTTCCCGCAGCTCGCAGCCTCGCGCGCTGCGGCGGCGGGTCCGGCGGGCCCCGCGCTCGGCGACGCGCTGGAGGCGCTGCGGTCCGCCCTCTCCCGGCGGCGCGTGCCGGCGGTGCTGTGGGCTGAAGGGTACCTCCGCTTCGGCAGCGCCGCCCAATGGGCGGAGTTCTGCGGGCCGGGGCTGCTGGGCTGCGGCTTCACGCTGGCGAGGCTGGAAGGGCGGCCGGCGCCGGCCCGGGGGCCGTCCACGCCGGCGCCGGCCACGGCCGCGGCCGCTGCCGGGGCCGAATGGCACAGCACAGACCTTGAGGCTGTGCTTGAGTTCCTGGGCGCGGCAGCCACGAGCGGCAGCGGCGACGCCGTGGCCGCTGCCACCGCTGTGGGGCCGTCGATGCCGCGGCTGCGCTCGCTGGCCGTTGCGCTGGACTCCTTGTGGTCCGCGGAGTACGAGGGGCGCGCGTGGGGCGGGGCCGGGGCGGGGGCTGGGGGTCCCCACAAGGTGGTTCCAGCGCCGGAGCGGCCCGGCTCCGCCGCGCCCGCTGCCGCCCGCACCCGGCGCCCTGCGCCCTTCCTGTCCATGCTCCGCTCCCGGCCCTGGCTGCCGGACAGCTGGGCTGGCTGCGGAGCGCCGGCAGGATCTGGATCCACGGACTCGGGTGTGGAATCGGATTTGGAGAAGCCAGGGCTGCCTGGGGGCGGTGGGGCCGATGGACTCGGCATGCTGGCGGCGGGCGGGGCGCTGCGGGCGCTGCTGGGCCCTGCCGGCCGGTACGCGGGGGTGCAGCTGAACGACCCGCGCTTCATCTGCGCGCTGGGGCTGCTGACGGCGCCCTCGCCCGCCATTGCGCTGCGCCAGCTGAAGCTCTGGCAGCGTGCCGCGGCGGGGGCAGCTGCCGCCGCCGCCAGTGCTGAAACGGCGGCAGCGGTTGTGCCTTCAGCGGACGACCGGGTCGCTGAGCTTGCGGCGGCCTCGGGGCCGCCTGCCCACGACGCCGAGCAGGGCGATGCGCAGGGATCCACGGAGGGAGGTCAGAACGCCGCCGTGGGCCGGCTCTCGCAGCCCCGCCCCGCCGCAGGAGCACCGACGCCGGCTGCTCTGCCCCAGCCGACCGTTAGCGACCTGGCCGGGGTGTACCGATACCTCGCATCGCAGCTGGCGGCCGAGGCGCCGGGGGCCACGGAGGACGGAGAGGCTGAGGAGGAGGCGGACACCGCGACGGGAGCTGACGCGGGGGCGGAGCAGTCGAGAGCGGCCGCAGGGTCTGGGGCCCTTGCGGCACAGATTAGCGCTGTGTTCGCCTCGGTGCCGCTGATCGCGGTGCCCGAGGCAGACGCGCCGTTGTGCAGCATGCGGAGGGGCGCGGCCAGCTCGGGCGCCGCCGCCGTGGCTGCCGTTGAGCGGGGCGGCCGCCGGCAAGGGGACCGCACTGCGGCGACTCGGGGGACGAGAGACGCCGTGGGCGCCGCAGCCGGCAGCGCCCCCCGGCTGCGACTGCGCTGGTGCACGCCCAGGGAGGTGGTCTGGAGCATGGGTCCGTTGCAGGCACGGCCTGATGCCGCGGCGGTCGAGGCCGCCGCATCGGAGACGGAGGCAGAGGCGGAGGGCCTGGCTCTGCTACCTGCCCGCGTCGCGGAGCACTACCCTCCCGCCCTGAGGTACCTGCGGTCCTGAGGCACAGCATCCACCGGCGAGGCAGTCACGGCCGGTGTACGATCCTTGTTATCCCAGAACTCTCCGTGCTGCCGGTCTATGGACAGCGAGGGTGCTAATGTATCCCGCCCGAACCGTCCTGCAATATGCCTCCACTGATGCCGAATCAGCTATTGGCGCTGCTATCCAATCGTTGTGTGCTGCAGTGCCTCGAATGTTTGGGTCTGAGTGCAGGCCCCTGCGCCCCGCCCGCCCTCCACAGGTCCTTCTTCGTGCGGTCGCTCGGTGTGGCTCCGCACCCCGGGCTGGAGCACATCCTGTCGGCCTGCAGGCGCGCAGCTGCGGCCGGGACGGTTGCCGGGCCAGCAGCAGCAGCAGCGGCCGAACCCGGCTTTGTGCCTGCAGGCAGCCCGCCTGCCCTTGAACACAAACCCGCGCCGGCACCCGCGCCCGCGTTGGCCGCGCTGGCATGCCTGGGATGGCTTGGCCGCCTGCTGGAGCCCCTGACGGGCACCACGATAACGCCGCCCGAGGCCGCCTCGTCCGCACGGGGCGGCGCCGGCGGCGCTGAGTCGAGCAGCGACATCAGCCCTGCCGCCGCAGTGGTAGGTGGCGGTGCGCACGAGAGCGCAGCGGGAGCCGTGCTGGCGGCTCTGCGGCGCGAGGCGCTGATCCCTACGGTGGACAGCCGCTGGGTGACGGCGGACGGCGGCCAGTCCACCGGGGCCCGACCGTGCAGGCGGCTGCTCGTCTCGGCGGACTGGCTGGTGCCCGGCCTGGCCGGCGCTGAGCCAGTTCAGGGCGTTGCAGTCGCGGCGGGACAGGAGGCGGTCGCAGCAGCAGCGGCGGAAGCGCGGCGGGGTGCAGGAGCCGTGACAGAGCCGGCGGTGGACTCCGCAGGGGCGTTACCGGGTCTGCTGGCCGCGGCTCGGGCTGCTGGGCGCACGCTGGACGTGGTAGGCGCGCCCGCCGCGCCCGCTGAGTCACGGGCGTCAGCCGCAGGTGCCGAGGCCCCGGCTGGTGGCAGTGCAGGAAGGCGCCGTGCGGCACTGCTCGGCCCCGCCTGTGCCGGCGGGCTACGGGCCCTGCTCGCTGGCCTCCTGGGGCTGCCGAGCCTAGGGTCGCTGCTGCAGCTGCAGCTGGCGGTTGGGTCAGGCGCCGATGGGGAATCTTCAGGCTGGTACGGCATGGCGGGAACTGGATCTGCGGTGGCCGTGGCTCCGGTGGGCGCCAGTTGCCAGGGCGTCGTTGGCGCTGCGTGCCTGTCGCGGAGTACTGGCGACGATACGGAGCTGCGCCGCAGTCTCGCGTTCACGGCCACGCGCGTGCTTGGCCGCCTCAACGACGTGCTACCCTTCCTCGTGCGGTGGGCAGCCAGCGCGGGCGGCGGCGCCACTTGGCGGCGGCAGGAGCGCGCTGCTGCAGCGGCCGTGGGCTGGCTGCGCCTGGCGGCGGTGGTGGGAGGGCTGGGGCTCGTGCACTGCCTGCCGCTCCTTGACATCACGTCAGAGGTGCGAGGGGGCCTTGCGTCGGGGGAGCTTGCGCGTGTATATCCAACTATGTACAACGTCAGGGCGCGGCCACTTCAGATACTCCCCTTACCCGTACTTGCATACCCAATGGTGCAGTGTCGCGATCGATAGACTTTGCGTCACGGGATCCTGAACCCCTCCCCCTTTCTCTTCCTTTGCGTGGACCGGTCCTCGCAGCCGCAACCCGTACGAGCGGTGCTCTTCCCTCGCAACTGCGCAAACGGCGGCAACAGCCAGGACGCGCCCTGCGGGGCGGAGGGCACAGAGGTGGCGGCTGCCGGGGAGGCGGCGCACGAGGCCGTCTGCCGCACGGTGCTGTACGTCAGATGCGACGGCTCCAGCAGCGGGCTGGATGCGGAGGACTGGCGGGCGGTCTTCGAGGAGGCGGCCAGGTGAGCGCTGCGGGGGGATACCCGCCTGCCGGCTGGTGCAGGACCATCCGGATCGGAGTGCGCCACGCCACCCGCCAGCTGCCGGTACATGTGCACCCTAGTGGATCAAGCCGATCCCGCTTGAGGAGATGAGGATGCATGGGAGGTTCTGTTTTGTCATTGTGGGTGCTATGCAGGCCGGTGCGCCTCGCCCTCACCATTTGCGCCCCATTGTGCCCTTTTCGTGTACAGGCTGTTGTTCGGTGGCGTGGCCCCGCCCGAGGCGGTCCGCCTCGCGCTGCTGGTCCACACGCTGATGGAGGCGGGTCAGGTCGGCGAGGCGCTGGAGGCCAGCGTGGCGGCGCTGCACGGAGGGTTGCCGCGGGCGCAGGCCACGGCGAAGGAGGAGCAGGACGCGGCGGAGGGCGGCGGTGAGGGCGCAGCTGGGCAGCAGCCGTGCTTCGGGGCGTCCTGGGAGCGGCTACGGGAGCGGGAGCTGGAGCAGCAGAGGGAGCGTGAAGTGGAGCTGGAGCGACAGCGGGTCAAGGATGCTGAGGCGTCGCTGTCGCTGTTGCCGTCGGGGCAGCAGCAGCGGGCGAGGGAAGCAGCGGATGACGCCGGTGATGGTGACAGCGACGGGGACCAGCGCGGCCAGCGGGGCGTTGGCGCTGCGGGTCGCGCAGAGCGCGAGGGCTTCGCAGACGGCGACGGCTCGGAGGGTGCTTGGACCGCCGGAGAGGAGCCCTCCTCCGCCGGCAGAGACGGGCAGCAAGCTGCCACCGAGCGTTTCGGCGCCGATGCCGACCGCGGTGAAGATGGCCGCCAAGGGTCTGCCACACGGGCTGGAGCCGGTGGCGACGGCGCCGGTGGCGATGGTGGAGCGGGCGACGCTGCCAACGTGAGGAATGGCGAGCTTGGAGAAGGACGCAGGCACGAAGGGCCTCACTATGGCGACGATGCAGACTATGGCGGCGGCCCGCCCGGCGGCGAGGCTGCCTACCGGTCCCCCGGCCGACCCATGGGTCTGGGCGCTCTGGCGCAGTGGACCGCTTCGGACGCGTCATACAGCCAGGACGTGGTGGACGTGGGGGCCGACGTGCACAGGTGGGGCGGCCGCGCGCTGGGGGAAGGCGGCGGGCCATTAGGTTATGCGAGGAATTGCAGGGCACCTGCAGTCGCAGTGAGTCGACTGCACGCGCGCTCGTCATGCCTCGTACGCAACCAGCTCGTCATACGCTATTTCCACAAAACCACATTGCGGCCGCGCTGCACGTTTCCGCAGGTCGCTGGCCGGCGCGCTGCAGCTGCCGGTGGCTCCGGAGGACGCCCCGCGCGCCGCGCGGGAGGCGGTGGGCCGCTGGGGCGAGCAGTACGTCGCGGGGCTTCTGCGGGCGACTGCGGGGCCGGGTAGGTGGCGCATATGAGTGGCGTGCGGGGCCCCGCAAGTGCCAGGCTTCCGTTGAGTGGGTCGCCGTGTGTGGGAGCAGGGTTTCAATGGGTTCCTTCAAGGACGCCACCTTGCTCACCCTCTGTTACTCAGTCGAATCTGGGCCTGCCATGGCTGCGCGGACGTACTGCATTTCCCTTTCCCCCCGCAGGCGAGGTGGTGGAGTGGGTCAACGCCCGGGACGAGCAGTGCCAGCCGTACGATGTTGTCGTACGGCAGGAGGACACGGGTGAGGTGGTGGCGTTTGTGGAGGTCAAGGCCACCAGCAGCTGGGACAAGACCTACTTCGAGGTGGGTACAGCAGCGTACGGCAGCAGGCTGCATGTGTGCATTGGCATCATCGTACAAACCCTGGAGGAGCAACTCCGGGTGTCCTGGCGTGTCGGGCACTGCCCGAGGTGTCTGAGCGAAGGCCACCAGTACATTGAGGCCGAGCAAGCCGATCGGCAACAGTCGTGCAAGTACTCAACATCACATCGCTTCCTCGCAAATATTTCCGTCACGACCTTTCCCGCACATTCCTTGCCCTGCCCCGCGAGTCCCTACATACGGACGATTTTTCCCATCCACCCGCACTGCTGCAGGTGAGCCACCGCGAGTGGCTGTTTGCGCAGCAGGAGGGCTCCCGCTACCACATCTACCGCCTCTTCGGGGCGGGCCAGCCGGCGGGGCACGCGCAGGAGCAGGCCGGGCAGGTAGGGCGGACGGAGGACGGGGCGTGGTGGAGCCGAGAATGCGGACGGCGTGTGGGGAGGCAGGCACAGAGAGAGGGAATGGACGTGTGGGGAGGCGGGCACAGAGGGAGGGAATGGACGTGTGGGAAGGCGAGCACAGAGGGAGGACAGCAGAGAGGCCGCTCGGCGGGCAGGCACGCTCCTCCTGTGCAGTCTTGAAAGTGCACCGGGGAAGGCAGGGGGGGGGCGTCAAGGTGGCTTCTGCTTATGTGCTGCCGCTCTTCGCGCCCTGCTTGGAACGGACATCTCGCGAGGGGCGCTGTGCTCTCCCCTTGCCTCGGTGTCTCTCTCCCTGCCACGATCACCGTCGCGGACTGCGCACCTGCCCTGCCCCGTTGCAACCTGCCCTCCCCCGCCCGCCCCCTGGCGCCATTATTGAGAACGCCTTCCAATATTCTGGCCCCCGCCCTTGCCCGCAGCCGCGCGTGGTCCGCATCGTCAACCCGTACATGCAGTGGCGCAGCCAGCGGGTGGGCATCTGCCTGGCGCTGTGAGCCGGGACAGCCGCGATAGCCATGAGCCGCTGATGCAGATGGCGGGCTGCGCCCAACCCCGGCGCGATGCAAGGGCGCGGTGGCGGTCGCGCACGGTCCCCTGCAGTGGCAGCAAGCGTGGGTTGGGTAGGGTACGGCGCTCTGCAGGGTGGCGGACCGCGTGCTCTGTACGGTGGCGGTCGCGCACGGCCCGTTGATGTGGGTTGACCTGCAAGCGTGGGTTGGGTAGGATAAGGACGGGGCCGTGTCCGCGCAGTGCCGGTGCGGGGTGCGGGTGTGTTGGGGTTTGGTAGTACGCGGATACAGATACCGGGGTGTGCTGCCAACCTGGACCGGTTGTGCAGGGGACGGTCGGATGAAAGGCGCGCGACGTCATCGAACCACCTGGACCAGCACCGCGTGATGTGCACGCGCGTGCGGCTGGTTTCACGGGCACGTCGCTGTGGTGCAGGGTGTCCGTAAATTAGGCGCTCGAGGGTCGGACACACACGGGAAACTGTTTGGGTGGTGGAGGGAGCATTAGCCGTTTGGCCAGGCGTGAGCACGTGAGAAGCAGCGCCGGTGGCCTGGTGGTGCCTTGGTTTCCGAGTGCAGGTGTGTGTTCCAGACAAGGGCACCTGCCACTTCACCAGGGTGGCCGGTTGCCTCACACACGGTGTTTTGCTCGCCCCTCGCGCGCAATGTGTAAGACGGTGTTGGGCTGCTGATGCTGTTACACTTACGTGACAGGCATGGGCGGGGCCGGAACGTCTGTGGGCGTTTTAGTCGCCATGCGGGGCAGAGGGCAGGAACTTGGCACTAAGCCCCCCAATGTGGCCCGTAGCCTGCCATGGCGTTGCGTAGCGTCGCTACCTTGCCAATAAAAGGCTGGGTTGCGCGGTGCTGTCAGAAAGTCACGGCTTCGGCTGAGGTCGGCTTCACGCCGGGTTCACGACTGCCCCCGCTTTGGACCGTCCCGTGGGTCGCGGCTGCCGGGCTTCTCGCTATCGTCGAGACCCCGCCTTCACCTCCGTTATGGATCTTCCGAGAGCTTGTTTTTACCACACACCAATTGCCGACGATGGTCTCCCGGTCAGGACCCTGGCATGTACATTGATGATAACAAGACGTGCAGCCCTGATCCGCTTGTCGAGTGCTCCAAGTGCCTCTAATCGACCCTGTACTCGGTTTGGATACTCATCCGGCGACAACCCGAACCGTCGGCGACTCTTCTCAATTCGTAGCGGCTACTTCAGCAAAGTAGCCCCTGCGGCTCGCTCTTCCGACGGGCTTTCCGCGCGATCGGCACCGGCGCCGACTGCACCGCCATGGCGGCCTCCCAGGCCACGCCCGCGGAAGACGCTGACACGACGCCGCGTTGCGCGTCGCGTGTCTTTGCGCAGCTGCCTCCCGAGCTGACGGAACTCATCGTCAGCCGCCTGGATCCCAACCAGGTCGCGTGCTGCGTTCGGCCGCTCAACAGGGCAGCCGCGGCCCAGTTCGCCGCCCCGTGCCACACCACCATCCGCCTGTCACGGCCTGTGCCGCCCCACGCCTTCTCCGCGCACTGGCTCACGCCGGGCGCCGTCCACGACCTGAGCCTGCGGCGCCGCAACGAGCTCCTCAGCTTCACCGCGTACACCGGCGTGCTGGAGAACCTGCAGGTGGCGGTCCGGGCCGTGGGCTGGGAGCCCAGCTACGAGGCGTTCGACGTGCACGACGCGGTGTGCTACCTCGCCTCCAAGCGCTCCCATGAGTGGCTCTCGGCCCGCGGGTGCCCCGTCGATCCGACCAACATTAGTTACATGGACGTCCTCAGCGCCGCGGCCTCCGGCGGCCACGCGCACGTCTGCGACTGGCTGTGCGCCCACGCGCCGGGCTGGGCGCCGGGGGACCTTGAGGTGGCGGCGCGGGCGGCGGCGTGCTCCGGTCACCTGACCCTGGCAGACTCCTTGCTGCAGCGGGCCGGCGGCAGCGGGGCTGGCGGCGGGCCCAGCGAGGAGAGCCAGTTCCGGATGGTGGCGTCTGTGGCGCTGGGCTGCGACCTGGCTTCCCTGCGGGACCGGATTGACGCTGGCGGCTGGGGGCAGCTCGAGAGCGATCCCGACGGCTGCAGGAAGCACCTGCTGGCGGCTGCGTCCAGCAGCCCCACGCCCGACTGGGGCGCCAAGGTGGAGTGGTTGGAGGCGCAGGGCTGCCCTCGCAGCGTGGACGCGGCGGAGGCAGCCGTCGGCCACACGGAGGAGGAGTACGACACCGTGGCCCGCCTAACCTGGCTGCGAGACCGGGGCTACCCCATTGACGGCGCCGCCGTCGAGGCCGCGTCGTACACGGGCAACGTGGCGGCGGTCAAGTTCCTCCTGGCCGAGCTGCCGTACGTCGACCCGCTCCGAGTGGCGTGCCCGGCGGCCTGGTTTGGGCACTTGGAGGTCCTGCAGGCGCTGCGCGGCGCCGGCCTGCAGGTGCCGGGCCGCAGCGCCGCGCTTTGTGCCGCGGACGGCGGCCACCTGCACGTGCTGATGTGGCTGATGGAGGATCTGGGCGAGGAGGCTGTGCCGCTGGACGAGGAGCTCTTTGACCGGGCGGCTGGCTCGGGCAGCGTGGAGCTGATGGCCTGGCTGCGGCAGCGCGGCTTCCCTTGGGGCGTGGCGGCTCTGCCGCAGGCGGCTGGGTCGGGCTGCGAGACGGCGGTGGCGTGGCTACTGGAGCAGGGCTGCCCGATGGAGGTGAGGATGATGGAGGAGGGCTGGGGCCTGGTGCAGCGGGGCACGATCGGGGCCCGCGGAAGAGCTTTCGTTGCGTAAGGATTGCTCGACAGTGAATATTTCACTGACCTAGGTGATCTCGGTCTGGTTGCAAACGAGCCTACACGTCCAGTGAAGCTAGAAGTTACGGAGTTTATCCACCTTGTAGTGGCACTTGTAGTGGCACTTCCTGTGGTCTTCCATTCCCAACGCACCCATACAACGTTGCACGAGGGTGTGCCAGCGTGCGTGGTTGGTAATGTGCTGGTGCACCTGTAGCCAGGCCGGACAGGCTCGCCGTACATACGCCGTACACCCCAAGGCGGAAAGTAGCGTGCGCAACGATGGCAGTATGTATCTGCTTGCATGCGGATACATGCGTTCATCCATCCTCACGCTTCCACCTTCAAGCATTGGATAATGATGGCCATCTCGCTTCACCTCATTGCGTTCCCACTTGAGGGTCCCCCAGGAGGCCCACCGGACCTACGCCGCGGCCGCCCAGAACGGGGACCCCATGACCCTGCGCTGTCTTCACCGGCATGGCATTCCCTGGGGCTCTTTCGGTGAGGACTTCTGGACGAGCCCAGTCCACGTGACGGCTCAAGCCACTGTCTTGCAGTTCCTGCTCGAATTGGGCTGTCCTGTCAACAACCCGGCTATCCGAAGGTGCTTACGGCAAAGCTCTCGGTGGGGAAATGAGAAGGCAAAAGCGCTGCTGGAAATCCTGCGGCAGCACAAGCGGAGGAAGCGGCAGGAGAAGGGGCGGGCGGTGGCTCGGATTGTCAAGTTGCTGTGGTCTGCGACCCGCGGGTCAGCCGCGGCGCTGGGCCGCTGCTACGGCTCGCCGGCTGCGCAGTAGAGCTGCGGGCATGCAGCCAGCTAGGCTGCAGGCTAGTGCAGTGGAGAGTTGCGTGTGCGCTGCATGTCCTGCTGAAGGGGGTGCGGTACCGGTTACCGACCAAGCAGAGTCGCGCATTGTGCATGGCGAGCGAGCGATGTACGACGAAGGGGGAACACGCGGTTTGATGTGATGGCTGCCCACTGCGCGGTTGAACACCCTTCACGGGGGCGCCTCTGCCGCATGGGTATTCCTAGACGAATCCCTGAGCGGAGCTTTTCACGTCCGGATCCGACATTCAGCTCTCGCCTGCATCGTTCCCTTGGCTTATTGCGTCGGATACCGTTACCCGTGCGCATTTCCTGCACCCTGACACGCAACCTGCTGTAGTGTTGGGTCGGGATGGGCATTGAGAAGCTTTCGGGCGCCGTCCCGTTGGGCGCGAGCCAAAAGAAAGGAGGCGGGCCGGGGGCTCACAACAGATGTGGCTGCTGCTAGTCTCTCGATACAAGGGGTCACTGTTACCCACCCACGTTTGAAGGAGCCTGCCAGATGGGCAATGGCTGCAGACCTGCGGTTGTGACTGGTCGGCCGTGACCGTGCTGCGGCTGCCGTGGTGGCAGGTTAGCCCGGTGAGGCCCGGTAGGAACTCAGGGACTATAAAGTCCAGGAGCGGGAGTGCCAAACGCAGATGGCATCCTCCTGGCTGCTGCACGTCATGCGACGTCAGCGCATGCAGCTCAGCTCGCCACGAGCCGCCCTTTATTGCCGGGGGTGAGTGCGCACGTCCTTGAGTGCATGTTCGCACGCGCCCGCGTCCCATGCCACGCATTGCCCGGTTCCTGCCGTCGCTGGAGGTCTCCTCGGCTCACAGCCCAGATCATCCAACGTGCAGCGCAGCCGGGCTGCCAGCCGTCCTCGTAGGCATCCGCTGGGGTCTGGGTCGGGGTTGCGTGGGCTGACGGCTACGTTGCTTGCTCCTCGCCGCTTGCTAGTGTGCAACTGCTTTGAGCACGCCGTCTTCTGTACATTCTCGGCACACAGGGAGACGCGTACGGTAACGGTGCGTGGCAGGGGATCTCCCCTGGTGCGAGGTAGGTGAGAAGCAGCCAGGCGGGCAAGCCAGGCGTGCGCTGCCTCGCGTTGCCCAGCCAGGCTTGCCGAAGCAAGCTGGGTGGCCTCCTGTAGCAAGCGCATGGCCAGGGGACATGGCCGACGTCGTTGAAGCAACCGAAGCTCGACAGGGGAAGACACGCAAGCGAGCGAGATTGATAGATGTCACCGATCCTTGGGTTACACCGTGTCGTAACTCGTAATGTTGCAGCCAGGTGCCTCGAAGGATTGGCACGGAGCAATGCGGGCCCAACCCCCAAGTCTAGCAGGCAGACAACCTGTATCGGCGTCGGCTGTCCAATCTACGCAGTTCCGGATTTTACAGGTCGCAAAACCGCCGTGCAGTACGATGCCGAACGGTTGTCACGGGTGCATCGCAGGTGCTTGTGAGGCAGACATTTGGCCATGTTTGTCTCCAGTTTTTATCACCTTGGTACAAGCGAACAAGAGCGCCGCACTCCCTGGCTATCCAAAGCGATCCACATAGAGCATTTCCAACGTTTTCCAACAGCCCCACGCGGTCCCTGGCGCAGAGTGTATAAGCTTAGACATATGCTCTTGCCCGGGCGCGCCAAGGCCGAGGGTTTTAGCGTCTGAGTATGGCGGCAGCCCCGCCCCAGACGCCCTCGCGGGCGCGGCCCGGCCTGTTTCCGCGAACAGGTGCGCTATAGTAGGTGCGCTATAGTACAGACCAATGCCACTGCCTGCTGGGCTGCGCGCCTCATGACCGGCCCTGCCGCGGCTGCCTCGGTCAGGTCGCGCGCCCGCGAGTGAGCTGACCGCCACCGAAGTCGCCAATTTCGTCGGCGTGTCGCACTGCGGGCGCTATCTGAGGCTCACACAGCTGTTCAAGGATGCAGCGGCAGCCAGCAGGCGAGGGGGAGTGTCGCGCCCGCACTTCAACGGTCCGCGCTTCGATGGAGCCCTGGCCGCATCGGGCCGAAGCCTCGAGGATCAAGTCGCTGCCGAGCTGCTCCACATCGCGCCGTCCGTGCCCTGCAGCCAGCCCCCGCCACCCTCGGACCGTGGGCCTTCAAACCAGGCCTTCAAGACCACCTGGCAGGACTTCCTGGCGCTGCTGCGGCGCGCGGCGCCGCCCGAGGCGGGGCCGGTGGGCTGCTGGGCGGCGGAGGTGGTCCTTCGCGGGCTTCCCGTCGCCGGCAGCATCGCGACCGTCAGCGGCCGGGCCGACTTTGTCATCCTCCTCTGGCGCGGCGGCAGGCCCGTGCTGCGCATCGTCGAGTGCAAGGCGACGCGGGACCGGCAGACCAAGCATGTGGTGCAGCTGGTGCTGTACCGGATGCTGCTGCTGGAGCTGCTGGCGGGTCAAGGCGGCCGGGGCTGGCCGTGGGCAGCGTCGGGGTCAGGGTCCAGGCCCTGCAGCAGCGGCGAGGAGGGGCTCGAGGTGGAGTGCGTGCTGCGCGACAAGGCGCACATCGGCAGCGCAGCCGACGTGGTTGCTGCGGAGCCCATGGAGCCGGAGGAGGTAAGCAGCTAGCGGTTGATGATGTGCAGTCCGGGGCTTGTAGGGCGTGTGCGTCGCGGCATGTGAATCCCTGAATGGCAGATACGCGCAACCCTGGGGAGGGCGAGTTGCTCAGGTGCCGCGGTGCTGCGCTGCGACCCACACTTTGTGCACTGACTGTTGATGAAGCACGCCGCGAGCATGCAAGCGGTCAGCGAGCCCCGCCTGCGTCGCGCAGCCAGCGCTTGACGCAAGCAAGCGCCGAAACCTGCATGCGACATGCGCCCGCCCTGCCTTGCCCAAGGCCCCGGCGCGCGTGCTGCCCTTCCCAGGTGGCCGCCCTGACATGGACGCTTGCGGCGTACTTCGAGCCCGGAGGCCGCATCGCCACGGCGCTGGAACCGGCCACTCCTCTCGGTCACGTGCCGTACGAGCTCGGCGGCCACTGCGGCCAGTGTCATTGCTCTCCGCAGTGCTGGGCCGACGCGGCGCAGACCGGTGCGCTGCAGCTGGCGGGGTGCAGCGCCGCCCAGGCCCAGCGGCTCTCAGCGGCCGGCGTGCAAGACATCGAGGACCTGGCTGACCTGTACGGGTCGCCGGCAGCGGCGGCGGCCAACAGCGCAGCTGCGGTGTCTGGCGCCAGTTCCATTGTAATCCAAAGCAGGCGCCCGATGTCTCTGGTGGAGGTGGCCGCTGCAACGTCCATACCGGCACAGGAGCTGGAGCAGCTGGCGATGGTGGCTTCCGTGCGGGCCTCAAGACGCCTTGGCCCCCGATGCCGGGCCTCAGGTTCCTCCACCCAGCCGCAACGCCCCCGCCCTCCCTTCCTGCTGCTGCCCGGAGCGCCTCCCAGCTGCCTGCCAGCTCATTGGGCCGCTGGGCACAGCATCGGGGGCGACGGTCCCAGCTGCCTCAGCGGCGCGCATCAGCCTGCTCGCCTGGTGGGGTCTTTTTGTCCGTGGCCTGCGATACGGTGCTGAAGCGGGTGGTGGGCATCGCAGCGCACGTGGCCCTCCTAGGTGGTGGCAGCAATAGCATCAGCCGCACATCTTCTGTGCAGCGCGAGGCGCTCAAAGACACACACCCCTGGGAGGTGGTGGAGATGCTGTGCGGAGTGCGGCTAGACGAGCCGGGCGTGGTCGCCTCTGACGACGCGCAGCTGGACGATATGGAGACCCGTCTCATAAAGCGCTTCTCGCAGTGCCTGTGCGACGCAATCGCCAGCGCAGCGGGGGCTGCAGCCGCCGCCTCCGGCGCCTTGCCAGCAAGCAGCAGCCCGCAGCCCGCGCTGCACTTCTACGTCCACTCGCACACCGAGCTGCAGGGCCTCATTTACCGCTGCCTTGCGCTGGGCGGCAGCGACGGTGACGCAAGTGGTCCGAGCACCGCCTGCGGCCGGGGCAGCCTCCTGTGGCTGCCCCACCTGCTGGGGCTGCGGGCAGCTGCGGGCGAGCAGCAGATGGTGAGCGTGCTGGAGGACGAGCTGGGGCGCTACGTCACGCCCTGGGTGGGCACGGGGCGGCTGGCGGCGAGCAGCGTCGACTGGGGCGGCGACGGCAGCACCTTCTCGTGGCGGGTGCCGGCTGTGGTGCACGGTGGTAGCGGCCCTGGCGCAGCTGGTACCGCGGCCGGCCCCGCCCATCAAGTGGACCTACGGTCCCTTTTCGCGGCCGGCGGGTACCTGGACAGCATCCAGCGCTACGACCCCGAGCGGCACTGCGCGCTGGGCGAGGCAGGCGGCCGCCGGCCGTTTGCGCAAGGAGGACTAGTGCAGCCGGCGCCACCACAGCCGGCGGGGGGCGCTCTGGTGCAGGTGCGCCTGGACGGCGCGTGGGCGTTCATACCGTCCACGTTCTTCCGGGACATGTGGGAAGCGGACGCGCGGGGCCTGAAGCCGCCCCCGGGCCACGGCCGCGGGGCCGGTTTGTACCTGCCACAGCTCCTGCTGGCCCAGGCGAGGGCGGTGCGCTGGCTGGAGGAGCGGTTGGTACGGCTGCCCTCGGGCTGCAGCCCCGGCATCGCCAAGCCGCCGCTGCTGCTGGCCCTCGGCCGAGCGCTGTTGGGCTTCCGCCTAGACGCCAGCGTCCTGCCCGGGGGGCCCCGCATGGACCCAGCCGCACGCCGACCGCAGCTGCGCCTTGCGGCAGAGGTGGCGCGCGCTGCCGTTGACGCCGTGATGTTGAACCGCGCGGCGGAGGTGCAGGCGTTCTGGAGGGATCTTGCCGCCCAGCCGCCTGCCGCCCGCGCCGCGGCCGGCCGCACAGGCACCATCGTCCTTGCATTGCCAGCGGCGGAGAAGACGGGGTACGGCCACCTGAGGGGCCGCGTGGTGTACCCTGAGGGCTGCACCAGCTGGGACGAGCTGCGCAAGGCGACCGGCCTGGACGACGGCGACTCAGTGCTGATCGGCGCAGCTACTGACCCACGGGTCAGTCTGGAGCCCAAGCTTCAGGACCGCGCACTTGGCCAGCTCAAGCGCGCCGAACAGACGCCGGATGACTCCGAAGCTGACTCGGCGAGCTGCTTTGATGACTCTGATGGCTCTGATGGATCAGCGGGCAGCACCGGCGTGCTGTGGGTAGAGTGCCACCCTGACTTCATTAGGTACGGGCCAAACGAAGACGGGCTTTTCGTGCTGGGCGGCCGCACCTTGCAATCCATCGCGTCCTCAGCTGCCGCGGGGCAGCGGACCCGCCACGCCGACGGCGCCGCGCGGATGGCGCCACGCTACCTGGTCCTGGATGCGGCGCCCAACATCTCCGCGTGGGTCGCCTCCAGCACACTGGAGGCACTCCGGTCCTTCGGCGGCAGCAGCGGCTACCTGGCGGAGAGGCTCGCCCTGCCCTACGACGCGATGCGGGCTAGCTACGGCGACCTGGGTGACCTCACAATGCGTGGCTGCACGGTGTCGTTGCCTCAGGCCGGCGGCAGCGGTAGCGGCGGTGGCGGAGGAGGGCCCCAGCCGTCGACCCCTCCCCGAGCAGCCAAGGCGGCCGGAGCGCTGTGTAGCGCGGTCGCCCCGGCCAGCCCGGCCAGCGTGCTGTGGGGACACACGCTGCTCAGCCCCACCTCTCCCGCGTCCGCCGCCGCGTCAACGCGCAGCCCGCTTTCGGCGCCCATAGCCCTGTTCACCGCGTCCAGCGCAGCTCCGTCAACGTCCTCGCAGCGCGACGGCAACGAGTCCGGGCAGCGGCGGACCGAGTTGGCGGCAAAGCCTCTCCACCCCGTCGCCGATGAGTGTGTTGCATCGCGTCTGGCGGGCCGCCTGCACCCCGACCAGCTCACCTGCGTCCGCGCGTTCCTGTCGCACGCCGACGTCGGCCAGCGGCTGCTGCTGCAGGGGCCGCCGGGGACCGGCAAGACCGAGACGCTGGCTGTAACCGTGCTGGCGTGGCTGGCCGCCCGTATGCAGCAAGGCGGGCCCATGGGTCCGTCAGACTACGGCGGCGTCGTGCTGCTGAGCGCGCCAACGCACACGGCCATAGACACCCTCCTGGACCGCATTGCGGACAAGCTGGCGGGAGGCGACGCGGGAGGGGCGGAGACGCGGGGCCGGGTCCAGCTGCTGCGGCTGGGCCGGCGAGGGGAGGCGCTCACGCCGCAGCAGAGGGGTGCAGGCGCGCAAGCCTCCGTCCCTGCAAGAACGTACGACCCTAGTACGCAGGCGTGGGGTTGGCCGTTGCGGCACCGCCTTTCACAAGCGTTGATAAACTGGCCGGGCCGGGCCTGACGTGCCCGTTTGATATTCTGCCTGGTTGGTGGCGCGCTGTTTGCGGGCGCAGACTGACACGGTTAGAAGCCCAGTGCACAATATGGCATGGCAGATTCCATGTCTAACGTCCGCGACATGGGGTCCGCGCGCGGACGGACAACGAGGTGTGGAGTGTGGCATCGTTCAGTGGGTCCAATTGCTGCGATCCGCACTTTGGCGTCGCTTATCTGTTCAATATCCTCTACCATCTGTTCTTTGTGCTTTTATAACAATTGGGTGCCTGCCTACTTTGCTTGCCGTCCTGAACGCAGGAAGAGGGACGTGTGGTACGTGGTCGGCGGCACGCTGCGCCACCTGGTCAAGGCAGCCAAGGGCCTGCGGATTGCAACGACCTCCGTCGCGTGTCCCGAGGGCAGGAAGCTCATGGAGGCCAGCGGTGCGGGCGCCTTCGCGGCGGCTCTGGTGCTGGACGAGGCCAGCATGGTGTTCGCCCCGCAGCTACTGGCGCTGGGCAGCCTGCTGGTGACCCGCGGGTCGCTGCTGGTGGCTGGCGACCACCAGCAGCTGGCGACCATCGTGCAGCACGACTTCATGGCCGACCTGCGACCCAACCTGCTGCGCCACCGGCCCTACCTGAGCGCCTACGACTACATACGACTCCTCGCGAAGGCCGAACGGGCGAACGGGCCAGACGTTGGCGCATCCGGAGGTCAGCGGGGGTTCGTGTCGTCGCGAAGGAATGTCAGCTGTCGAGGTATCAGCACAATACTACATACCACCCCACGTGTTCCCTCACACTCCGTGCTTGGTTTCTAACCTTCAACGTGGTCAAGCACCATTCAGCACCCTGACATCCTGCTCGGCTAAGTGCTACCTGCCGCAGGTGCAGCGCCGCCGCCCATCGAGGTCTGCGCGCTCTCCTACAGCCATCGCCTCCCCGCCGCCATCACCCGCCTCATCAGCCCTCTGTACCGGCGGGACGGCATCGTACTATCCGGCAGGTCCCCTGCGCCTTGCCTTTCCAGAGCCTCCTTCACCGCCGCCAGCGCGGACACCAACAGCGCCATCGCCGCCAGCACCGCAGCCGCCAACAGCTCTGCGGCGACTTGGGGCTCGCCGACCACCAGCATCGGTAGCAGCAGCCCCTGGCGAGGCATTTGGACCAGTGGCAGCGGGCTGTTCATGATTGTGCACAACGAGGAGAACTCCTCCCGGCTGAACGCCCTGGAGGCGCGGATCGTCGAGGAGGTCATGCGCGCGCGGCCGCAAACCCACACTGCGGCGAGACATGGCGCAGACGGTGGTGCGGACGGAGGCGCGGACGGAGGCAGCGGCGGCGGCAGTGTGGTCGTCATCACTCCGCACAGGGCGCAGCGCCGGGCGCTGGAGGCACTGGCTCAGGAGCAGGGCTGGCGGTGCCGCGTCGAGACCGTGGAACGGATGCAGGTGTGTGTGTGTGTGGGCACGTTTCTAAACTGCGCTGGCAAAAAAAAACCCGCACAGAAAGAGGGATCCCGCCTCAAGGCCATACACGCCCGAGGGCGGGCGGGTACAGAGCAAGACATGTGGCGCCCGTCCCGCCCCTGGCCTTCCCTGTGTGCGGATTTTTCACCAGATACTGCACATCAAACCTTAAATGTAATGTTCCCCGTTGTTAAGGCAAAGAAGCCAAACCGACCGTTTCTGCCTGTTCAAGCACGGCTAAGTGCTTGGCTCTATTTGCAATTCGGCTGCGTGCGTTGCCCGCTGTGTCCGCAGGGCGGGGAGGCCGACACGGTCATCTTCTTGGCCACGGTATCGGACACCGCCGCCATGGACCGGGCCGCCGACTTCTACACCTCTCTGTCACGCGCCAACGTGGCCTTCAGCCGCGGCCGGCGGCGCCTTATCGTCATCGCCAGCCGCTCCTTCCTCACGCACCTGCCCTCCTCTTATGCCAACTACGCCGGGCTGCAGCTCTGGCGCCAGCTGCGGCTGCAGTGCGCGGTGCAGGGGACGCTGCTGGGCGAGGCGCACCTGCAGCCCGCCGCGGCAGAGGGGGCGCAGGGGACGGCGGGCTGGGCTGCACCGCGCGGAGGCGTGCGTGCCCCGACGGCGGCCGGTGGTGGGGCTGTGACTCGCGTGCCCTCCGCCGCTGGCCCAGTGTACCGCTGTGACGTGTTTGAGGGCGCAGCGTGAGAGGCAGCGGTAGATAGGAAACATGAAACATGTGCACAAATAATCTGTGGATGCTTGCGTGCTGCAGCCCCACGTCAAGCTGTTGAGGAGACCATGATCCCAAGCATTTGGTTCCAGCCATGTGCCCGTGCCGTACACGGGTCAAGCACAAGTCGAGTGTGTGCGAAAGGCCTGCACGAGAGCTGTTGCGGTCGTTGTTGTAGAACCGAACTGGACTTTCTTTGCCGTGTACGGGGGCGGGCCTGGTAGAGCGCGCAGCAAATACAAGACAAGATAGGAGGATATGATATGCAAGGGGCTTGGGGCGGTGTGCCGTTGGAGGATGTTAGCGCCTGCCCTTATCGCTGCGGTTGTGCCACGACGTGCCCGTTTGTTTTGCAATCTCCCGTCACGACATGTTGCCAGTTGGCAGGTCTGCCTACTCGAGGTTATAGTTGCACCTGGCAGGACTACGGTAGCTCGCGCGAGCTACACCGTTGGCTCTACACTTGAGCAGCGCCCCTTTCTGTTGTCGTGCGGTTGTGCTCTCGGTGGCTCGAAGTTGGCTTATAGGGTTGGACAGGCCCGGCACATGGCACAGGCGGCGCAACCCTAACATGCCCTTACCTGAGTCGCAATGCAAATGTTCTTTCTGTTACAGGGCAAAGCATGCCATCGATGCCAAATATCAAGAACGACCTGTCAACCCCAGCGCACGATGACGCCCAGCCGAACACCTGTGTGTAAGGGAAAACAGCGTCTGGCGCATGGGGCGGGCAGGCGTGTCAGGAAGCTGCTGCGGCCAGGCAATGATGACCTACCAGCGTCGCCTCGTATGGCTCAAGGCATTACTGGCCCGAGAGATGGACGCGTGCGAGTGGGCTAGCTACTCACACCGTTTGACAAGATTACACTGCACTCCGCTAGACTCGGGTGGGTATGACCCTAGAGGCGGGTTCTCTCTTTTTTTGCAGATTTCTCGTGTTTTTACAACTCCTCCTTCCGGTACACCGCGACGGGCATGCATCTGGGCTCCATTAGCTCCAGGTCAGACAGCGACGGACAGCGAGCGCCTACAGATATCTTCGTTTCTTGCATTCGCAAACCGTCAAGCCCCGACCGGGGGTACTTCCATCTTCCATGGGGTGGATGCCTTGAGCCTACACTTGTGTAAACCCCATGCATGCACCTGCCCGCCGCGTGTGAGGACGTTCGTACAACCGCTCGGCAACAACCCGCCGCATGCCGCACGCAGCAATTGCCAAGTACGCAGTGGTTCGTAGTCGGACCTAAGTCGTGCCGTACTCGCGCGTGAACTGTTCGTACACGCCCAGCGAGGCCGCCGCCACCGAGGGCCGCACCGCGCCCAGCGCCGCCGCAAAGTCGCGCCACGCCAGGGGCCGCAGGCCGCCCGCGGGCACGGCAAGCAGCCGCTCGGGTCGGAGCTCGCGCAGCGGCGCCATGGCGGCCTCCTTGCACAGCGCCGCCAGGTCAGAGGCCGAGTAGCCCGCGGTTGATTCCACCAGTCGCGCCACCTCGGCACCGCTCAGCTCGTGGGGCTGGTCCTGGTTCAACGGTGGCGACGCGCGAGGAGCATGTTCGCACGACACACCGATCTCACCGATACATCAAAGAGTGGTATGACGTATGAGCCAATCGGCTTGCATAACAAACCGCTATTGTGAACTCGAGTAATGGGCTGCGGCAGATGTATGAACGATTAAATCCGTGCCGTGCTGTCAAAGGAGGCATGTATGGGGGCAGAAATGCTTTGCAATGACACGGCAGACCGCTTAGTCCACCATGCCTCATCAGCCTTCCTCACCTTGAGCATTCTGGACAGCACAGACTTGCGCCCCTCCTCGTCCGGGAGCGGCACATAGATGCGCTTCGTCAAGCGCCGGCGTACGGCCTCGTCCACCTCCTGTATACGGTGTGTACAACGGGGCATATATGGCCCGCGAACAACGGGGCATGTACCGCTCGCGACTTGGCTCGGACGCGACACACTACGAGCACTCGCCACGGCTCCCAGCCATGCGGATCTACTCCTTCAGCCCAAGCTTCGCAGACCCCCACCACCTTTTCAGGCTGTCTGTGGCTTACCTGTGGCCGGTTCGTGGCGCCCACCACCAGCACGCGCTCCCGCCCCGCTCCGCTGGCTGCGCCGTCAAACTGCACCAGGAACTCGGTCAGCAGCCGCCTGCCCGCCTCGCTCTCGCCCTGGCCCCCGTGGCCCCCGTGGCCCCCGCGGGAGCCCATCACGCTGTCCAGCTCGTCCACAAAGATTATGGCCGGCTGGCGGGCGGCGGCCGCCTCGAACAGCGCTCGCACCAGCTTCTCACCGTCGCCCATCCACCTGCAAGCAGTTCAGGGCACCATGCATGGACGGTCGCGTGTGCAATGTGCGTGCCGGTGTCGTGCTCTGCAAACCGTGCGCTCAGCTGGTGGGCCTCGTACCAGGTTGGTGCAACGTAGGTACAAGGGGTTTTCTTATGCACGTTGTCGGGGATGTGCAAACTGCTAAGTGCCAGCGGTACAGCGGTCAGCAGATGCACGGGCGAGGAGGCTCAACCTGGCGGCCGCTCACTTGCTCGTCAGGGAGGAGGCCGAGATGTTGAAGAAGGTGGCTTGGGACTCGGTTGCCAGGGCCTTTGCGAGGATGGTCTGCGCGCATCACCAAGGCACGGACACGCAATCGGGGGGACTCCACTGCGCAGTTGCTGTGCACTCTGTTGCGGTCATCTGACATTTTTGGAGGTAGATAGGACACCGAGTGAAAGCCTAGCCACACGGAGTGCCGGGTTGCTCAGGGTAAACAACGGACCGCAATAGTAACCAGGGTGTCTAACTGGGGATGATACTTTCATGCAATTGCAAGCCACCATGCCTATTGAGCACTACTGCAGAGCCGTATGACGACCACAGCAGGTAGTTACCGCCAGGCTCGTGAGCAGACCAACCGACCCATGGGTCGGCAAACGCACGGGCCGCCGCAGAGTTTGCGTCCATGCTCGTTCAAATAACCCTTCTATCTGAACCTAGAGCCACTAAATAAATTCCACGCAGCGCCTACAATTGCGCCCTGCAAATACTGCACCTTGCCGTTCCCTGGCGGCCCGTACAAAAGGATTCCCCGCACCGGGGCACGCAGCCCTCGGAACAGGTCCGGACGCAGCGCCGGCATGATGGCGGCCTCCTGCAGCGCCGCCTTGGCCGTCGCCAGTCCCGCAATTTCCTCCCAGCGCACTCCCGGAGAGCGGTCCAGGATCTCGCAGGCCACGGCGTCGCGGTACGTTTGCAGTGCGTCGCGGGTTTCGTCGCCTCCTTGCCCCGCCGCCGCTGCGCTGGGACCTGGGCGCTGGCTCGCTGCGGGATGCTCCGAATCGTCCACGGAGAGGCGAAGAAGGCAAGTAAAACGTGCTCAGAGGCGTAATTAACACATGCAATGCAAACAAGCATACATTGCAATCTCATATACGCAAACTCATCTACGAAGTCGATTGTCCCACCCTGATGTCTGATCCGCTTCTGTGCCCCAGACAATGCTTACCTACGCCTTCCTTGGTTTCTGCAGGCACACTTTGCGCTGAGTTGCGGTTTCCGCCAAAGCCACCGATTGACTCAATCAACCGGAGCCTGCATCATGTGCAAAAGAGCTGTCACAGCAGCGCATAGATGAAGTGTAGGGGCCTCGTAATTCCATGTGGCTCACGTGTACGTCCATGCACGTTTGATGAACCCACCTCGAAGACATGGAGCTCGCCCACAGCCGCAGCTCCTCCGGGCAGCACCGCGCCCCGTCAGCTTCCGGGCCCAGACCAGCAGCCAGCGCCAGCCCCTCCCGCGCCGCCTCCAAGCCAAGCCGGTAAAGTCGAGCAGCGTCAGGTTGCCGCCCCGCCCCCTCGAAAACAGCGGCCCGCGCTAATGCGTCCTGTAAGAATGCGGAAGTAATGGCGGCTCATGACGGCGCAGTATGGTGGCCCACAACCGCTGCTCTAGGGATTCCGTGAACCGCCAGCAGATGCAGATTACAGGCCCCCCCCCCAGAGAGGGGTTGCAGGCCACACGAGCCGATTGGCTCCCGACCCGCCATAGCGGAGAGGGTAAAACACCCTTAGAGAGGCCAGAGAGGGTAGAACACCCTAGTTCTGGGTAGCCGTAGGGCTCAGAACCCGAAAAGACAAGCGCAACTCAGCAGCAGCGCCGTGTAGCGTCAGCAGCCAGAAGCCCAGAACTCACAAAGCCAAAACGCCTTTATGAGATCTGGCAGCTGAAGCTACCACCAGCACCGAACTAGCCAATCCACTGAACATCCCGCTGTCCCAGGCCCCCAGCGCCAGCAGTACCTTCGCTACCCGATGACACTCGTGGAGCTTCTGCAGATCTGGTGATGTGCGCTCCCCGCGGCCAGCATGGCGGGGCACCGGCATTCGCTGGTTCGGTGCTGAAGCATGTGCGCCGGCTACGGCAGCGCCGGTACATGGCCCATCTGGGGCTGCCGCCTTTGCACCAGCGGCGTCAACCCTGCTTGGCCCTGTCCGCAGCGTCACCTCCCGCAGCTGGATTCGTAATCGCAGCCACGCAGCGCGCAGACATTTGACGCCCAGCGGCGACCTTGTGGGCTGCGCGAAGCCCGCGCGGCCCACCCACGTCCGCGGCGGGCTGGAGAATCCATGTGCCCGCCTGCCAAGGCGGCTGCCGACGGTGCAAGCGAGGCGCGATGCCGCCTGGCCAACGATCGCCAACGCAAGGAGCAGCGTGAGGATTGGCAATAGACTCACAGCCCACTGCGCCCATGAGAGTGGACGGTGTTCGCGGGGGCAGCCTTTCAGGTCCTGGACGAGGAGCACCAGCACGCAGGGCTGGCTGGTTCCCAACGCATCATCGTAGCAGGAGTCGGAAACGGAGCTGAGAGCGTCCGCGAAGCAGGTTATCGAGGACATGAGAAGCGACGCAAAGAAATCGCCACACCTAGGAGCAGTGAGCGCCATCTGATCCCAGTCACGTAGTCTAAGCGATCACGACTGTGCTTGTATGTTCATCTCCCCAGGATTAACGCCAGATGTTGTGCGACTGCATCGGTTGGGAAGTTCACTTGCACCGCGTCGGACGCGCGTGTAAAGGTACAGGCAGGTAGAGGCTGGGCGCATCAAATGCTGCCGGCTGCGCTCCTCAACCGACCCGGGGGTCTAGGCCGAGATTCCGTACCTCAGACACTGGACAATCTGAGAGCCATAGGTAAGCGCTTAAAGTCATTAATTGCAATATCAAGCAATTACGAATGTCCCACAGAGACCACACTGCTGGGCGCCGATATCAATACATGATTTTATGCGGCTTGGACGGCTTGAACCAAGATGCGAACCTTGAGGCGACCGGCGCTGAGGAGGGCACGGCGAGTCGTCGCGTACGCTATCATGGTACAAACGGGCTCGCTTGCGCTTGCACATTCTCCCCGGGCGGCGACTGTGGGACGGGCGACAGCCGCCGTCCAACGCTAGTGCATCTCAGCCGAAACGGGCGAGCGCTGGCGGCAAGGCTGTCTCACTCCACGCTGGGCTGAACAGGGGCAGGACTAGAGGTGAGGAAGGGCAGGCCGTGGAATGGAAAGACTGGGAAGCAATGCAGGAGCAATCGATCCCCGGCCGCGCGCAAGACTCCGGCAAGGGCCAGCATCGACAAGGAGCTCGGCTGCAGCAGCGACGGCAGCCGCGTGTCGGCGGAGGAGTGTACAGAGGGCTGCGGACTTCCCCCCGCTGCTGCCGCCACTCCATTGGCTGCAGCTCACCGCCGCCATCCGTGTGTACGGTAAGCGATGCAACCCGGCGCCAGTTGCTGTCGCCGCCCACCGTGCCGGCGGCCCTGCGGCGGCCACTGGCCCGTCCAACCCCAACATAGCCATGGCCACCGGCGCCGTGCTGCCGGCGGGTTTGCGGCACTTCGCGCCATTCTACACGGCTCAGCCCGTAGGCCTCGTTTAGTGCGCATGTACGCATCGAAAGAGCACGAATACCGATAGCATGCGGACCCTTTCCCCCCCGTGCTGCGACAGCAATGGCTTTCCTTCAATCCGATAGCGTGTTCTCCAATGCCCTAATTGGCTTTCCATGTTCCTTTCTTGCGCCTTTGCCCGCTACATGCAGTGTGTAACGAGCGCGGCATTCGTGCCCGCCGAGGGTGCTGGAGTTCCCCGCTGAGGCGCTCGGGCACCAGTGCACCAGTGGGGCACCCAAGGCCACCAAGGTACCCGCGGTGCCGGGTTCCCGGCCAGCCGTCGTTTTTTTGTTTTGTCGTGCCGGGGGTCGGTGAGAGAGACGGCACACCCGTACCTGAGCGGCTTAACCGCCGGGGTTGAAGGAGGCGCTCGCGCGCAACGGCGGTGCTGAACCTGCCTTCCAGAGCGTGGCCAGATGGCGTGCACGCTTCAGCACAGCAGCCGCAGCAGCAGCACGCACGGCCATCCGGAGGAGGCGCGCTGGCTGCTGCTGGCCTACCTATACGATAGGTGCAGGCTCGAGGCCAGCAAAAGATGCGCGCCGAGTTGCTGCCGCATCAGCGGCAAGGGAACCCGCCGCCCGCAGCCTGGCACGGTGCAGTCCAGGTGGACTGACCCGCCGCAGCAACATCCTGGCAGCAAGCGCCCGCATGCCTGCCAGTGGCCTGTTGCTCTTGCAGTAATCGCTGTCCATATGCTGCTTAACCTTATGCCGCGGCAGCAACGCAGCAAGCCGCCTAGGGCAGCCAGAAGGACATGGCACCGTCTTCGCAGTTGGGTCGCGTATATCAGCCACTGCATCGTCACAGCCATCATTCTCGGTGCGTGGCCGCTTGCCAGCAGGCGGCCTTGGCCCATCCATGCTGGGCGACTCAGTCGGCGAGCGACATGGTCGCCATCGATGGGCTCAGAACACCGTGTCCTCAATACTAGTATTGTATTACAATAGTATTTGATGAAAGCAATCCATTGGTACAATCGCCATTGAAAACGGAGCTCTGGGTGCAAAGTTTGGGACATCGTGTCAAAAACCCTGGGGACCCGAGGACCGACGACCGACCCCTGCCGTACAGCACACTTTGCCATGCCATAACTTTGTCGTACATTCGTATTTTTTTGTTCTTGAAAGAAGATTTGGAATGCTCTTGTTGTGCTCTACAATATTCGATCATGGGGTATTCTGCCGCAGACCTA
>LSYV01000009.1:1612498-1626578 GCA_001584585.1 Gonium pectorale | reverse complement strand
GACATGGTCGCCATCGATGGGCTCAGAACACCGTGTCCTCAATACTAGTATTGTATTACAATAGTATTTGATGAAAGCAATCCATTGGTACAATCGCCATTGAAAACGGAGCTCTGGGTGCAAAGTTTGGGACATCGTGTCAAAAACCCTGGGGACCCGAGGACCGACGACCGACCCCTGCCGTACAGCACACTTTGCCATGCCATAACTTTGTCGTACATTCGTATTTTTTTGTTCTGAAAGAAGATTTGGAATGCTCTTGTTGTGCTCTACAATATTCGATCATGGGGTATTCTGCCGCAGACCTACCCCCCCCCTGGTGCCGCCATGCCACAATTTACGGTTAGCCGCATCCAAACCCGCAACCATGTTCACGCCCTGCAATATCGTCAGCCTCAGTAATCCCCGGCCCGCATCGTCTCTACCGGCTCCCCATGTCAGTTCCTACAGCAGCAATGTCGAGATCACCGCGTCATCCCATGTCGGCTCCCCGGCCCGCACCATGGTGAGTTGGTGACCCAACATGGATGGTGATGGGCCATGGTGGTGACCTGATCTCGTAAAACCTTGGAGCGCCTCCGAGGCACGCACCACTAAAAGGTTGGCAATGCAGCAACACTACCGGCAATAATGCACTTCAAGCTGCCGTCTTAAACGCCCCCAGATGGGCCACCGGGATAGCCTGCATTCAAGGAACGGTCAGTGCCGCAGCTCTTCCAGCGGCGGGCGCTGCCAACGTGCCTGCGTGCTGCTTTTTATTAAAGCATGGAGGATAAATCATAAATATGAAGTGCGCGAAGCATTCTTGTTCCTCATCATATGAATACGCAGTTTCGCATGGCGGCATCGGGCAGAATCCCGGCTAGTGGAGCAACCCGCTTCAACCACCAGACCTCCCTGTCCCCACGGTAGTAGCCCGCCTACGCCACGACGCTAGGCGGCTCCGTGCTCCTCCAGCTGTTGGACAGGCGCAGGTCCGCCACATAGCCCTGGAAGCCGCCGACCTGCGGAGGGTGCGAGGCGGAGACGAGGAAAGGGTACGACGCCTGCTGGACAACCCGCTAAGCAATGGTATGTGCGGTTGTGCGAGCTGAGGAGCCATCCCGCGCCTTCACAACTCCACACAGCTCTGTCACTTCTGCGCCGCAAGGTCGTGGCCGCGAGGGCCGCGATCAACCACATTTCCGCGCATTTACAACTCCCCGCAGCTTGTTCAGTTCATGTTCGAGTTCTTCAAGGACATGTACGTGGCGCTGCAGAGGCTTGATGCCGTCGACCAGCTCGAGGGCCGTCTGCAGCGCCACGTACATATCCTTGAAGAACTCGAACATGAACTGGACAAGCTGCGGGGAGTTGTAAATGCGCGAAACTGTGGTTGATCGCGGCCCTCGCGGCCACGACCTCGCGGCGCAGAGCGTTGATTAAGATGGCCTGATGCCGCCTCAGCCGCGGCCTGGCCGGCAGCTGCGGCCATTGCGCCGGCGGCCGCGGCCAAAGCGCCGAGGCCCTCAGCCTGAGCGGCCCCGGCGCCACCCGGAGGCGGGGCCGGAGCTCCAACCCCCTGAGCGGCCATCTCGCCGGCCTCAGCCCCAGCGTTCCCGTTAGCACCCATACTAAAGTTGCGACAAGCGAGAGAAAGACTAAAGCAGAAGCCCTGGCAGAAGGGCTTGCAGCTCGAAAGATGATCACTACAAGAGGCAGATAAAGGTCTCAGCCCTCTGCCAACAACGAAACGTCAGCTAGGGTTCAACTTGGACCAGTGGCCACCTTGTAGCTACCAGTGGCCACCTTGTATCACCACCTGCTCCAAGGTGGCCACTGGTCCAAGTTGAAGGCTAGCTGACGTTTCGCTGTTTGCAGGCCCTAGGTCTTCGGTGTGGGGCTCCGTTGGGGCTCCGTTGAGTCTCTGTCAGGTCTCTGGGGTTCCGTTGGTCGTTCTCAGTTGTAACGGTGACAGACGGATGAGACCTTAAGAAGTGACGATGCTCAACGGACCCTAAATACAAGTGCTGGGATCCACATAAGACCCTGTTATGTACACTTTGGTTGTCGTAACCCGATTGGCCACGGGCCAAGGCGACAGCAGGCGCCCTCAACAACCTTCTGTCCGTGCAGGAGGTATCTTACCGTGATGTATGACTGACTCGTGAAGTCGACCATGGCCGTGATGTTGCACCGGACGGCTGCCTGCAGCAGCGCTCCGTCGACATACATGGCGCAGGTGGTGGTGTTGACATTCAACGCCACGTGGTGCCAGGAGTTGAGTGTCAGAGCAGCGTCCATGTAAGTCCTGTTCACGAAGATGCCGCCAAAGAGGCCCTGCGGGAAAATGACAGATTGCGGGGCTTTATCAGCATCGCTTCGTAACAAGCCCCTCCAGCCAAGCGTCTCCATGCGTGCGTCGCCCATGCAAGGAAGGGGCGGATCCAAACCACCAACCGCACCTGCGCTGCCACGAAGGTCGACGGCGCAGTGACCAGCGCTCGTCCCATGTTGTACCTGCGAGGGCGCGATCGGTCTCAACGAGAAGCAGCAACCCTTACCGGTAGGCTGAGACACTTGTGGTCATGTACGACCGACAGTCGACGGCAAGGTGTAGCAGGCGTAAGCCTGATACAACGCAATTAGGTTCGGCGCCCACTTCCATGATCTTCGCACTCAGGTCACTGAGATCCTCACTTGTCGCTGGTGATCTTGAAGTAGCGGTCCCACGCCTGAGACCAGCCGAACAGCGGATCGGCGTTGTCGATCGCGTAGTTGACCCACTTGGAGATCCAGATCTTGGCATCAACCGTCATAGCCCTGCCGAAGGACGGGATAAACGTTACGGGGCGTCGTCAGCGGCTTCCGACAGGGCACGAAAGCGCAGCAAGTGGCTATCCAGTGACGACGCGCCGGCCTCTCTGTTGCATCTCTTCACATTATCGACGCGCCATCATTTCAACTCAGCGGATCTCCTATTGGTTCCGGTATTACACCGGCCACCCACCCCGCCGACTTGACGGACGTCATAACGGCGGCTGAGAGCGCGTACTTGACGTAGGCGCACGAGCCGCAGTTGCTGCTGTTGAATAGCAGGGCGCAGCCACCGTCGCGGCCGCTGAGAGCAGGGACCTGTCGGGGCCGCGTGCGTTGGGCGTGAGGGTACTCAGCAGACGGGAGAGGAGCAGCTCGCATGTTTCCCGGGGGGTGGGGGGGGCTGGAGCACGCATGAAAGTCACCTCCTCCGCAGAAGTTTGGCAGCCCGACGGTTTCGGAACGCGGCCGTGTGGGGCGTTCGTTCACTACCTAGAGCGGCAGTGGGCCACTGCATTCCGCATATCCGGTGTTTGGGACACTCGCACCTGGCCGGGCAGTCCCCACGGCACTGCCAGCACCGGGCTGCCCACAACCGAGGCTGCGAGCGTCCCACTCGCGGAACCCGCCGAGTATAGCTGAGCTGCGAGAATGGAGCTTGCGTTGCTGAGGACCGGAGGGACGTCAGTGACGGCAGGGCAGATGGCTGCGGTAGGGCCCAATAGCAGCACCGTCCCTGAGTCGACCAGGGCAGGGACGGGGGGCCGTGGCGGTGAGGGCGGAGACGGCGGGGCCGAGGGCGCTGGAGACGGCGGAGCGGGTGGACGCGGCGATGGTGATGGGGACGGAGGCCGTGGCGAGGGCGGTGGGGAGGGGGAAGCGGGTAACGGCGGCGAGGGTGGAGGTGGAACCGGGGGCGTCGGTGACGGGGGGCGTGGCGAGGGTGGCAACGGCGGAGGTGGAGAGGGCAACACAGGGGGTGATGGCGGCGGCGACGGCGGTGCAGGAGGTCTTGGCGAGGGTGGCACGGGCGGCGGCCGCGGCGAGGGCGGGCTCGGAGGTGGTGGTGGTGGCGGAGGCGGAGGCGGCGGTGGCGACCAGGACCAGTCCTGACACATAGGTAGGCGATCGGGCAGTCGCGCAAAGACAGAGCGGCAACGTTAATATGTGTACATACGATAATCATGTTACACTTAACATGCTTATGTCGACTGAACCCATTGGGGGTTACTTCGTCTGCGCCTGGGCCCCGCATAACCGACCGCTTACCCCGGGTCGCTGCGTGCGGCGCCAGACGGAGGACACCCGCAGCTCGTCCACCCAGCCGCGGATGCCGCCCACAGCCAGGGTGGTCTTGCTCTGGGCCGAGCCCGCCGCGGGTAGCAGCCGGGTGGCGTTGCAAGCGCCCGACGCCACCTCCACTCCGTCCACCGCCAGGGCACAGTGGGTGGCGTTGGCGGTCAGCGCCACGTGGTGCCAGGCGCCGGCAGACAGGGCCGCCTCCAGGCCGGCGGTCTGCAGCAGTATGCCTGAGAAGGCCCTGGTGCTGTTCGCAGCCGGCGTGGCGAGGTAGAGCTTCGCATTCGCCCAGAGGTCATACGTGGCCCTGAAGTAGCTATCCCAGTTGGTCTGCAGGCCCAACACGTCGGCGTTCCAGAAAGAGTACCCAGTGCGCCAAGCTTCGACGAAGAACTTTGCGTCGATGCTGAGAGCCCCGGAGGCGCGCGCAGCCGCCAGCGCAGCGTTGGGTATGTCCCACGCCAGCCCCGCGCTGCCGTTCCTGGCCGCGACGCTGCCGACGCGCAGGCTGCACCCCGACGGCACCCGCTGCCAGCGCGTGTTCCCGACCTCGCTGGCGGGGCCGCTGGTGTTGGCGAGGACTCCGTCCTGGCTGGCGGAGAGGCCGGCCGGGTACAGGAATGAAGACGCGGACACCGGCAGGACGGACGTTCCCGTCAGGCTGCCGTTGGCGTACAGGCGCAGAGGCAGCGCCGCCGCCAGGGTGCGGCCCGACAGCCCGCACGCCGAGTCCGAGTCCATCACGGCGACGGTGCCTCGGTCGATGGTGATGGGTGAGAAGCGGTTGTCGGGCGCCGGGGAGGGCGGTGGCGCCGGGGGAGGCGGAGGCGGCGGCTTTGGGCCGCACAAAGAAGTCACGTTTGACGCCGGGGAGGCGTAGATGCGGAGGGCATCCACGTACCTGCAGACAGTAGGAGAATGCGGTTTGCGGCTTCGAATCGCCACTGCAACAGCTATCATGCAACGCGCGGTCCGTTGCGGGGCTTGACGTCGCACAAGTTGGAGCATTGCCCTTCGGCTACTTGCAAACGCCACGTGCTGCGCTGGGGTCCAGGGAGGCAACTTTGTCGCTCACCCCTTGAATCCGCCCACCACAAGCTGGTACGCCGCAGCGTTTGCTCCGCAGTAGTTGAACAGCTTCTGCGAGCTGCATCCGGCCACAGCGTTCGCAAGCGTGCCGTCCACCCAAGCGCTGCAAGAGCCGTTGCTGCTGGCGCTGCTGGGGGCGGCCGCAACGCGCAGGTGGTGCCAGCGGCCGGGCGTGAGGCGGGGCCCCAGGTACGTCTCGTTGGCGATGACCCCCGCCCCGCCGGCGACCACCTGGTTGCCGGTCCAGATGGAGCCCTGCGGCGGCGGCATCAAACCGGTTGTCTCACCACGGCTTCATCCTAGCCTATCAGACCACCACCTTTATAGGCATCTTAGTTCAGTGCCGGGCTGCCCACGGGCCTTGGATGAGTTTATCACATACATACAGCAGGGTGCTGGTGTCGGGGCGAGGTACCGGATGCGGATGTCGGAAACGCCTCCTCGCCGCCACTGCCAGCGCCGCAGGAGCCTCACCTGCAGGCCGAAGAGCCGGTCGGTGCCTTGCGCGAGTCCCAGCATGAAAATATTTCCGCGGCCGTAGCTGAGGAACCTCTCCACGTACAGCCACGCTTCCAGCACGAGGCCGCCCACCGCGCCGTCCAGCAGCGTGCCCAACCCCTTGCCAGCCGGGAGGGCATAGCGCGCCATGTCCTCAAAGCGCTGCGGGCGGAGCGCGTAGCCCACCCATGCGGACTTGGGGCCCTGCCACGCCAGGTTGGCTCGGGAGGAGGCCGCGCCGGCTACCACCACGCCTGCGAACATTAGGGCGGATTGGTAGCGAGAAATATATGTAGGTTTCAGCTGTCGACTATCACGGCCGTCTGGCTCCTAGTCGCCAACGGGCTGCCCTTGTACAGTTACTTTGGGCAGTGCGCGCTGGACACCGAATGCATTCTTACCTGTTACGTTGGCGCCGCTGTCCGGGCCCGCCGCCAGGGACGTGGCCACCCGCAGGGGTGGCAGCGAGCCGCCCCAGGAGGACGACGGCGCGTCACCCGCCAGCCGGGCCGCCAGCGCCAGGCCCGCGGGCGGAGGCAGGTCGGGCTCAGCGCCGGACGGCCAGTAGGTGAAAACCGAGAAGCTCTACGTTGGAGGAGGACAGGCGGGGGGCAGGCGATAGGGCGACAGAGTCTGGCCCCATACACATGACGCTCGCGCGGCGCCGCTAGCCCGCTTCTCCCACAAACGGCGCCAAGGCCTCAAGGTCGGGGCGGACTGAGGCAAACTCTTGGGACTTAATCATGGCACCATCAACCGCAAGGAAACGTCCCTGACAGGCCGCGTGTCCCTGTACAGCAGAGAGCGATCACTCGCCTTCGTGACTGCCTGTCCGCTGCGGTCAACAACGGTGACGGTGCCGTAGTGTGCCCGGCCCGGCTCCACGTAGGTGTGCTGCGGGCCAGCCTGGTACGAGTGGCCCAGATCGCCAAAGTCCCACTCAATGGTGGCCACTGCGCCGGGGTCGCCTGCAGGCACGAATGATGATGAATATGATTATGATAGCGTTGGCGGCCCACCGTGTTGGTGGCGCCGCATAGTCGTCCACAAAGGGAGCCATGCACAGCGATGAGCCCATGTAGAAGGCTCGTCAATCATTGCGCCCTGCAGAACCCCAGGGCTCGGGAGTGGACTTGGGAAACACTGCGGTCTCCCGTCCTGCCCAATTGATGGTGGGTCATCGCCATGGCGCCGCAACGCACCTTGCACGCTGAGCGTGAACTGCACAGCGAGGGGCGCTGGGCCCGAGGTTTGCGACAGCTGCAGGGAGACGTTGAGCGCCGCGGGTAGGCTGGGCCCCGAAGCGCCGCTGCGGGGACCGCAGAGCGGGAACAGCACCGAGCAAGTTAACGAACGGGGTCCGCAGGAGGGCATAAACGCCCGACTCCGGAAGGCAAAACAGCAAGCAGGCCATCGCTCCGTTCGCAGCGCCCCTTTGTGGGATGCGGTATGCACACAATATTTTCCGGCCGCAAGCTGGGCCGCAAGGGTCCCGTTGCAACCGAGATGCAGTTTTGACGTTACGGGGCCTTTTTGGGCGATTTGGATCCTCTGCATCCGGTCCTACCAGCAGCTGGGCTGCTGGCACGCCGGCGGGTCCACGCTACAATCGCAGTTGTCGCAGTCCGGCGACCAGGATCTGCACACCGGCGCAGCCAACAGCAATTGAGATGCGCCGGCACGGGCGCGATCCTTGTCGATGATGGTGATGTCATTGTATGGATTCACAATGCAATACCCCAAACATGATTGCCGGGACCGGGCCACGGACCCACGAATCACACGTCGCTGCCCGCCCATGGGCCACGCACACGGCAGACCTACCCTGCCAGCGCAGCCACGACGCCCAGGGCCTGTGCCATGAAGGGCACCGTGAACTCCGCGTTCACGTTGAAAGCGTCGGAGATACGATGGAAGGCAGGGTAGTCGTTGCCGGGCGGGAAAGCGGCGCCCAGCGCGGAGCCATACTGGTTGAGCCACGAGAAGCCCGAAGTGATTCCTTGGATCAGGCCCGGCCAGGCGGGATCCTGGTGGGCGGGCGGGAAACGCGAGGTGGGCGGTGAGCCGGCACAGGAACCGCCGCGACGGAGCCACCCGTGGGCAGGCAGTGCCATGTATGCGCTCCTACGTAGGGCCTGTGCTTCCACCATCACATACCGAATGCTACACTGTGCACTGCCCACCCCGTCAGTGGGAGGCCATACATACATCCGGGCGAATAGCCCCAACAGACCCATGCACCGGCACCCTGCTTGTTGCACTTCTCGGGACACGACTACCCGCTGCCGTACTCATAGAAGCAGAGCGGAATCGCTCAGCCGGCCCCGCCGTCAGGCACGGCCGCCCGTCGGGTCGCCAGGAGCCCTTACGCAACCCACCAGGTCATCGTAGGAGCTCTCCTGGTCCACGATATTCTGCATGCGTCGAGCACCGATGCCGCTGATGAGGCTGAAGCCCTGCAGTCAACGGCACGGTGAGGGTAGGGAGGTTATGGTACCGCGGACTCCCCGGTCAGGAGCATAAATCAGGCAAGCTCTGGTCCAGAATATACTTGAATGCGCAAGTGCAGAGGCACAGGGCTCCCAAACACCGGCTCCCTCGGGGAGCAAAGCGGACATGCTCTGTCCACGCTCCCCAGGTGCTCCCTTTCTCCTCACCCGCCTACCCAACCGCCCAACCGACCGCCCGAAAGCTCACCTGCGCGTTGGCCCCCAGTATGTAGTGCACCTGCTGCGCCGCCAAGTTCCGCCAATCGCGCGCCTCGGAGGAGTTGGCCGCAGCCAGGGCAGCAGCCACCAGCATGTGGGCCGCCGGCTCAGTGGGGAAGTGCCAGCCGTAGCCGAAGGTGCGGAAGACGCTGGTGGGCGCCGCCAGGCGGTACGGATCTACAGAAGGGAAATACAGTTGAGGGAGACCGTGAGGTGCATGCCCATCTGAACCAGGCAGCTGTTGGTGCCGGGGCCGTACTACCGCCCACTGCGTATCAAGCCAAAGCGGCGCAAGGCGCGAGGAATCGTCTCACGCGCGCTCATCTCGCATGAGCCGTGCCATGATTTGCTCAGTGCGTGGCTCGCCCCTTTCAATCCTCGTCCTCAGGCACATCCGCTCCGGCAGCACCCACTTGTCGTGGCCTCGGCCATGTGGCCCCGCGCGACGGCCGCCAGCTCGTCCAGGCAGCGCTGGGCCATGGTGGCGTTCACCTGGGCAGAAAGGCAGTCAGACATTGACACCTGGCGGTGTAGATAACGACTGGGGACCAGCTGCACCGCAGAACTCAACCTGCCTAGCCGTAGGCTAGCTTAGTTGCCGAGCCAAGTTGCCAAGTAGCCGTAGGCTAGCCAATCTCGAGCCTGGGGCATGCCTAGCTGTGCAAAGGGCCCCACCACCCGCTGCACTCACCGGCAGCGCTCCCGCGGTTCCCTTCCTGGCCGCCACCGCCAGCTCAGCATATGCGATGGTCGCGGGGCCGTAGCTAAAGGGCAGCGCCGACCAGCCCCACCGCCGGTACCGCGGGCAGTGGTGCTGTAGGAAGAAGTTGTGGTAGGCCGCGTCGCCGGTGGCCGCGTACAGCTCGACGGCGGCCCAGATGCGCTCATCGTCCGACTGGTCGCCCTGAGCGGGGTAAGCAAGCAAGGGTGCGACGTGTAAGAGGGACGCCCGAGCGAAATGCAGAGAGACCTTAACGCGGCGAACGTGCTGCCAGAGCTAGGGTGACGACGGCACGTGAGCGCGCTCTCACACCTTGCTGTCGTAGCAGACATAGGCCTTCTCCCATGCAGGCCGCACCGCCTCGCCCGCCGTCACCACGCCCATGCAGCCGTAGAAGTGGTAGCACAGCGCGCCAAAAGGGGCATTGGTGGCCAGAAAGTTCCACGCAGCCTTGGCGCGGGACAGGTAGCGCGCCGCCGCCGCGGGCCGGAACTTCTTGAACCAGCGTGAGCGGGCAGCTCGCGCCATGGCTGCTGCAAACTGCAAGATGGACAGAGAGGCGTCCAAGGCTCAGGGCATTACAGGGGCGTAAACCATGACAGAGATCCTAACGCAGCAGCTGCCCTCTCCCGTCCCTACCTGGGCAGTGCAGGTGGTGTCCTTGGGCCAGGCGATGCGGGGACCGCGCCTTGGGTCGTTCGCGGCTTGGTTGCAGCTGTCCTTGCCGGGAGTGCCGCAGGGCAGGTGGCCCTCATAGTAATCTGCATGAGGGGGCGCGTTTAAAACTTCCGTCATGCAAAGTGCTCCTAAATGCAGGTACCTTCCTACCGAAGCACTCTGTTAGTATTCCGCACGCGCACACGGACTCCCAGCTGTGGTGAGCTACCAGCTCGCTCTCGCTCTCGTCCTCGCCTCCTAGTCGCATCGTTTTGTTGGTTTAGTCCCTCACCTCCGGCGGTGGTGTTTGGCTTGACGACGCAGTACACCCCTCCGTCCGTGTCCTGCATGCCCTCCATGTAGGTCAGCTCCCACTCCGCCTCCTGCATGATGTCCGGGATGCCGTCCCCCGCCTCGGGCAGCGGCAGGTTGTCGTGTGTGGCGCCCATCACCTCAAGGCCAATCATGAGCCAGCCCACCATCAGGCCGCTGCTGACCACGTATTTGCCATAGTCACCGGCGTCGTGGTGGCCCCCCACCGACGAAATGCGGGTGCCCCCGGGCTGCTGGGGCAGCCAGTAGCTGCCGGTGGTGGCGTTGACAGGCAGGGTGGTCATGTTGGGCGTCGGGTTGGGCACTGGCATCCTGCGGAGGGTGAGAGAGGCGAAGCAGATGGGTGCCACGGAGCACACATACCGTGCATGGCCTCAGTGCAAAGCGCTTGAATGCCAATGAGCGCGATTCCGGCACTGCAGCTCCAGCTCGGGATACTGGCTAATCTCAGGGTCTCCTTTAAGGTTTGCAGGCCATGGCTTGGACCCCCCTCTGCCAATCCGTCGTTCGGGTTGCTTGCCTGCTGCTGAACCAAGCGGGCGGCGGCGACACCGACAGCACGTCAGCGTCCGTGGTGTGGCAGGCCTCGGGGCGGGTGGCCCCCCACGGCGACAGGTACTCCGCGTCCAGAGCCACGCCGCAGCGCTGGCCGTACACGCCGCGAGCCAGTACCCCCAGAACCGCCTTGAGGGCATCGGCGGAGACGAGGAAGGCGTGCGACACACCCAGGCCCGGGATGCGCAGCACGTAGCGCCCTGGCGTGGACAGCGCCGAGAAGTCGGCCACCCAGACGCGCTGGCCCGTGTACAGGTCAGGTGCGTTGGTGCTGTTGTCGGTCGAGGCCGTGGGGACGTAGGGCTGGAGGCTGCCTGAAGCCGTACAAGCAGGGACGTAGGCAGCGGACAGGAAGGCCGAGTCACCGCGATGCCAGCCATTTCGGTACGAATGTCAAGGCCAAGCAATGCGACAAACGCCGCTCAAGCAGCACTTGCATACTGGCAAAGCCCCCAGCTCTTAACCTTAGCCTCGCAAACTTAGCCTCGCAACTGCTGTAAGACGGGTGGCTGTCCGTCCGATGTCACCTCACAATGCAGCCCCCCGCGCCCACGCACCAGTCAGCACTGCCGTCCCGTTGGCGGCGTGCAGCACGGACCACGCAGTGCCGCTCCCGCCCGGCAGCTGCAGCGCCACGTGCGCGTAGGGCGGCGTGGAGACGGAGGAACCAAGCCACGCGCCCACGAAGCCCAGCTTGGGGCCGGACAACGGGTAGCCCACCTGGGGGAGGGCGCCGGCGGGGGCGCGGACGGGAAACCGGAGGCAGCATGCATCGGACAAAGCAAGGCCACGCACACGGCAACACGGTGCTGCCGCTCTCGTCCCAACAATAACGCAGATGCGCTCAAGCCATGATGCTTCCCCACACGCCCTTCGCGGCCTACCTGGTTGACGCGTATGTTTGTGTTGAGCGTGTTGCCCTCGTCCACCTGCAGCAGGAAGCTGCTGGCTGTGCCGAACACGGCCGCCGAGACGTTAAACCTGTAGGCCGCCCCGTCCTTGAGCGAGGAGGGCAGCTGCAGGAAGGCGTGGTAGCCCAGGCGGAACGGCTGCAGGTTGTTGGGGCTGGGGGCCAGCGACGCCCACAGCACACGAGAGCGGTACGTCACCAGCTTTGGTCGGACGGGCGTCGCATACGCGGGATCTGCAAGGCCATGGGGCGGGGATGGGAGGGGCCAAGCACAGGTCGCGGAGGTGCGGGTGGGGACCGCGAGGCAGGGACGCTGGCCTGTCCCAAGCAAACTCCACTGGCGGCTCATGATCCGCAGTCCCAAGACATGAAGCAAACCCTTGCAGGCGCCCGACCTTGGCTGCTGTAGATGAGGTAGTTGGCCTCCGTTAGCGCCGTAGACACGCTGGTTGGGGCCTGAAGGAAGTGCAGCCCCGCGACAAGCCGGCTCTCGTAGCTGACCCAGGGGAGAAGCCTGCAGAGAAGGACAAGAGCACGGTGGGGGACGGTGGGTTACTTCAATCACGTCTGCCTTCAATGCGCCCTTGTGGCTGGGGCCCGGCCGCCCGGGGCCGGGGGGAGAACATGTCAGTTCCCATCAACACCACGGTGGCACCACGCACGCGCGCACCGTGCCCTCCGTACCTGTCCTTGTCGTTAACTTCCAGCGTTTTCCACGGCGTTTGAAGCACATTGAAGCCGCTTGCCGCGGTCGCCAGCTGCCTGCAACATAAGATGCTGATCATAACCAATATCAAGCTCTGTGTTGCAAGGCAGCAGCACAGAATGCGCCTCACCAGGCAGCAACCACAAGCAAGCAGGTAATCCAGAGTTTCTCATCCATAGAAGACATCAAAGTTATCAGGTTTATGTCGCGTGCGAATGAAGCGGAGGTTTAGGGGCAAACTTCGTCATGCAACCCAGCATCGTCACGGTTCGTGCGTGTGAAGACTTTAAGACATTGCCAATCTTGCGTATGAGCGGTATGAACCATTTGCGCAGCGCAGCGGAAGTCCGACACGGTTGCGTTCGTAACGGTGCCGTAAGGCCACGTAGGCCGGATGCGGCCCGGTGGGAAGGGCCGTGCAGCAGTGCGCGGGAGAAGCGCACCGCAATGCTGGGCAGGCAATCTTAGTCGAGCCACACGTGTAGCAGGTGGATCATGAGGGGGGCGCCTGCTCGTAGCTTTGCCCGCCTTTCCTTGTACCAACCCGCCCACCCTACTGGAAACGTCGCGCCTTAGAGTGTGCATGACCGTAGATGTGGGCTCGCACATTTCATATTTAGCAGGGACAGGGCAAACGTGCCTACACTCCTGCTCCCCCCCGGTCCCCGCCCACAGTTAAAAGCATTGATGATAGTCGCATGCCCTGGTCGGGCGGCATTGCACCGTATATCGTAAGCACAAATTTGACAAACGGTGGAATACGGCGGTGGCTGTGTGGGCCCTAACTGAACGCACCTACTCGTCCAGGACTGCTCCCACGGGGGCCACCATGAAAGGCGGACATTGCAGCGCAGGAGACTACCGCCGCAACCCCGCTACACAATTCCGCAACAATGCAAAGGACGGGACTGCAGACAACGAGGGTCAACGAGATCGGATACAGGTCAGAGCATGCAAACACAACTGCTGGAGTATCCAGAGCCGAAGCATTGAAGACAGCCATCAGCCGTAAACGTCAACACCGCGGCCCGGGCCCACATCTGATACCCAGAGTCATAATTGCCGCCCGTGGGGCCTTTTTATGAATTGCGCACAGGGACAGACGCACACGTGCTCATCCCTCGTGCCGAGAGACGTTGCATGAATGCGCATGTGCGGTCTGGTCGAGTCCGCCCCACTATGATTATGTGTACGCCCCACTCCAGCGCGGGTACCCAGGGCAGGCAGGGCTCCTAATGCTCGCCTAACAGACCAGCTCTAGTAATGATGGTTTTCTGTGCCGCTCAGGTTTGTGTCATGTCCACAATTGCTCTTTCATCTTCTTGCGTCCGAGATCGTATACACAACCAACTGTACGGCGTCTATCTGTTTCGTCACGCAGGCAATGTACAGCTTTGCGCCGACCGTACCATTAAACTCCCGACGAGCACGGCGTGCAAAGCGCCCAGTCAGGCTACACTGTACCATGCAAGACCAGGTGCGAAGGCCGCTCCAATGCGCCATGGCCAAATATCATGGCCAGGCCTCACACCGTCTCCCGTCGCCGTCATCGCCGTGCTCCCGGCTTTGCAGGTGGCGGCTGCTGCGCCTTCCGCGCCAGATACCTGGCCTTGGCTGCGTCCACCGCTTTATCGCTGTTACGGCGGACCTCCGGCCCGTGCGGCGCCGCGGCGGCCGCCGGGGTGTCGGCCTGCGGCTCCGCGCCTCGTATAACTTCGTATAGCATACATTATACGAAGTTATACGTATGCTTCCACCATCACATACCGAATGCTACACTGTGCACTGCCCACCCCGTAGTCCGTGGG
>LSYV01000009.1:1599311-1612388 GCA_001584585.1 Gonium pectorale | reverse complement strand
CCCGACCCACGTCGGCGCGCGTCGGCGCAGACCTGCAGGAGTTCGAAGGACGGGTTGCATATCATCTCTGCAACAGGTGCAGGCAGACAGCAGCACGCAACCCAAGTTTGCCGTCATCGCAAGCGTACCTGGCGAAGAAAGGGTCGAGAGGTGGCCACCAGCTCATGATACACGATGAACTCGGGCAGCATACCGTCGGCGTCCTCGCGCAGCGGCGCGCAGCTGGGGTGCAGCTGCGCGAGCTGGCCGCTGAGCGCGTTGAGCGTCTTGTAGCCGTTGTGCCGCGGTAGCCGCCGGGCCAGCCTGCGTTGCGGCGGGCCTGGCCCTTCACGGCACGGATGCGGAAGGTATGGACACGCTAGTGCTGCGCGAGCTGCGCCCGCTAATGGTGGCAAGGCGCAATGCTGCAGGGTGCTTGCCACTAACGGCACGATGCGCTCCCCCAGTACTCACTTGTTGGCGAACCCGATCGTCAGGGCGTGCCGCAGCGCGTCCACCTGCACGGCGTCGGCACGCGCCGCACCGTGTCCCGCCCCTGAGGCTGAGCCCCGCGGTCGGCTGCCCGCCTCCGCGTCCTCGCCTGCTCGCCCGGCCTTGGAGCCGTCGCCGCCGGCCGCGTCTTCTTCGCGGCCGCGCTTGCGGCCGCCCGGGAGCCCCCCGGACAGCTTCTCCAGGCCACTCCCGTCTGGGCCCGCGACCGCTGCGCAAGAGGAACAGCGTTAAGGCCGTCATCACCACCCTTCCACACATGATTCAGTCCGGCGCCCGTTCATACTAGGGTTGCATTCTGGCCCTGACTGACTGTCAGTTAGGTAAAAGGACATGGTCCGGGTGTGGCAGGCACCCGCATAGTTGTGTAGAGGGAATGCAGAGCCTCAAAACTGCGCCTGCAACAACCCACTGTGACGTGTTGGCAAGATGTCAGGCGCAGCCAGCTGGTCGCCGCACCTTCCAGCTGGCGGCGGATGTCCCGCGCGAAGTTGAGCCCCCGCAGGTCCAGCCCGTGCTCCCGAGCAAAGTCCTTGTTGCAGCCGGCAGCCTCCCAGCCCTCCCACAGCCGGAGCAGCAGCACGTGGTCGCCCAGCCCCTCGGCCATCATGGCTCGCAGCCGCTCGCGCGCAGCGCGGGAGTGCGGGTTGTCCGCAGATCTGGTGTGGAGGGTAGGGCGGCCGCCTGTGAGTAATCACGAACCGCCCATTACAACGGAATGCGGTTTTGTCCCGCAGGTGTGATGGCAAAGTGGTGAAGTTTAGGATCGGCCAACCCGAGATCCCGAGTCCAGGCGGCTCCCAATCTGCCAGAACGACAAGGCGCTGCAAGGGAAATGCACCAGTCAGGCTATCCGGTTCACGCACCTCCGGCCCTCCGGGCCGCCGGGTGCCCCCGGGTTGGCCGCGTCGCCCGGCCCCTGTCCCGCCTGGAAGACGTGTTCCGACGACAGCATGGCGGCGACGCTGATCATCTCGCGCACGCAGCTGCGACATTGGGGAAGTGGGCCAGGAGGCCAGGATGAGACCCCATGTTCGCAATAAATGTACAAGCGACCTTGAGCACTGGCGGCTGGGCAGTGACCGGGCCAAGCCCACAGACAAGTCCGCGTCTCAGCACTAGGGTACAGGAGGCGCGGCTGTATCCACGACTAATAAATTTTCTAGGTTAGTCACTGCCGTCTCTACCTGCCCGTAAGCTGCCGCAAGGCTAGTACCCTCTCCCGTCCGGCCCAGGCCTTACCCCAGGTCCTTGGCCGCCAGGAGCGCCCGGGCCAGCGCGGGGTCCAGCGGCAGGCCCGCCATGCGCAGCCCCATGGGCGTCACGTTGCCGTCGCGGTCAATGGCGTCCAGCACCAGCAGCTGCCGGAGTGCGTCCTGGAGTGGAGGGCGGCAGAAACGCATGGCCCCGTGATGTTAGGTTGGCTCAGGGAAGGACCAAAATAATATGCCAATCGCACATGCCACATAAACGATAATAAGGTACGTGACAGCCCCGGGCGCGCTCTCACCTCCAGGGCGGCCACGGCGGGCGGGTCCAGGAAATCAAATGACAGCACGTCGATCCCCAGCTGCAGCGACTTGAGGTACAGCACGGCGCCCACCAGCGAGGTGCGCTGTATCTCTGCGGGGGAGCAGCGGCGGGAGAGGGGCCCAGGCCGCACTGAGGTCACGCCATGCAGCGCAAGAGTGGCACAGCGCGCAGCGGCACTGTGACGACCAGACTCACGGCGTGCGCTTAAGTGCCCTGCACCATGGCTACGGGCGATGGCGCTCACCCGGGGCGGTCACGTTGGGCATCTTTTGGTCGAAGTAGTCTCGCGTGTAGAGCCGGAAACACTGCATGAGACGGTTTCGGCGCGGTTCAGTGACAAAGGGAAAAAGCACGAAGGGGTTCCCGGGTTTCGGGTTGCCACGCGCACCACGTTGCTGCGCACAGCAACGGCGGCCGCAACCCCAACACCGTTGGCGCCATGAAGCAACACGTGCTAGTGCATCGGAACGTGCGGCAGCTAGTAGATTCAGATCGTAAACAACACACCCGGTAGCCACGTTGGAGCTGTACACGCATCTGCGCCCCCGACAACGCCGCAGCGTCAGCCCCACCTTGCCCGGCCGTGTTCGCCCCGCGCGGCCTGCCCTCTGCGTGGCCTGCACGCGCGAGATGGCCACCACGTCCAGACTGTCCATGCCGCTGGACGGCTGGTAGCTCTTCTGCTTCACCACGCCCGTGTCCACAACGTACACGACGCCCTCCACTGCGGTGGGCAGGGTCGTGGGAAGGACACGTATTAGGTGTAGCCATGTGGCTTGAAGGGCAGGGCTAGAGTAAGGGGTGGGTCTACTCGCGTTAGCGGCATGGCATGCAAGAGCCAGCGCGGGACGCAGGCGGCGATGCACCGGCAGTGGAGCGGCCGCGAGGCCGTGCATTCGGACAGCGCGGTGACGCATCTCTAGCTAAGCCCTGGTCACCCTGGCGGAGACCATATGTACCGTGTTGATACAAGCGCACCTGTGATGGAGGTCTCCGCCACGTTGGTGGCTACGATGCAGCGGCGCACGCCCTCCGGGGCCGGCCTGAAGACCCGCACCTGTAGTGGTAAGGCCATGGGGGGAGCAGGCACAACAAGGCACATGTGTGGCCGGGTTATCCGGTGGGCTGCCGTCCTGAAGCGCGGCCCTCAGCGTGGGTCCGCCAGCCAACAAGCGCTGTGGGCCAGGCTAGGCAGATGGGCCTGACATGGGATATGAAGTGCAGGGCTTTGGAATCCGGCAACAGTGCTTCACCGCGCGTCGACCTTTTCTTTGACGGCACCAGTCGCATTCCCTGACAATAAACAACAGGCTCACGATTAAGAAACCAGCTCCAAGATGCCAAAGAAGCCCTGTTCCAGGGGAATGACGAAAGGTACGCCTCTTAAGCCCGTATGCAGGCACGCTCTTGTTGTTTCTCTGTACCCCAACACGAGCAGCGCCAACGCCACGCACCTGTAGCTCCGGCGGCAGACTAGCGTACAGCGGCAGCGCCACCAGCGGCCCTGCGCTGCCGGCTGGGAGAGACGACACCGCCTGGTTGATGCGCGCGATGGCCTTCTCAATCTCCGCCTGCCCGGTAAGGAACACCAGGATGTCGCCTGAAGAGGGTCACGGGCGGCCATCTCAACATCGCAAGACAAGAACCAACGCGCTCCTTGACCATACCGCCGAGGATATATGGTCGTACAAGGACGTGGCTGGCGGCTTGAGCATAGCCAGCACGGTGCCAGATTGGGTGAATTGGAATAGGCCGTTGTGCGAGCACTGGTGCGTCACAATCCAAGGGCATGCACGCGTGTGGGCGCACCGTCGGGTTGGCTGGTGTGGATCTGCATGACGGTGTCGATGGCCGCGGTGGTGTAGTCGGACATGTGGTCCTCCCGCGTGTGGATGATGTCGACGGGGAAGCAACGGCCCGGCACGTTGAACACCTGTGCACGCAGCGGACACGGCGGGGCGCGACGGGAGTTGAAGGGAAAAGGAAAAGCACAACGACGAGCTGGGCGACGGGACGGAATGGGAGGAGGCGAGGCATCGTGACAATGCTAACGCTACTGCCACCGCTGATGCCCCTGGCCAGGCGACAGGCGATATGGGGTCCCGGCGACAAGCCAGAGTGTACCCCTCGTTCCCACAATGCGGGTGCTATCAGAGGTGCTTCGCAACCCTCACCGGGCAGTTGCCAAAGTACGCGGAGAACTTTTCTCCATCCAGGGTGGCGGACGTGATGACCAGTCGCAGACGCGGCGGCGAGGACCGGCTCCGGTCCCGGCCCTGTGCGTTGCGCGAGCGCACCAGGCGCTTCAGCAGCCCGAACAGAATGTCGGTGTTGAGCGACCGCTCGTGCGCCTCGTCCAGCACAATCACCTGCAAGAGGCGCAAAAGCCGTGCGTGGCGGATCAGAAGATGGAGCGCCCTCCTGCTGTTGGGCGGGCGAGGCCGCCCCCTCGCTGGATACGGTTCGCGGACGTGCATGGCGCCCTTCCGACAACCTTGGCTTGCTCCGAGCGCTTGCTCCGAAGGTCCTACCCATAGGCGTGTGTCGCATGCGGTGCCACGCGGTGTCATTCGCTCAAGGCGCTAGAACGAGGGCGTGGCTGGTATGTGCGGATCACGGCGCTCTGGCAGCCCCTCAAGCCCCATGCTCCTCCAATCGGCCTTTCCCGTATTCAGCTCCGCGCCCTACCGAGTAGCGCTGCAGCTGTGGGTCCTCCAGGCACTCCCGCAGCAGCGTGCCGTCTGAGATTATGGGCGGGTAGGGCGCAATCACGCGTCGCAAGCAGGGGAGGATGCATTGGGACCTGGCGAGCGCAGGGCACTTCAACAGTGTGGAACCTTGTATTCTGCATCAGGCAGCGGCACGTTCAGAGGGGCCACTTAGCATGCAGAACAGGATCTCGCGCCTCAGCCGCATCCACATCATCATGCTGCGCCCGCGCTGAGGCGCTGCAATGGGGGACGACAGCAGAGCCAGGAGGCCATGCACGAATCGAAGGGCGCCGCAGTACAAGGACACTGGGGACGCCGGGTGCCAGAGTCCAGCCCTTGTGCGGGGGCAGACCCACCCGTAAGGTACTTGATGCGTGTGGCGGGCGACGTGCAGTCCTCGAAACGCACCGCATAGCCCACCTCCTTGCCCAGCTGCACTCCCCGCTCCTCCGCGACGCGCTTGGCCACAGTCACAGCGCCCTGCGGGCAGGCAACGGAGGGTCGGGAGGGAGGTCCAGCCGTGGCAGAGCACCAGGCAGGCATTTGTGCGTTCAAGGGCTTTGATGCTTGCCCTGACTCCACTCCAATAGGCGATGGTTGCATGCGGCGCAACGCAGGTGGGGGGGCAAGGTACCGGTACCGGTACCGGTATGGAACGGCCGCATGCCAAGCCACCTTGGCTGGGCATCGGAGCTCGTGTGTTATGTATGCGTTACGGTATGCTCAAAGCAGTTCTATACAAGACAAAACAACGCAGCTCGTGTGTGTGCATTAAGGACACGTGGGATTGCAGCCCCAGAGGAGCACCCGGAGCGAGGCCCACTGCCAGTCCGTGTCAGTCCATGATGCGCTGCCGGCACGGCATCGATGCAGCTGACAGTCGTGCCCCAGCCCGTCAGGCCCAGAACCCATGTCTGAAATGCTCCTCGACCGGGCAGGTCGGTACTGAAGGCAAGTTGGGCAGGCAAGGTTACTGTGCTCGGCAGGATGGAACTGGGCTATATCAAAGGTGCCCTCCTACGTACTCCTCGGTCACCCTCCTGCAGTAGAACCCGGTTCCCGTTTACCAGCTGTCCTAATACACTACCATCCTTTAACTGCCCCCCCCCCTTCCCTCAACTAACGCCACCTTCCCACAAAACCCACAAAAGCGTCAGGGCCCCAGTCCCCAGAAACCTGCCTACCACGCGGCGGGGTTGAGTGACAGCGATGACACCTTCAGCACTGTATCCGGCTTCGTACAGTATCTGCTCCATGGCGAGGTGGTACGTGAGGGCCGGGGCACGCCGGATGGCCGTTGGACCGGCGAGGCACGGTCGTTCGCCATACCTGTGACAGTTGTGTCGTTTTGCCAGAACCCGTTTCGCCAATAACCACAATGACATCGTTGTTCTCCACTGCACCCAAGATGTCCTTCGCAAACTGCCGAATCGGCAAGGAACTAGGAGCTGTCATCGTGACGATGGGTTTAATAAGATATGCAGATCTCGTGCTTTGAGAGAGCTACAGGTCAACTAGGAGTCAACCGGCGCGACGGCCCCATTCCTAAATTATGTGGTGGTACATCCGACGAACGTCCTTGCAACAATTGTCAGCATCACTTGGATGAGAGTTGTATCTCTGTGTATGCGGCTGTATCTGTGTGTATGCGGCTGTGGGTGTATGCGGTGCGTGTGGTACGGCATATGCCACAAAGTTGTACGGCATGTTGAGCTGATGCCCGTGAGAGACAACAGGGAGGTGGAGTTGCATCAAGTGGACTCTGTCCGCACGTTTCCTCGCCTGGTGAGCAGGTGGACAGGGGTAAACCATACGAGTAAACCACCCCTGCCCCAGGTGTAGCCCCACCCTTGCCCTTGCTATCACCCGTATCGCCCATGGCAAAGCCGCCGTGCGTGCTGCGGCGGCATGGTTCCCACCCGTCGCCAGCAAGGCCCAGCGGGTCAACTTGAGTGCCGGAGGCGAACCGAGCACCGGGCGTTAGCTGATGCGGTGACTAGGTACTCGGACAATGGAACATATACATAGTTTTTCAGACGGAGACAATTCGCAAGTACTTTGGCACCTGGGTAGCCGACCTGCCATCGGGAAACTGCTGCGAGCAGTTCAGGGGCAGGAGAGCAGTGACTTCGTCCAGGCCTGTCCAAGAAAGGCAAGGGTGCAGGCGGCGGCCCAGGCGCCTCGAGGCGATCCAGAGTGAGGAGAGCGGCGGCGAGCCAGGCCCGGGAGATGCCAGAGAGAGTGCGAAGGTGTGGTCCTGCAAGGCGTAGGCCGGGGCCACCGCTCCGGGCTGGTAGCCCCAAAGCCGCTCGTACGTACGTACACTGTCAAACAGACAGACTCCGCTATAGTACCCCCGCACCTGCACGCCCTGCGTACGGCCTCCGTCTATTGCTCAGCGGAACACGCCGGCCTCTTCCTACACGGATTGCATGGCCAGGCGGCTCCGTCTCTAGCCCGGGATGAGTTCGGCTAGGAGAGTCACATCCCGCAACAGCCTTGGGAATTGTGACCTCCAGGCAAAGCCCAGCGCATTCATGCCGTTCCTCAGCCGTCCCACCCCGACCAGCTCCTTTTGAATGCCCAGATCACAACAACCGTGCCCACCTCCCAGCCCCGGTCGCGCGGTCGGGTCAGGCTTGCTTCCCTTCTTTCTGGCCGGCCCCGACCGTTCACCCCACATGCAACCCAAGCAGCAGCACCAGCAGTGCCGCCCCTGGCGCTGAGCCAGAGGGCACCACGATGGCAGGACGAGACTGAGGAGAGCCGCGGAGCCTTCACATTACCTTGACATTCAGAGCCGCGGAGCCTTTCCGTGTACCCGTGCGATGCGGATCCAAAACTCAGGCCGGGGCGTGTGTTCGATGCATGGCTGCGTTTCAATGGACACGGAAGATGATGCCGTACCATGCCGTACCACATGCATGCACCTGCATCGTACGATCCTGAAAACCCAGCTCGTTACATCGCGGCCAATCAACGTACTTCCGCGTGTTGGCGGCAGACTCCCTCTCTCCCCCTCTATCTGCAGACTTCTCTTTCGCTCTCTTTGCCCGGGCGAACAGGCCCGTTCGCCCGGGGCGTCGACCCGAGAGGCCGATGCAACGCACTGCTGCGGCGCAAGGGCACTGCTGTTTCCGCCAAACAACCCTGCCACCCGCTTCCTAAAGGCCTCAATAAGGGCCACCAAAATAGGGCTGACGTGGACAGCAGCCTGCTGCCCACACCGTACAACGTCGCCAATCAACGACAACCGCTACAACGAGCTCCAACCTGCACGCTTATCCCACCCTGCAGCTAGCACAGCAGTGATCGGAAACCCCGAACCCAAGCCTGTCGGGCAGGCACTTTCAGCAATAATGGGCGGAGCCCTTAGTCCTCGTCCAACGTGCAACTTGGCCAGTCGACCAATCGAGTAACGCCTCTCGGCATGTTCGCTCGAAATGCACTAGGAGCTATGTATATGTAAAGCCATCACTGCCACTGTACGGCCACCTGCACGCACACCCATACGCTCAGCCTGCACAGCCGCTGCCCGCACCACGATGTGTCAAATGTACGTCACCGTATTGGACCACAGTCGTGGCGCGCTGGAGACGCTTATAGCGTTATAGGTTTTCTTATGAAGTACTTCAACCAGCTGTTAATGACGACAGTAATGATGACAACGCTATGCTCCGCGCAAGCACGTTCACGCCCGCGTGCGCTTTTCTGCCCGACGGCCCTTCAACAAACCCTGCGACCGAGTTGGTGTGGAAGCCACACCACACACCACACCACCACAACCCGCTCTCCCCTGAAGCCGCTTCGGCTGCCCTAAACGCCGGCCCCTCCCCTCTCCTCCCCTCCCCTCCGCCTCACAGCGCCGCCCCGCCCAGCATCGCGGCCACCTCCGCCACCGTGGGCCGCTCGCCAATCACGGGCCTCTGGCAGGCGGCCACGAAGCTCAGCAGGCGGGCACTGGGGCCGTTGGGGGCCTTGAGCAGCGCGTTCACCTCATCCAGGTCCTGGCGCCACGCCGCCATGGCCGCCTCCTTCAACAGCAGCTGCCCAGGGACCACACGTCGCTAGCCTGGTATCGCCGGGGGTTGCAGCCTATCTGCTCGGGCGCGGCGTAGTCGCTGGTGTGCAGCCCGCACCCCACTGGTGCGGGCCGCAGGGCTCCACCGCCTCGCTGCCGGTGAGCAGCCCGCGGCCTTGCCGCGCCCCGGGTAGGAAGTTAACAGGCTTGTTGTCTGCGGGATGGTAGGAGGGAGGGCGGGCGGGGAAGGGGCGAGGAGCAGCATCAGCCCGAGTCGCAAGGAGGCCGCACCACGAGGGAGGGGCCCCGGCAGGCGCGCTGCTGCAAGACAGGGCCGCACCAGGAGCGGGCGAGGGGCGAGGGCGGCTCCGGCGCACACGAGGGGGGAGGAAAGCGCCCGGGGCACGGGAGGGGGGAGAGCGCCCGGGGCACGGGAGGGGGGCCACACGAAGGGACGGTGCCCGACTGCACCCGACTGCGCCAATAGCAGTGGCGCGGAAAGACACAGCCGCATTGATTCGGCCCTCGCCCCGCCCCAGACGCATGCCTCCCTACGGCGTGGACACCGGCCCTCCGCCCCACCCCTTACGCCCTCCACTCCCATGCCCCGTCACGGCCCGCCCCAGTGTGGTTCAACCGCTCACCGCTGGCCACGAAGCCCAGACCGTGCAGCTGCGCCAGTGCCGCCGCCATCGCGCCCACCATCTCCTCCACCGTCGCCACTAGCGAGAGCGCCGCGCGCTCCGACACCGCCGTAACAGCCGCCGCGACTGGGGCCGCCGAGCCGCCGGGATCCGCCCCAGACGCATCCGGCGCCTCCTCCGCGTCAATCTCGGCTTCGGCGGCGCCAATGATGGCCTTGGCGCGGCTCCGCATCGCCTGCAGGCCGTCGCCCTGGGGCTTGTACTCGAAAACGAACACGACCTCCAGGTCGTACCCGCGGACGTGGGGTGGGCCCTGCAGCGGGCGCACGGTGACGTAGAGCAGCGCGAGGAAGGGCCTGCCCCCGCCGTGGAGCGCCACCGAGGCGTCCTGCAGGCCACCCGCGTTGATGGGTTCCACGGCCGCCTCCTCCACAGAGAGCAGGTCCCCCGGGTTGACCCGCTTGCCACCGGGCAGGGCGCCGCCGCACTGCAGGTGGGCGTACCTGTCGCGGCTGTGGCAGGGGACCACCTTGACCACGAAGCCGTGCGGGCAGGCCCCGGTCGAGCGGACCGGGGGGAAGGCGGCTGCCGAGGAGGAGGCTGAAGAGGAGGCTGAGGAAGAGGAGGCGGCTTTGGAGGCTGCCGAGGAGGTTGCTGAGGGGAGGGAGGTGGGGGTAGAAGTAGCGGAGGAGGAGGCGGGAGACAAGAGGGCGGGAAGCGATCCCGTGGAGGCGGTCGAGCAGGCGGCTTTGGAGGAGGCAGTGGAGGAGGCGGGGAAAGAGGCGGAAGAGGCGGGAGACAGGAGGGCGGGAAGCATTCCTGAGGGGGTGGCGGAGGAGGCGCTTGATGGGGAGGCGGTGGAGGAGGCGGGGAGAGTGGCGGAAGACAAGAGGGCGGGAAGCGATCCCACGGAGGAGGCTGACGGGGAGGCGGTGGAGGAGGCGGAGAGAGCGGCTGAGGGTGCGCTGGCGCGGGCGGCAGGGGCCGCGTTGGCGGCGTCGGCGCGGGGTACGGCCCAGACCTGGTGCCCATACAGCCCCGCCTGCAGCAGCTGCGGTCGCCGCAGGTGGCGCAGGTTGGTGGAAGCGGCTGTGAACGCATTGGCCGTCAGCGCCGGCAGCCGCTCCACGGCGTCCTTGGCGTCGCTGCAGCCCGCGACGCGCAGCGCGACCTCCTGCCGCGCCATGAAGACGCGGCCCGTGGCAGCCTCCAGGGCCTCGGCCGTGGGCGGGGCCGACGGGAGAGAGTCGACGAGGCGCTCCACGGCGGCGGCGGTGGAGTAGAGCTGCTCGGGCGTAACGCCTAGGGGCACCAGGTCTGGCAGCCAGTGCAGCACTGGCTGGGCGAACGTGAAGCAGACGAGCTCGCGCAGGACGAAGTGTACGCGGCGCAGGTACCTCAGGGACAGCTTGGTGAGGTCGGGCGGCGAGCTGGGGTCGCCAGACACCAGAGACCGAATTTCCTCGAGGCGGGAGGTGATGGGCGCGGGCGCGGGCGCCGGCGCGATGGGCGCGGTGGGCGCTGGGGCGGGGGCGGTGGGTGCGGGGGCGGGAGCGGGAGCGCAGTCGAAGCTGCTGCCGTGGGAGGGAGGGCGACGGCTCTCGAGGGGAGCGGGCAGCGGTGTGCAGTAGCGAAGGCACAGCTCAAACAGCTCAAGGTCGCCTTGGGCGTCGTTGGAGGCAGGCGGGCCGGTCAGCGGTTGACTGGGCAGCGGCAGCGGCAGCTCTGAGGCGACGCAGCGTCCCCACTGGGACGTCGCACTCCTTTGCAGTGTGATAGGTCGAGTAATGCCGAGCCTGAGGGGGCGGGAGGGCGACAGGGGACGAGAGCGGTCAAGAGTTGAGGTTCACGGCTGACTGGCCCCGCCCCACTCGGGCAGGCCATTGTGTCAAGTTATTATTCCGGGTGGTGACACCATATTGGACAGGTATACAGCGCTGGACAGCTGACTGATAAAAGTGCTACGGGACGGGGGACCCTGCGTCGCCAGAGTGCCCCACGCCGACCCCATACTATCTTTTCGTGCCCCGATAACAGCAATGAAGACCTCATGGGGCCGCAGAGGCCCCAAGAGCCCCTAGCCACGAGGACTGACCCAACCGACCCACGCCATGCGATGGATGGCGGAGCCGCCATCATCGCCACCCTAGCCCCCCGGTCAACCAGTTACGACCACTCAACGCTTCATGACCACAGGACATCTGGCTCTTTTCTTTATCGTGCGCACTCAGCCCTTGCGGCCGTGCCGCCCCACTCACCGGCCGGGCAAGATGCACATGTGCTGCGGGAGCAGCGCGGTCGCCGCACCGGCCACGCAGCGCCTTGCGTTCATCCTGTGGGTTCAGGAGGTGAGCATGCGTCACTTGCTAAAATCGGGTTACTCCAGTAACCGCAGCGACCCGAAGCAAGCCCAACGCAGCGCGGAGCGACAGCACAGAAACCCACACACCTGAACATCGTAGCGCTTGACGGGGAGGCCATGGCCAAGGTTGGGACCCGCAGATAGAGATAAAGAGAGTGCTTGGAGGCAGGGCCAATGGCACAAAGTCGGTCACTTAGGTTACGGTTATGGTACCCGGATGACAATGCCCGGGACTGGCGCGCGCCCTCCTTATGAAGGAAAGCAGCTCTACGGAAGGGACGAGCCGCGCTACTGCCTCGGTAACGCGCCCACCCTCTTCGGCTGGAGTAACACAGCGCTACTGGCGTGGCAGGCACCAGAATGAGCTTGGTGCCGGGGGAGACAGCAGGGAACGCAAGCAAGGTCGGCGAGCCTTGACCGCACGACCGCACGGTCAGGCGCTCAGAGGCCGCACCGCTGCGAGAGCACAGGGCTACATAACAATGATCCAGGCCCTCGGAAACCTTTGTTGGCGCAAGCATTGGACTTTGCTGTCCAATTTTCCAGCACGCCATTCGCAATGCGCTCGTGCCTTCCGTGAGTTTGCGTACGATATGCACACAGCAAAACGCATTATCTTGAGCTCTCGCGGGGCCAGAGTGCGGGATGGCTGGCATGCGTCGGGGCCAAGGGGGCCACGCAGCTCAGGGCAGCGTTGGGAGTGCGGCTGCATACAGCTTACTTGTAGCTTCTTTCGTTACAATGCAGCACTCTCGGCATTGCGTGTTGCAACCGAAGACGACAAAGTAACGCCGGCGTCCCCAAACTGTCTTGCCATGCATATGATAAGACCCTCGCTCATTTGTTTGAATGCGCATAACATAACATTGTTGCACAAGAGCTTGATCGCCCAAGGGATTTAGAGGAAGCGTGCGTGAGTGGCGGCTGAGGGGGTTGAGGCGTGGGGTTGAGAGGGTTGAGGGGAGAAGGGTTGCATGGCGGGCATTGCGATGCAGGCGAGAGGAGGCCCCCGGGAGAATGCCCCAAGCCGTGCAAACGCCCGAGCCGAACACAGCCACGAACCGAAACCCTTGATCACTCGAACCAAAACTGACTGTCTGCAATGTGCGAAGGAGGCCGCCTGCCAGAGCGGGCTATCTAGAACCGGATCCGGATCCGAAGCTGGGCCTCAGTGGGCCACAGACGCTGGCTGCCCGCGCCTAGGACTGCCCCAGCTGCACACCAGGCAGCCAGGGCTTGAAACACATAAATGGGGCTTCGTGGCCGCAGCTTAACAGGGGATTGGAACACATACACGGGTTTAAGAAAGCCGTAGCT
>LSYV01000009.1:1571830-1595989 GCA_001584585.1 Gonium pectorale | reverse complement strand
GAGGGAGCGTGCACGCCGCCCGTAGTGCGGACCATACCGCTCGCGAAGCCGGGCGGCTGGCGGATAGTGAAGGCGCTGGCGCTGGCTGCGTCCGCTGACGTCCGGTCGACGAATGTGACGCGCCCGGGCAGGACTGGCGCAGGGCCCGCGACCTCAGCTGCCTTCGTGCTTGGGCCCGCGTGGTCGTCCGCTCGCAGCGCCGCATCCGACGCCGGCGGCTCTGCGGTCCCGGAAACACCAACGGCCATTGCAGCACTCACGCCCGGCTGCGAGCTGGGCGGCAGGGCTACAGCCCGAGGCTGCGGCAGCTGCAGGAGCTCCTGTACCGCGGGGCTGGGGTCGCGCGGCAGCGCGCTGTGCTTGCGGAACGGCTGCCCGGCGGTGGTCGCGCTGTGGCTGCGACCGTCGGCCATCATGGGGAAGGGCACGGGAGCGGCGCCTAGGCCCCCTGCACCTGCCAGGCCCTGAGCAGTCGGTCCGTGCAGCGCGTCCTCTAGCTGCCACAGGAGGTCCTGGAGCCGCTTGCCCTGTGGTTTCAAGAGGGGATACATGGAGCGTATGTTGAGGTGAGAACAGGTCCCGGTAGCTCTCGTCACGGGCATGGCAGGCCCGCAACCAGCAGAAGTCGATAGACAGTATTCAGTTGTTTACTCACGTCACGAGCAGCGCGCTGTTACACATGAAGCCCCGCTTAGCGCGAGAGGGCATGAAGCAAAGGCATCCCAAGTTCCCATCATGGACCCACATACTCGAGATGAGTACCGTTCGCAGCAACGGATGAACCGAGATAGCGGTCGCCGTCTTTAATGCCTCCGGCTCAGCCACGCAACATCGGTGACTTGCCTGCAAGAGCACGCCCTTGGCCAGGTCCTTGTCCGGGTCCCCTTCCTTGAGCCGCGGCACCAGCATGGTGCTGAAGGTGTTGAGGGTGGACAGCGGCCGCTGCGCCTCCCGCAGCACGCCCCTTGCCGCCGATGCCGCCACGGAGCTCTGAGCGAGCTGCAGGCTGGCGCGCGCGTCCATACCGCACGCCTTAGACAGCAGGGGCACCGCTAGGCGCAGGCAGCGCAGCTCCTCATCTGCAGAAGGGCGAAAGCCAGGACACGGAGGTCAGGTGTCAGGCAACCTGCAGGCGGTAGCCCATTTCTCGGGCGGGCGGGAGGCTGACGGAACGAGCACCGAGTTTGGAGTTTCATGCGCGAGGAGACTCTCCACACCTATTCCTGGTGGTCTCACCCGTGAGATTGCGGCGCGCTCTGCTCCGTCCTGTCCATTCCTCCCGCCCGCCGTCCGCTGAGCTGAGCGCCGGGTGCTCCTCACGCAACGAGCCGCTGGCGGAGCACAGCGACGGCAGGAGCGCGGCCATGGACGCTGCAGAGCCGGCCGCTGCGCCCCAGCCTCCAAGGCCGGCATTGACCGCCCCCGGCCCCGCTGCCGCTCCCGGGGCGGCGGCTGCGTCCCGCTGCTCCGGCTCCAGTTCCACCACCAAGAGGCCCACCAGCACCGAGCAGTCGACGAGGGGGAAGACCAGGGAGGAGGAGCTGGGCAGGGCCACCACTTCCCGATTCAGCAGGCAGTCGTCAATCATGGCGCTGGGGTCCACGGCAGCGGAACCGCCCTGCAGGGCCCAAGACTGCTCCTGTGGAACGGACGAGAACGGGCAGGACAAGATGGGATAAAGGACCCTGTTTGTATGGCCTCAGGCCCAGGGGAACGTGAGTGCAGTGGCGCTCAGCACCTCTGCAAATGCAGCAGGGTAGCGAGGCTTGGCGTTGGGTTGCCGAGCACCGGCCCCACAGTCGCAAGACCGCCCGTCCCCGCATAATCACCCACCGTGTGCAGGAGCAGGGTGTTCTGTTGTTGGTTCCGAAGGTCGTCGTCCTCGCCTGTGACGGGAATCGCCCATGCAGCGGATAAGCAAAGCTGGCACATCTGTTTCATGCACATAACGGATGCTGTCCCAGTGCGCCAACTCGCAGCCCTGAGGCATGCCGTTTACAGATCTCACGGGCAGAATGCTGGCAAAGCGCTGCGTACCTGGAGGGACGGGGAAGACCGCAACCCTAGATAGCTTGACCTGCCCGGGGCCCACGTCCACAAAGCTCCGGGCGTAGACCGCGCACCGCATGGAGCTGTAGTTGCCGCCTACAGCAAACGAAGGAACGCGGAGATGCTCTTGCCGCCTGGCTCACTATCGGGGTGACGTCTGAGTTGCTCCCCTCCCCCAACAAAAGCTCCAAGTCACGCTGGCATGCTGGGTGCGTCACGCCACGCCGGAACGCCAGCGACGCTCCGGAAAACTAATACCTGCTCGCGACAGCAGCTGGTAGAGCATTCCAAGCTGCAGGGTGCACATGTCGCTCAGATCGGCCCGTGAGCCAAGTGACGAAGACGGGATGGCGGTCTCGGTGGCGAGAGCAGAGGCGCGCACCGAGGGCACAGCATGCCCCCGTGAACGCCTGACAGCATGCTGCCTATCGTCATCTCCATGAGCTGCTGCGTAGAAGCCCAGACGCGGAAAGGCTAAGCGCCAAGATGTCCGCCCAGCTAGAGCACCCGAGGAGACAGCCGAAGGAGTTCCAAGTAACATCAAGGCGAGAACCGCAACCTATCACTTCGCTTCGGTAGTGCAAAGGTTTGGCGACGAGTTGCGTGGACGGCCTCAGCTGTGTCTCTCGGTGGTCTTCAAGCCTTGATGTAAGCAGTGGTAATACAGGCTAACTCGTTGATGCAATGCACTGAGACAGCGGCGAACATACGCGAAGGCGCGCTCCAGGCCGTAGTAGTCTTTTGGCGTTCAAGTGGCGTGCGCTTACACCGCATTGAGTACGCACACCCGGGTTGCTACCATGACAAGGCGGCGGTCATGTGCGGGACGTGCGGCAAAAGGAGCTGACGCCAGACACCAGATGCTTTTTAAGTGCCCCCATAGAAATGCGATCTTGAAAAGTTACCTATCACTATAGTTATACGCAGCTGTTTGCGATGGGTCGCGAAGACGCAGCGACGTCCGCGCCATGCACAAGAGCTGGTGGCTCATTACTGTCAGGCTATTTCAATGTGCTAGCATGTGCTGGTGCTCCTGACAATGCGCTACAGCAGGACGCATAACTGGGGACCGGAGACCCGTGGGACTGCAGCTCGACGGGTCTCGGGTCTGCGCGGGTCTGGCTCCCTCTTTCTCTGCAGATTTCTCTTGTTTTCGCATCCTTACACCATCCTTCGTACGCTCAAGCAGTGTGGCAACGCCATCAAACAGCCGCCACCCAAAATCGACGACGCACCCCACAACTCGCTCATTACAAGCTCACTTTTGGTTCTCTTTTCTACGGTTACGGTAACAGAATGTACAGTATGTAGTGTACAACAGGGCTAGTAGTTGTACACGCCCCTTCGATACCCAGCTTGAAAGGAGGCCATGCCTGAAGGCCATTACTGAGGCCGCACAACGCCCCATCTTCATTCGACTTGATGGCAAACAACATACATACAAAGGACCTTCACGTCGTGGTTGGCATCGCAGCATCGCTCCACGGCCTCGCGGCGCCTCAACAGCGCTGCAGGGCGCCGCCACATCGACACTGCGCGAGTGCCCTCTCTGACGCTCACGAAGGCATACCCGCCCCCGAGACTCTCGTGCTCGTCACCTGCCCGCCTGGACAGTGGTACCAAAGTCCCCACGAGATGCTAAGACGGGATACTTGAAACCCAGAACGCTGGAGCTATCACGGCCCCTGAATCAGCAAGTCCTGGTTTAGGCGGCGAGCCGCCAGCGAGCTCATCAGGTGTGCACCTCGGTGGCGGGCCGCTCCACCAGGATTTCGTCAATGAGGCCCCAGTCCTTGGCCTCCTGGGCCGACATGAACGAGTCGCGGTCCAGCGTCTTGTCCGCCATCTCCCGCGAGCAGCCCGTGTGGCGGATATACAGGTTGGTGAGCGTCTCCTTCATGCGCACGATCTCGCGCGCCCGGATCATGATGTCGCTGGCCTGGCCCTGCAACACCGCATCACGCACACGTGTGGGGGTCATGCAACTGGATGCGACGTACCGGACAGCCAGCGCCGCTTCCTGGGTGTCGGTTTGCGGTAAGTGGGACGTGAGGGAGCAAGCGCGCTGGCCCCCACGACCCAGAGACGGAGGGGGGGGGCAATGCTGCCCGTGACGCCTCCCAACGCTGCTCTTGCTGGCTTACAGGTTACAGGTTACACGTCCGTCACAGCCGGGGGGGGGCATGGAAGAAATACGAGTGGTGGGGTGGGGTAAAGGGTCATGATTGCCGTCTCTACCCCGCTTCAGCACCTGGCGCCGAAGCATGGCGTGCTGGCAGCATCGCCCAACGTCACCAGCAGCCAGCACTCCGGGAGTACCGGGACACGCAATCAGTAAACCAGCCAGATATATCTCACCTCGGCAGCGCCAAGCGGCTGATGCAGCATAATGCGGGCGTGGGGGAGGCTGGCGCGATATCCATGGTGGGGGAGACGGGACGGTGGGAGGGAGGCCAGGGTGCGTGCATCGGTATGTCATAAACATGAGCACGTCATGGGCTCGTCACCGTTGAGCGTTCAAGAATTGCACCGCTACGCTTCTACGCTGCCCAACGACATGCAAATATGCCAAAGAACGCAGCGTCTGTGTTTAGTAAACCACGCATGGCCCTACGCTGGCCCTACTGAAAACCATGTCCCGACAGTGTAGCCCTGGGTCCACGGAGGCCCCAGCCTTGCCCTCACACCGTCACACGTACCTCCTGCGCTGCCCCTTTTCTCCCGCCGTGAGCAGCAGTGAGGCCATTGAGGCGGCTTGCCCCACCACCAGGGTGCTGATCGGGCAGCGGATGTACTGCATCGTATCATAGATGGCTAGGCCCGCCGTCACCACTCCGCCCGGAGAGTTTATGTACATGGTGATCTGTAACACCGGTGGGGCACCGACACACCATGACTCACACAACCGTGTCAAGTCGGGTGGGGCGAGTCTTGGATTTGTGCAGAGGGAGGTATGGCGCGACTGTTAGTAAGGGCCCTCTATCTTCCTATACAGCTGAAGCGTACTCGCCCGGTGGTGAAGATGATATTTTGTGATCCGGGGAGAGTGGTTGCCTCTCGGGCGTGGGCGACGGGGCTGCCTGAGTAACGCGTACCCTTCCCGCCCAACTCACTGGTTTGTCCGGAGCCTGGCTCTCCAGGAAGAGAAGCTGCGCGATAACGCTGTTACTGGTTCCGTCGTCTATCGCTCCGTTCACTACCACGATGCGCTCTTTCAGGAGCCTGCGAGATTGGTTTCGTCATGAGAACAGCACCAACGGAGGTTTGCACATCTTGTGTATCCTAAGTTTACAACGCTTATGCTCATTAGGACATTACATTCCGTCAGGTTGCCGCATCAACTCGCTCACCGACTGAAGATGTCATATGCCCGCTCCCCTCGGGTAGTCTGCTCAATGACGATCGGGACATAGGATGCACTTCTTACCCCCAGTTGCGACCCTAGATGAACGTGCTTCAACAGTCTCGTCGCACTGGCAAGCATCGCGTCGCTGGCCCTTTGCAAATCTATCGCTAGGCTTCTACGATGATTACCAACTGCTATCAACTCAACAGGCTATGAACGGGATAGGTAAAGGGTAGTCTGCATGGGTATGTACGACATGGCAACATGGAACCAAACCACACCTTAAGACGCAAACCTGCACAACCTGAGCGGACTTGGGAACAGCAAGTCCATGATGGCAACACACACAAAGGTTCTTCCCTTCCCGCGATGAGAACCCTTCCCCGCGTAGACAACCCTTGCCACGAGATGAAGTCAAGTACAATGGTCGCCAAACGCCCCCTCCTAATCATCTTTGCAATGAAATGCTATGCCATTTATGTCACTTAAGCGCCGTCAGTCCAACGTCACGGGTGTGAAGTAGCTGGGCAGTAGGGTCGCCCTGCAGCGCTGCCCCGCTGCCAGCGAGAGGCGCATCACTGCGCCGCTGGGCGCCTTCCGGGTGCTGCTGTACTGGCCAGGGATCAGCAACCTGGCCAACAGCTCCACGCCATCGACCAGCCGCGGACCGGCACGCACCAGGTACTCCGACTGCACCAGATATACCTGACTGGTCCGCACGGCCGGCAGACACCACCAGCCGGGCTGCGCCGCCAGCACTGCCAGTTGCTCGTGTAGCCCACAACCGACGCCCGAAGAGGCCATCCCCGCGCCAGTGACGCAGCCGCTGGCATGCGCCGTGGGCGCCAGGCTGCTGCCGGAAGTACCCGGCGGCGTTAGGATGATGAGGACGTCGGGCGCTGCCCTCTCGCGAACCTCCTGCCAGCTGAGCGGGACGCTTGAGCCCCCCGGCAGCGCCAAGCAAGCCGTTGCACCCACCATGGCCAGCATCTCCGGAACCCACCTGCGTGAGCGGTAACCGCACACGAGGTTCGGAGCGGCAGCAAGGGAATGATCAACCCTGAACCCTGGACTGTTTGTAAATTTCAACGCATCTAAATCCCCGAGCCCTAAACAAAAAGTGTGCTTTAGTCAGTTCCCTGGAAAGGCGTCCAGTCCCGAACGACGCACCTGCCGGGCTCAACCATTGGCTGCAGGGACTGAAGGACGAGCACTCGGGGGCAGCGACCGGTCGGCAATGATAGCGCCGGCGGCAGCAGAGAACCCGTCGCCAAGGTCGCCCCAAAGACGCCGGGCCGCAGCACCGCACCGGCAGCAGCCGCCTGGACGCGCCGCAGCCGCGCCTGCAGGCGCTCGAGCAGCATCGAGGCGGCGTGCGGCTCGCCAACCGCGCTGCCCAGCTCTAGAATCAGGTCCATGACGTCGACCAGGCTGTGGCAGCTGGCGTGCATAATTACCGATGGGCCTCCCGGGTTCACCATCCCCGTCTCCACGAGAGCCTACGCACAACGAAGCAAAACGGCGGTGCGCGAGTAGTTGAAGCTGATGGGAGTACAAAAGAACCCACAGACACGAAACGGAAGGCGTTCCAGTGTGCCATGGTAGTACGCAGGTGCCACCAGATAATGTTAAGCTTCTTCTGTCGGCACGAAGTCCTGGCCCTGAGCATGACGCCCAACGCACCTGTTCGAGCTGGCTCTGCTCCCCATTCGAAAGCTCCGCCGGGTCGGGCAGCACCAGCACGGCCGGAGCTTCCTGCCGCAGAGCCAACTCGTCTAGCAGCAACACTCGTCCGCAGCCGCGCGCAACCGCCCGGTCTACCGAGGGGCGACAGCCGCGTGCCGAAGCGCCCGGGGCGGAGGCGGGCATGCCAGCCGCCATACCCGATAGGTTGGGCGTGCTCCCCGCAACTGGATGAATGACGCGGATGCCCCGGGCCGCGGCGCCCTGGGGCGCCTCCTCCGGGGCTGCCCAGCCGAAGACAACGCGGTGTTTCGAGCACACGTCCGGAGGATAATCACAGTCGGCGCCAACGCCGGCGAGCCGGTTTCCCAGCCCCATGGCCACCAGCGCCTCGCACGCGCCGGGCACACAGCACACAACGCCATGGCCGGCGCCGGCACTGAGCGCCCCGAGGCGGATTCCTGCAGCAGAGTGGGGCGACCAGCCGGCCGCTCCGTGCACGCTGCCGACGCGGCTGAAGCCAAGCAGGCCCTCGTGAGGCCCGTAGCCGCGCCGCAACGCGCCGTGAAGCCCAAGCTCGGGCCCGCTGTGGGACGGCCCGTGCCCGTGCCCCGTGATCATGCTGTCGCTTGCGGCGTGATGCAGTGCGCGGCCCCACGTATCGAAGCTTGCTGACACGACGTCAGGCCCGTCAGGCGCCTCGGTATAGTTGCTGCAGCTGTTCTCCTGCACGGGAGGCAGGGGCTCACCGTGCGCGACAGCGTCGCATGACGCTCCGCATGACCTCCGCGGCGAGCGCTCCGCTGCAGTCTCCAACGCCCCAGCGGCCTCTGGCGCAGCCCCTTGCCTGTCCGCGCACGGAGACGACCCGCGGCAGTTTCTACTGCAAGCAACATCTCCACACGGCGAGCCGCACCGGCCAGCTGGCATACCAGACGGAAGCTGCCGCAGCGGCTGCGATGCCCCTGGCGCGTAATCGTGCGAGGCGCGCCACCCAGGGGGCATGGGCCCGCACTGGCTGGCTCCGAAGCCGCAGCCTGGGTACTGCAACGACATCCGTATGCGCGACAAGCCGTCGGGCTGATAGCTGAATTCAGGGTGCGGCCCAGCCTGTCCGGGGACGCAGCGGACGGTAGGCAGGGCCGGAGCAACGGTGCCGCCACGGCCAAAGGGCAAACCCGGCGGAGGCGAATGGCCTGTGCTACCGCAGGTGACACTGTTCGGCACCGTTCCGTTGAGCGAACCGGGCGGGTGACCAGCCCCATGGTGGGTGCCATGTGGGCTGTGCTGCGACGCGCACTCCGTCGAGCACCCGGGTGTGCAGACCACATTGCTGCTGCTAATGCCTCCGTTACTGCTATACGCTGTGCTCCAGCCCGGGACGTCCTGTATGCTCTGCCGCCTGGAGCCGCCGCGGCTGCAGCTGGCTGATGCCAGTGCCGCAGCCTGCAGGTGCACTTTGGACCCCGAGGGGACCATGCCAGAGCAGCTCAGATGGTGCGCCATGCCCGCTGCCAGCGCTCCCGCGTCGATGCATGCGCAGCGGTTAATGAGCTGCGCCGCGAGCCCCGGCTGGGATGGCAGGTACAGCAGACAGCTGCTCGCCAGCACGTTGTGGACGGTGTAACCCTCCGGTAGGGCAGGGCCGCCACCTGCTGCAGCCGCCTCCGCCTCGGATACAGTGCTGGTGCCGTTAGCGCCGGAGCTGGACTGCGGCTGATGGTGCTGCACAGTTACCTCGTAGGTTGTGCTGAAATGTGAGGCGGAAGAACCCTTTCCGTGTTCGTTCGCGTGGCCCATGGTGTCCAGGATCAGGCTCTGCAACTGCCGCTCCTCCACGAGGACGATGCTGGCCTGCGCACTAAGATATCCCCGCAGCCGGCTCCCAGCCGGCAGCAGCGGATTGCCGGCCGTAATGTGCACCTCCACAGCCGCAGACTGTGGTTGTGGCAGCAAGCACGCCTTGAACGGCATGACTCCCGCTGCGGGGGAATATGGAAATGGGGAGTTGTCATGTACAGGTTCAAGCTGCAAAAGGCGCATCGAGGCAATCTGGCTGCTACAAATGCGCTCCATCGGAAGGCGCAACTAGGCCCCCCCCGCGACGCTCAACCCACCCATCTCGTGGACATGCCGCTGGTGCGTCCGCTCCTCCTCCTCCTCGAGTTCGACCGTGCGGGCCAAGTAGAGCGGTCCCGCACCCTCTGCCAGCACCATGCCGCCAGCGTCGCAGAACGCGCGCACGGCGGCCAGCAACGGTCGGTTCGTCGCGAGCTGCTGCCAGCGCTCCGACTCCAGGGGGCCGCTGGACAGATACAAGCACGTTGCGCCCGCCGGTAAGCATGTGTCGTAGAGTGGCGAGAAGAACACTAGCTGGGCACCTGCCTGCTGCAGAAGCGTCAGGTTCTCCTGGAAGCATGGCCCAAACGCGTCGTCACGCGCCACTGCGATGCGCACGCTGCCGGGGCTGCAAGCCAGCTCCAGCTGTGGGGCAGGTGCGGCAGGCAGCAAGTCTGCCAGCTGCTGGAGCGACTGCACAGCTGCCTGCGCCGCGCGCGGCGCGATGACCGTGGGCCTCCTGGCCAGGGTCTGCAGACCGGCTGCCTCGAGCGCTTTGTGTGTCACCGACAGTGTTAGGCTTGGTGAGGGCTCCACAAGCAGTATGCCCCGCACGCAGCCGGCGTCTTGCAAGCCCGCCGACAGCGCCAGGCACTGGCTGACGATATCCTGGGGCACCTGGGGCTGCCATACCGCCAGCACAAAGCCGCTACGCGGCCGCTGCTGCTGTGAGGATTCGAGGGATACGAGCAGCAGCGCGTCGCTGCTGGCATGGTACTGCGCAAGGTGCGATTCGAGGGTAGCGCCCGAACTCAGGAGGAACGCGTCGGCTGTGCAAGCGCTGCCAGGCTGCCGCCGCTGTAGCCCGCCTGAGGCATAGACATGCAAGTGGAAGAGCAATCAGTGCCAGATTGGGGCGACCGCTGCCTGAGCGGCCCTGTTGGAGTGTGAGTTGGAGAAAGCATGCACCTCCGAGTCCCAGCCGGACCATCCTCACCGGTGCCGGACCATGCCGATATGTACTTAACGGGCGTTCCACAGGCCCTGCAAGCGACGGGTGTTCGGAATTGGCTGTCAAGAGTTGGCGCTGTCAAGGAGACCCCAACGAGGGGTGCAGCAGTATCGGAGGGCTTACTTGAGCCCCGCAGCCCATGCCTCTATTGCGTGTATCGGCTGCCTCGAAAGAAGAAAGACCGCACGCATAGTGGCCGGGCCGGCATTGAAATACAGAAGAGCTTGTGCTATCTATCTTGTGCTATACGTGTGTCCTTTGCAATTTTCTGTGTAAGGCGGGTGCAGGCAAACAGGCAGCCACTCTGCAGGAGCGCGTACGGTTGCGTCCTGGGTTATTCAGCTTCCATTCCAACTCCATTTTGCTGTTTGTGCAAAAGTTGCATATACGAGAGCTATCGCCAATTGCCATTCCTTCACAAAGTACAGGGCTATTTGCGCAAAAGAAGATGCTGGCCGTTGCTAGGCTTCCGACTTGAGGTTGCGGGCCTGGATAGCGCATGGGTAACTTAATTTAAAGAGCTCAGGGCTTGGGTCGGGAGATTAGGTGGCAGCTAAGCAGATCGGGGAGACGCGAGACAGGATGGCGCTAAACGTCAGGCAGAAGCAGGCTGGTGAGCCCCCCTTGTGCACGACGCTGTAGCTGGCGCTATCCCCGCAAGACCCAGACGCCCGTGCCCGCTGCCCCCGCAATACCGCAGACGTGGTGCACCGTGTCCTCAACTTCAACGGGGCGCTTGGCAAGGAGGCCTCGGCTGAGTCCTACAAAGTCCTTGTCCTGGACCGCTTCACTAAGGATATTGTTGCCCCTCTGTTGCGCCTGAACGACTTGCGCAAGCACGGCGTCACACTGCACCTTATGCTGGAGAACGACCGGCAGCCCATACCTGACGTGCCGGCCGTGTACCTGGTGCAGCCGTCAATGGCCAATATTGAGCGGATCACCGCCGACGCGGTGGCGGGCCTGTACGACTCCATGTACCTCAACTTCACCGTTTCCATACCCGGCAAGCTGGTTGAGCAGCTGGCGGCCGGGGTGGTCAAGGCGGGCGCACTCAGCCGCATCAGCAAGCTGTACGACCAGTACCTTGCGTTTATCGCGTTGGAGCCTACTCTTTTCTCGTTGGGTCAGCCGGAGGCGTACTTGGAGCTGAACGACCCGCAGGCGCGGGACTACCAGATCGAGGTAAGGCATTGGCCGCTTGGGTGGTGCCGATGGCCTCCACATGCTGGTAGGGGACTAGGGACTGCAAAACAAAGAACAGTTCAGGGTGTGCCGCCAACGGCGTCAGCGGTGCCTTGGAGGGGCGCCAAGCAGCTTCTGCTCCTGGCCATGGGGCCAGTCACGTGCCCACAGGCCGATAGCAGAGCTGCCGAGTACGTTTACATGCCGGGTGCGCTGCCAGTGAATGGTTCCCCTTCCTTTACTGCATTCTGTCTGATTGCCACCAGGCGGCGGTCTCCAACATTGTCGACGGGCTCTTCTCGGCCTGCGTCACGTTGGGTGTAGTGCCCATCATCCGCTGCCCGCGCGGCGGTGCGGCAGAGCACATCGCGAGCGCGCTGGATGCCAAGCTGCGCGACGCGCTCAAGAGCCGGACGAACCTGTTCAGCGAGGGCGTGCTGGGGCTTTCGGCCTCGCTCTCGCGGCCGCTGCTCTGCCTCTTCGACCGGAACTTTGACCTGTCGGCGATGGTTCAGCACGCGTGGACCTACAAGCCGCTGGTGCAGGACGTGCTAGGCCTCAGGCTCAACCGCATCGCGCTGCAGAGCGAGGCGGCTGGGCCGGGGCCGGCCGGGATGATGGCGGCAAATGCGGGTAGGAGTCGGGCTGGCGTGGATAGGCGAGACGGGGGGGGGGTGTTGGGCTGGGCTGGGCTGAGGGTTACGATGCGCGGCGGCGAAGGCACCCCAAGGATCAGCGCTAGGGCTCCGGTCCGTTTGATGCACTAGATAACGGCGATGAAGGGTCACAGTGGCAACTGCTCGTCCGCGTCCTGGGTCACTGTCTCCCGAGTGTCTTTTGCGTTACAGCCGGCGAAAGCAATGGAGGGCAACTGCACGAGTTGCGCCGGGCGCTATGTTGTTTCGTCCAAACAACAAAGCCTATTGCCGCCCGTGATTTTGCCACAGGCAAGAAGCACTACGACGTGGATGAGAGGGACTTCTTCTGGGAGGCTTGCGGCGCGCACGTCTTCCCGAAGGTGAGCAGGTTTGCACATTTGCAGGCGATGCACCATGCCGATGCCTGCAGATCGTCGCATGGTGGATCTGGGCGTAGTCTTCGCGTATTGGTAGAAGCGTAACCTAAACATCTGATCGCTGCGGTCTGGTAGCAGCCACGGCAGCCAATCGAATGCGCAGCTCTTACCGAGGAGCGGGAGTGGGTGTTCTTATGTCTGTCCGCATCGCTCTTACAAATACGGTAGTCCGTTAGCAAGCCACACATGTGGAGTGCCGCGTTTGTTTTGAGTTCTATGGGGCCTTGCTTGGCGCGTCAACGGTGCTCGTACCGCCATCGGTTGACGTGCATCGTACGGCATTCAAGCAGGGGAGATATCAAAGGGCATCTCGTTTGTTGGACACCCGTATTGAGCCGTTCGTTGGTGAACGCCTGGTTTAGGTGCTACCGAGAGCGTCACACCCCTAGTTCGTAATGCAAGACGGCATGTCGTTCTGTTGCAACAGGTGCCATTGGTGAAAAGTCGTCGAAAGCTTGTAAGGGCACCCGTGCAGACTCACCCTATGCACTGGGTGCTCACTTGGGCACGGTCGATTTCATGCCGGACGTCCCAACCGCAGCCCGTCACCCCTCTCGCCCTCTGTGCACGTGCAGGTGGCGGAGGAGGTGGAGACGCAGCTGCAGCGGTACCGCGCCGCCGTGGAGGAAATCAACAAGAAGACGGCGGCGGGAGCCGGGCAAGAGGGCGCTTTCGACCCGGACGAGCTGCTACGGCGGAACACGCAGAACCTTATGCAGGCGGTGTCTTCGTTGCCGGAGCTGCAGGAGCAGAAGAAGGTGGGCGATGCCATGTGCATGGCGTTTCTCCACACGCCTAAGGGTCTTGCTGCAATGGTTCCACCTACGGCGGCCGCCTCATACGCCCAGCCAGCAACCTTGTCCCCCCTTCTGGTTACCAGTTGGCATCAGCAACCTTGCGTAGGAGGCGCCTCTCCAGTCCCCGCTTGCCTGTTTGATTACTGTTACTCTGGCCGCTGACAGGTTCTGGACAAGCACACCAACCTCGCCACCAGCCTGCTAGGCGCCATCAAGATGCGCGCGCTGGACCAGTACTACAACACCGCGGAGGACCTGCTGGTGGGCAAAGCCGACCTACAGGCCGTTCTCAAGCTGCTGCAGAGCGGCAAGGGCGCGCCAATGGACAAGCTGCGCCTCGCACTCATCTACATCCTCGCGCATGACGGTGAGACCAGTGACGGGGCTTATGGTGGGTGATAAACTTAAGGAATCATGGCGGTTGTCACGCCGGTTGTTGGCATGGCCGGGAACGAAATGGTAGTGAACCAATTTGGGGAATGACCGGATTGCACCGGTTGGATGCAAACATGTGTGGCCGAGTGTTGGGTGCTGAAGCTAGGCTCCTCTCCCTTCGCACCGCTTCAGTGTTCACGAGCATTGCTCCCTCCTGACGCCCTCAGGTCTGCCGAGTGAGCAGGAGATGTCGGACCTGGAGGGCGTCATGCGCAGCGGCGGCGCCGACGCAACGGCGCTGCACTACGTGCGCACGCTCAAGCGGAACAACCTGACGGGCAGCGCGAAGGGCGGGGCGGAGGCGCTGGGCCACCACGGCGGCGCACCCGTGGCAAGCCAGAACAACCTGCTGGACTGGGCGGACAAGACTTTTGGGCAAGGCCTGAGCCAGGTCGCCAAGGGCGTCAAGACGCTCCTATCAGGTGCGGTATCGTGCCGCACGGATACGCCGCTTTTGCATGTTGCGTTGGATTGCCCGGGTTGCAAGGTGGATTGCTCCTGAGGGTTTCTTCCTTCGCTGTTGCAGTTCGAAGCGGGGTGGATGCCTCGGCCTCTAGCCTTCGGCGAGAAAGTGCAGATGGGACAGCGTCCCTGACAATGCTGACATGCCGTCCGATTTTCACTTTTCGAAATTAGTACCCACCGTCGCCAGCTCGCAGCAAACATAACGCGTCCCCTGACCAGCGCATCCTGCTCGGCCCTCGCCGCACCCTTCCAATGGACTCAACCCCTTGCTCGCCCGGGCATGGCCCACTGCCTCCGCAGGCGCGCGCCAGGCGCCGCTGGCTGCAAGCGTGGAGGCGCTAATGGACGGCAAGGCGGGCACCCCGGAGTTTGACTCCTACGCCGTGTTCGACCCCAAGCTGCCGCCCGGCCGGGCCAGCGTGGAGCGCGCCAAGGGGCCGTTCCGGGAGGGCATCGTGTTCATGATTGGAGGCGGCAACTACTACGAGCGCGAGACGCTGCTCAACTGGGCGCAGCGCTCCACGCCGCCGCGACAGGTGCTGTACGGCGCCACCGAGCTGCTGTCGGGTGAAGAGTTCGTGCAGCAGCTGAGCGAGCTGGGCCGGCGCAGCGGGAGCCGGTAGCTGCACGGGGGCCCGGCGTAGCTGGAGCAAGGTTGTGTTCGGAAGTGTTAGTGTGATGTTGTCGCTGAGTTTTGGTACAGCTGTTTTGGATGCAGTGTGGATGGAGGAGCCCCTTGAGAACACGGCGACGGAGGGTTTGCTACATGGATGGATGGCGGCTGGAAGTTCTGTATATTTGGAATTTGATAGGCTAGTCAAACCTTTCTTGGCGTTTTGCATGGGCATGAATACTGCATGATGCTTGTCAGAACACCGCAAGAAGGAAGAGACTGCAGTTGTCGTGCCTTGAAGCACGTGCATGAAATGTCATGCGTGCCATCATCTGCTTTCCCGCGAGCACGCGGCACTGTAACAGGTAGTCAGAACATGGAGCGACAATGGAGCCTGTGGACAGCGTGAACAGATGCTGTGCGAGAAACGAAGGCTGCAGCGTCCGTACCTGCACACCTGACTCGGGATAGAACATTGCACATTGGCTTCATCTTCGCGCCGCTGTCCTGTATCACCTCAGCCCAGTACTACTTGCACACGTGAGGACAGGCAGGACGCAGGAGGGGACGACGGGTCCATTACATGGCGTAACCGCCAACCTGCGCCAGTTCAGCGCTGTACAGGTATGTACGCCCAATCCGAGATTGGAATGATGACGCCGCAGCTTACCCTAGCACATGTACGAACACAAGTCATACCGTCCAACAAACGCAAAAACTGTGATGGTAACACAACAAACGCCAAACTCAGCTCACAAGCACAGCAAAACAGCCCGGTCGACACCGAAGGCCTCCGCGGCATCACGCTCCATGCAGGATGAATGGTGGTCACAGCAAAATCATCTTGCAGCACGTTGTACATGCGAGGGCTATAACAAAGATCATAAAGCACAACATACAGAATCAATGTTGTACAACCGGTTCCCCTTCAGAGAGTAGCGTCTCATCACCTGTTTTGGCTGTTGGTGCTGCAAAATTGATGCTGCCTAACCACCTGCTGCATCAGGAGCCAGTGAGTCTGCCGAGCAAGACCTGTTGTCACTACCGGGGGATCCGTGACAGTACAAATACCCAGCCATGTCAGGCAACCTAATCAGATTTGCTACTATGCTCTAGAAAGGGGGTGAGCTCTGTGCAGCTCCCAACCCATAATCGGCTGCGAGTAAGCCTCACTCAGTGCTTGCCGCCCTTGCGCTTAGGCTCAACCTTGCGCTTCCCCTCCTCGGCTTCGACTGCCATCGCCCGCATCTCCACCTCCAAGATCTGGGATGGCTCGGCTTCCCTACAAGGGCGGGACGGAGGGTTCGAGCCGACGGGAGAGACACCGACCGTCCCGAGTTGGGCTGGTGCTTATGTGGGTGCGGATCATGTGATCAACCCACACACTCGCATGTCGAAACTCAAGCACATTCCGTAGCAAGGGTTAGGGCCTCGATGTGCATCTGCAGCCCTCCCCCTAAAGCCTCTGGTAAGATATCGTTGCCTTGCACTTACGAGAGAGCCGTGGCAATCAGGTGCTCGCGCTCCATCTCATCGAGGTCTGCCATCGTGCGAACCCACTCTTCGCACGCCTCGAGCTCCTCCAGCTCCTCGGAGGTAACCGCCTCCTGAGGAAAATTGCAAGTTTCCGAAAGGAGAGAAAGTAGGTTGGCCCACGACGGGGATCTGACGTTGCAAAAGCGGGGGTCCCAACAAGGGTTGTAGCGAGTGACGAGGGGACGGGCCAAGACAGGCAAGCCAAAGCTAATTGCAGATCTGAGCAAAGCAGCAGATTAACTGGACGCGCGCCTTCATGGGAAAGGCACCCCGTCGCGGAAGCAGACGACACTTCCGTCGCAACCCCAGGTCCCACCTCGAGGTGGATGGCCGGATCGTAAGAGCCATAGTAGAAGTGAGACGTGGCTTGGGGCACGAACTCTGGAGCCGTGGCACGGAGCTTCGAGGACGCCATGGTGCTTCTTCTTCCGTGAAGGCAGTCAAAGGTCTCGTAGGAAGCGTACAAAACCGTAAGCAGCGTGAGAATTAGATTTCAGTTGTTGCAAGTGACTGGAACATGGGGTAGCGTCCTCGTCACTAAATAAAGCGTAAGGGTACGGCGAAGGCAATCGGGTAGCAGTTGAGCGGTGTAACGTGTAACACAGCCGATACCATCACATGAAAATTAAATGTATTTTGGGCATACGATGGAAGGAAGCTGCAGAAACTTCCGGCATTGCGTCCCCAGGGCACGAGCAGCCAAGGGCCTCCGCGGCGTCACAGTTGGGCCTCAAGTGCGGGCACTATCATCACAGCCTTGAAGCTGACCTCCCTTCCTGAAACCGCCCCAGTGAACACCACCAGCGCCTCGTCCGTCACCAGCGCCTTCGTCCGTCACCGGCGAAGTTCACTTCGCCGAGAAGGGCACTACCGTCTCATTTCCCACTGGGTACCACCCCGCACAACCTGTCCGCTCGCACGCTGCTCCTGCCTCCGCAAGCGCTCGTAACGCCCGTCAAGCCATATTCGCCGCCTCCCGTCACCCGCCATCTACTCGTCAAGCACGACCACATCAGGCCGGAGAGCGTCCCCCAATCGTCGGGCCGGCGACCACCGGCAGCACCGGCCGCGTGCCAGCGGGGGCCTTGGGGAACTGCAGCGGGGGCTCGCCTACCCGGAAGCGCTTCAGGAACCCCAGCAGGTGCTCGGCCGCCCGCTCCGGCTCGTCCTCATGAATGGCATGACCGGCGGTGGGCATCAGGATAAGCTGGAACTTGCCCTGCATCTGGCCGATGGTCAGGGCCCGGTCCAGGCGGTCCGTGCCAGCAAGCACCAGAGCCTTGGGGCAGGACAGCTGCGGGTGTGTAACCGACGGCGGGGTAGGGTTGAGCGAGCACAGGGCAGGTGAGACGCGCGGCCTCAAGCACACTTGAGCACAGCTCGCGTGAAAAGAAACACCAAAGACAACAGGCTTCGGTCATGAGTCCGGACTGCCGAGAAAGCTGTCAGTTGGTGGGGACTGCCAGTTTGCGCGCCCGCAACAATTGTCAGTTATCGGGTGGGAACTGAGCGCCCGTGTAAGCGGGCGGAAAGGACCCTCCGCCGCACCTGGAGAAAGGCCTCTGAGAGGCCCGTGTACCAGCCCTCCCAATGCGGGCGGCTCAGCTCCAGGGGCGTCCGCCAGACCCAGCGCCCACTTGCCGACGCCGGCTTGTCCGCCTCCTCGCCCTCCCCGCCCACCGGCCGCTGCTGCACCAGCTGCCCCGGCATGGACACGGCGGCGGCCTCCCGGTTGCGTGACAGGCCGCTGCGCACCGCCCACGTGACCGCCTCCTCCAGCGAGCCGAAGGACGCGGGCCGGCCGGCCAGCACGTTCATCATGTGCGGCAGGGCAGCTGCGGGGCGGAGCGGGGGGGGCGAGTGTTACGTGTGCGTGACAGAGGGAGGACTGTGCGCAGAAGTTGGAGGCAGTGCAGACATAGAGGCAGGCGCGCAACTCCCGTGTCCCCAGCCCCGCACTCAGGCCCCCACGCTCCCATGCCGGCCCTGCAGCCGAGCTTCCATACCCCCACGCGAGCTGCCCAGTGTCCTTTGCGTTCGTTCCCGCCCCCACTCAGCCCGTAGCTTCTCAGTTTGTGCGAGCGCTTGGCCACCCTCTTGCCCCTACTCACACAGCGCAGTCCCCTCCACCACGTCGATCACCACCACGCCCTCCAGCCGCCGGATCCGCTTGGCAGCGGCCGCCCACACCACCAGGCCGCCGCCCATGCTGTGGCCGACCAGGATGCCCGCGGGGGCCACATCAGACGGCGGAGGGGAAGCGGATGCGGCCTGCTGGCTGGCGCCGGCAGCACTCGAGGCGTCTCCGCCGCTGTCCGCGGTGGCGGCGCCTCCCCCGCCTCCGCTGCCGCTGAACAGGTGCTCCCAGATGGCTGCAATGTCGTCGGCCATGGTCTGTCGGGGGCGGCGAGCACGGACGGCGGGCGTAAGTCACTCGCGGTGGCGGTGCCGGCCCGACACCCTCCCGTGGGCCTTAAACACACGGCGGGGCGACCTTTGCATCTAGCAGCGCACGACGCAGCCAAGCACATGCGGACGCGCCTCTTTGGAGAAATCCGTGTCGTTGTCCGTTTTGGACAGCCCGTGTCCTCGCATGTCTGGAGCCACCACGCGGTACCTGTGGGGCATGGTATCGGGCGGTGTCGGGCGGCAGGGACATCCGTCATCACGCAGCGAAACATGTAACCGGGCTCAAAAAATGCGTGCAGACCGAAGCGAGGCCCGGGCTGGACACCTCATGCGAGGCAGCGCTCTTTCCCTGTAATGCGCCGTTCCGCCCGTACTTCATGTGCTGTGTCAGGATGGCGGATAACGGCGCGGTCGCATCCCCGCCAGCCACCAGCGGGTCTCTGCAGCTTTCCATGCTTCACCAGCGACTAGGGGCCGCTCACTTGTCCTTCAGTTTGCGGGCCACCAGCGACCAGGTGAGGCCGCTGTACCCGCCGCCGTGCACGCAGAACACGACGGGACCCTGCTGCCCCGCGAGGTACACGTTGAAGGTGCCGCCCCTGACCCGGGGGCGGGGGGGGCGACACAGCAGCCGAGGGCAGTGAGGAGCGGAGTGTGAGAGAAGGGGTGCCCTCCCGCCGGACGCTGAACTTCCTAGGGCTGCACCGGCAAAGCAGAAAAAAAAGAGAACCAGAAACGGGGAAGGCAGGTCACAGGTTGTACACCCGCCAAGGCCAGGGGTGGAGGGTGTCACGGACCAAAGCAGGCAGGTGGCCGTGAGCAGAGCCGCAATCATCCCGACGGCATGGCCCGTCACTCGCTCAGTCGCAAACAGAACGGCAAGGCAGCGACCCATGAAGCGCGTGGTGGCGACATAACATGACGTCCTAGACGCACCTGCTCGGCAGATGCACTTCAAGCTTCTTGTCCCAGTACGCCCCCCACGAGGGCAGAGACACGCTCCCTCGGGGCCGCGGCGCGGCGAACACGCCCGCCGGGATTGCCGCGCTGGCTGGCGATGGGGCCGCCGCACTGACGCCATCCACACCTCCCTCATCCTCCTCTCCGAGCGTCCCGAGGCCCCCGGTTGCCGGTGGCGCTAGGGGAGCCCCGGACATGTGCTGCGCCTTTGCCTTTCTCCGGAGCTGGTCCGCTGGACTGAGCTCGCCGCTGCCTCCGGGACCTGGTCCGGGTCCATGTTGCAGCCCGCTCATGAACGTTTGTGGGCCCGAAACGGAGTAGCGAACGTCGGTGGACGTGTCGAGCCCCGGAAGTGATACGATGGAGCGTCGGGATCGCTCTGTATGCGTACGCTTTGCCGCGACGATGCTTTGCGCGTAGCGAAACCCATTCGTGCCTGTGGCCGAGTGTGTCGTCCTACCTAAATCCAACGGTCGTTCCAAAGCGCACGACGCACCCTCGAGGCAGGGGGCGATCGCACGCCGTCACATCGGCACTCAAATAGGGGGCAGCGGTGTATAAAGCTTCTAAGCCGAACACCGAGTTAAGGAGCGGCGACAGCATACTCCCGCCAATTGCATCGGCGTTTCCCAACGCTTTGAGCCACGTACAGTCACGCCCTAATGGGATCAAAGTAACACGACTACAGTGTCATCTTCATTCTAGTTAAGCCCGATGGTGAGACCTGTGCTGCGCTCGAGCGCCACGGTGGTGCACGCTGGGTAGCGTCTCCCCCTCGCGCTCATCGATCCCCCTCACCCTGCGCGTTGGATGAGTTATCAGGGAAAGACAGAGCCGAGTCCCGCGAAGCCCCCTCCGGCAAAGGACATCCGGAGCTTCTTCAAGAAGCAGGATACCAAGCCAGGTGCGGTGGTGGGAGCGTTTCCACGGCTGCGTTCCCGCAGCACCAGCAGCTTGCCAGACCAACTATTCCTCCGACTGAATTCCCACCACCCCCCACCACCCCAACGCGCCGCCTGCAGGCACGAGCAGTAAAGCACCTGCGGAAGCTGCGAAGGTGAGCACACCTCTTTTTTTGTGAACGCGTGCGACCGTCCTGGCTCCACTCCACTGCGCACTAATGCACAGCATCCGACACGTCCCGCGCTTCATCGCAGGTTGAGAAGCCAGTGACGGTGGCCGCGCCGCCAGCTGCCGCGGCTGCCCCTCCCGCCGCCGCTTCCCCAGCTGCACCGAAGCCTGCTGTGCCCCAGCCGAAGGCGGCAGCGACAAAGCCAGCCGAGCCCAAGCCCGCTTCCAGGAAGCGGGCAGCCGTGATCGATGATGACGACGATGACGATGACGTGATTGTGCTGGATGGCGCCGGCGCCAAGGGAGCGGCTGCCGGGCAAGTGGCGGCCGGGGCCGGGGTGGGGAAAGTGTCGAAGTTGGTTCTTGGGGTGACCCAGCCGGGATCCCCCGCCGATTACTCACCCACACGCGAGGCGCTCGCCTTACACCACGGGAGGAGAGCTACGGGAGGAAACCCCTTGGCCGTATGGAAGGAGTGCTCTGCCGTTTCGGGTCTCCCGACTCGGTGCATGACGCTCGCCCCTTGCCGGGGAGGGCGGAGGCTCAAGGAAGCGGGTTGGCCGCAGCAGGGGGGGAAGAAGGAGCGCCCCTGCGGTTGCGACCAGTGCTCTGTGCTATTCAGCCGGTTGGCCGTCGCCTTTTGGGCTTTCGGATCTCCAATTGCGCCACTATGAGCCAAAGGCGCCCGGGGAAGGCATGCGGGGTAGGCTTCAACGCATGGCAGCGCGTCCCCACACGCCCCCACTCCTCCCGTGATGGCGTCCACGACAGGAAGTCTCCTGGCAAAGCGGCGCCCGGCTGCAGCGGCAGCGGCGGCAAGGGCGCGGCCGCAGGAGCTCGACGCGGCGGCGGCGGCGGCAAGGCGCCGGCCGCCAAGAAGCGGCGTGTCATCCAGGATGACGACGATGACGATGACCAGGACGTGGTGCTGCAGGAGTCCTCCGAGGACGATGACGACGAGTACATGGTGGGTGGTGGGTCCATGTGCGGTCATTCCTCATTCCTCACTCGCGCGCTTCGGGACGGGGTTGGCTCGATTGATGGGTCGTGGGTCGTGGACGTACGTACGGCAGCAGTCACATGGTACACATGGTGGGGTGGTTACTCTGGCGAGGAGCGAGGCAGAGGGAGGAGCATCCTGCCGGCCCAACTTGCTGTGCAGGAGGACGTGGAGAGTGAGAGCGACGACGACGGCGGGGAAGTAGAGGACGAGGAGGACGGCGACGATTTTGTGAAGGGCGCGGCTGGCAAGCGCCAGCCGAAGAAGGCCAAGGCGCCGGCCGCCGCAGCCAAGCCCGCCTCCCAGAAGACGCCCGCCAAGGCGGCGGCGTCACCCAAGGTACGGCAGTCTGGGAGCGCTGTGCGCACACCCCGGGAGCCTCCCCACGGGAGCGGCCTCCTGTGGTGTGCTGTCCCGTAGCGCTGCGCCCGTTGCTGGGGTCGGGGAGAGGTCGAGGGTAGGCATAATCGGGGCTGCAGCGTTACCACTGCCGTTCTGATCACCCGTAGTCCATGGCGAGAGGGAGCTCGGGCCGCGGTGTGGCCTAATACACCAAGCATGCGCTCCCGCCTTAAGTTGTGCTTTGCCCCATAGGCGCCGGCCGCCAAGGCGCCGGCCGCAACCGGCTCCGGCGGCAAGAAGGCCGCCAAGGCCGGAGCCGGGCCCGCTCCTGCCGCTGACGGCGCGGCGGCGGGCGAAGGCAGCGGCGGCAAGGGCAGCCGCAAGAGCGCCGCCGGGACGGCGGCTGCCAAGAAGAAGAGCGGCCCGGCTTCGTTTGCGATGGACCCCAACGCGGCGGCGGCCATCGCGGCCGTCAACGAGGCGGCCGCCAAGCTGCCGGCCGAGGAGCAGCTAGAGTTCAGCCTGATGGCGGAGGGCGCGGACGCAGCCGGCAATGACGCCGCCCAGCCGCCAAACTACGGCAACAAGGTGCGGGAGAGGGCCGGGTTGCGGTGGGTGGGGACTGGGGAGCGGCGCAGTCGTGAGCGCGTGCAGTGTCAGTGGCTAATGTGCGGAAGCGGGTGCTCGGAGTCGCGGGAAACGATGCGCCGAGACCCAGTATGCTTGGGATACATCCACGTCCACCGCGGCTGTCCTACCCCGCACGTCCGTGCATCCGCCCAGCCGCGCGCACCCTGCAGTCCCCCTCTTTTTTGCGCTTGAACCTACTGCCGGTCCTACATTCCACAACAACCTGCGCCCCGCTCCCCTCGCTTCCTCCCCTCTCCGCCGTCATCCGCGCCGTCTCTCACTCCTCCCACCCACCCGCGCCCCCTTACCGCGCCCCCCACCCGCGCAACCCCCCACCCCGCACCTCACCGTCCCTATCCACGGGCTGCGCAACCCCGCGCCTCCGCCCCCTCCCCTCCCCCGGGACGGGACGTATGCTGCTGCTGACGCACAGCCCGTTGTTACGCATAACCTTTCCCTCCTCCGCGCCCCCCCCCGCTATCACGGGCGAAAGCAGCTGGCGTCCAGTTTCTCCATCAAACCTTGTCTCTTTCACCCCCCCCCCGCTACCAGGACGTCCCGCGCGGCCACCCCGACTGCCTGACGGGGCGCACCTTTGTAATGTCGGGTGTGCTGGACAGCCTGATGCGGTCCGACGCGGACGCCCTCATCCGGCGGCACGGCGGCAAGGTGACGCAGAGCGTGTCGGGCAGGACGGCCTTCCTGCTGGTGGGACACAACTGCGGCCGGAGCAAGTACCGCGGGGTGAGGCCCGGGCGGGGGCGGGGCACAGGGGTGGGGGGTGATGGGGGCCTCGGTGGGGATGGAGAGTGAGCTGGCAGCAGGGACGGGGACGGGGTTAGAAGCTTCAGGGATGGGGGACAGGGAGGGGAAGGGGATGGGAGAGCTAGGGTAGCGGGCGATTGGCGGGCTGGTGGGCTGGTGGGGAGGTGAGTGGACGCGCCTGCGCAGTGCATGCTGACATGACTGCTCCGTTGGGTGTCTCTACCTGATTTAGGAGATGTATGCAAGACAGTGTTGGGTGTGTGCGTTGGTTGTGTATGATAGTGCTGTGGGAATGCAGGATACGGATAGACTTAAGGCGGGGCTCGTCCAGCCGCTCTGCGCATGGCCAAGCCCGTCCCCGCATTCTGTTGCGGCAACGCCCCCGCCTTGCCCACCCCACCCACCCATGCCCCCACCCTCTCCGACCTCTGCCGCGCAGCCCCGCCCCCATTCCCATCCTACCGACGCTCACTGGGACCCTTGTGCGCGGCGGGAGGGTAGCATGCAAGCCCTCCCGCCGCTCCGCAGGCGGGCGTGAGCCCTTCGGGGCCCCGCCTGCGGCGCGTTTATCCCCTTGCGCCCGGGTTGATTTGTTGGGGACAGTAGTTTTCCCGTTGATGACAAATTTTCAGAGCAATAGACTACATACTGACTCCTGCCCACAACAACGACAAGACCGCCCCAAGACCGTCGCCGCCGCTCCGACCTCAAGCTCGCCACCTCGGTAT
>LSYV01000009.1:1532838-1571810 GCA_001584585.1 Gonium pectorale | reverse complement strand
GTTACCCCTGCCCCCCACCAGGCCAAGCAGCACGGCACCAAGATCATCGACGAGGACGGCCTCTTCGCCCTGATCCGGGCCTCGGAGCCCTTCGCGCCAAAGGACCAGCCCCCGCCCGCTGCGGCCCCGGCCTCGCAGCCGCCAGCTGGCTCCCAGCCCTCGCAGCCGTCCTCACAGGCGGCCTCTCGCGCCGGCCCCGCCGCCATCTCCGCTACTGGCTTCTTTGGATCCGGTGCAGGCGCAGGCACAGGCGCAGGACCCAGCGGCTCCCGCGCCGCTCCGCCGCCGGCTAGCCTCGGTGGCGCCGCGGGCGGCAGCGGCGGTCAGCTGAACCAGCTGTGGGTGGACAAATACAAGCCGAAGAACAGCGTGGAGCTGGTCGGGAACAACACGCTGGTGGCCAACCTGAAGCAGTGGCTCGAGTCGTGGGAGGGGGTGGGTGGGGAGGGGCCGGGGGTGCAGGGGAGCGTGAAGGACGGGTTTGCGGGGCGGGGAGGGGCTCAGCGCCCCGCCAAGCCCTAGCAAAAGGGGTGGCACGACGCCGGCCAGTCAGACGGCGGACTTGAGTAAATGCGGTGACACGGTATCCTCCTCGTTGTGGCTGCGGCGGCTGAGGACTCTCTCGCCATGATTTCGGTTGCAAGCCATCTAAGTGCTAGAGATAATTGCACGCTGCAAAGAGGGAACTCACCGAACAATGTTCCGGGCTCGGGCGTAAGATGGTAGGAGGCGTCTGTATGTAGTCGTATGCCTCCACTGGGTGGGATCCCTCATCGTTGCCGCCACCCCCGCCACCGCCGCCGCCTCCGCTGTCCCCGTCCCCAGGTTCACCTCCGCGGCGCTGCGCCCCCCACGGCCAAGGGCGGCGGCTCCAAGCCCAAGGACCTCACCAAGAAGGCCGCCCTGCTCAGCGGCCCGCCCGGCATCGGCAAGACCAGCGCGGCGCACATCATGGCGCGGGAGGCGGGGTGAGCAGCAATGGAGTTGCGGGCTGCAGCGGGGGCGGCCGCATGGACGCAGCGGGCGCATGCACCGACATGCTTCGTGCCCTGTGAGGGCGGGGCGACGCCCCGCACGCGATAGGGCGCAGCAGCGGGCGAGAGGCGCGCGGTTGGGTGCGAGTGCGGGTGTGTGCATGGGGTTCCTGCGGGCACGGACAGCGCATGGGCGGGCGGCGGGTGGCAGCGAAGCGGGCGAGCGCGGCGCGCATGCTGCCCCCGCACCCCTCACCTCACCTCACCCTGAGCTCGTCTTCCCATAACTTTGCCCAAGCCGCCCTCTCCCCTCCCCCTCCCCTCCCCCGTCAGCGCATCCCCGCCCCCTCTCTCCGCCCGCGTCCCGCCCCGGTTCCCGCAGCTTTGAGGTGGTTGAGATGAACGCCAGCGACACGCGCAACAAGAGCGGCAAGGTGTCGGACGGCATCGCGGGCAAGCAGAGCAACGTGATCAAGGAGATGGTCTCCAACACCACGCTGCCGCTGGGCATGATGGGCACGATGGGCGCGGGCGGCAAGGCGGCGGCAGCGGCGGCGGGGCCGCGCAGGCAGCTGCTCATCATGGACGAGGTGGACGGGATGAGTGGTGAGGGGGGCAGGGGCTGGAGGTAGAACGGGTCGGGATGCGTCACGCTGAGTCGCATTCATGCGGGTTGGAACATGTTGGCGGTCTTTCGTGGGGCAGCGGTAGGCGACGTGTGGCACCGCATTGTCATCGCGACCAAGCGACACGCCCGGCGTACCTCCCGATCGTGAGGCAGCAACCAAGAGAGAGGCTCGAAGAAGAGCAGCCGAGGGGCACAGAGGCGGCCGCGGAGGGGCGGAGGGAAGGGCCGCGGGGAGCGAGGGTGCTGGGTGCGCGTGGCGGGATGTGTGGGTGCGGTGGTGTGCTGGGGGCAAGGGGTACGGGTGCTCACCGGGTCCCCGCGGCGGTGGACGGACGGGGTTTCTCGGCGCTGCGGCCGTGCTGTCCCATCCCAGCCGCTTGCCTTCACGGTTACGCTGTGCACAATGCTCTCCCGGGCAGTGGACGGCTGCGAGCCCATCTCGCCGAACTTGCCGCATGTGCTGGGGGTCGCCCCTCGCTACACGACTGCACAACGGCGTGCTCAAATCCATGTCCTCTGCGTGCGTTTTGAAAAGGAACAACGCATACGACGGGCGTAAGCGCGAAAGTGATGATGTCGTTGTAGGACCCAGCTCCCGAGGTAGTCGAAGGGGGGACGTCCCTGCATGTTAGTTCGGCGGCGACCACCACCGTAGCCCCCGATGCGGCCCCTGCGTGCGTGTGTATGTGGGTCGAAGCCCAGAGTAGACACCACAACCCCCTGCCCCGCGCCCCCCTACGCCTCATTACGATTCGGCGAAACGCGCTACGACCCGGTTCCTGCCCCGCCCCCCTGCCTCGCGCAGGCGGCGACCGCGGCGGCATCCAGGACCTGATCGACACCATCAAGCGCTCCAAGATCCCCATCATCTGCATCTGCAACGACAAGTACAACCAGAAGCTCAAGAGCCTGCGCAACCACTGCCTGGAGCTGGAGTTCCGCAAGCCCACGGTGCAGCAGATCTCCAAGCGCATGAGCGAGATCTGCCAGCGGGAGGGGCTGCAAGTTAACCAGGTAGGCGGCTGGGTGGGTTGGAGGATCAGGTGCGTGGGTGGGTGGGTTGGTGGGGGAACGGGAATAACGAGGACGACAGGGACGGGGGCATAAGACGACATGAATGAGATTGTGGTTGAGGGGGGTGCGTGGGGGAGGGAGGCGTGTAAGGGGCGACGTGTTGCGGGGGCGGCGTGTTGGGATACTGTTGAGCGGCCCCACTGCCTTACCCCTGTACACCAAATCCGGAAAATCTAACCCTGTGCCCTCCGCCTGCTTGCCACGCCTGCTCCGGAGCCTCCCCGTTCCCATCCTCGTACCCTACCGCACGCCCCCGCTCCCCGGCCCTCCCCTACCCCACGCCCCGCTCCCCTGGCCCCATGCCCCCCTCCCCTACCCCACGCCCCGCCCCCCGGCCCCATGCCCCCTCCCCGGCCCCGCTCCTCGTAGGCCACCATGGACGCGCTGGTGACGGGTGCGGGCGGCGACCTGCGGCTCATCCTGGGGCAGCTGCAGATGGTGCGGCTGCGCTCCCGGGCCCTCAGCTTTGACGAGGTGAGGCGGGGAGGCGCGGCGGATGGGCATGGGGGTGGCTTTAGGCGCATTGTGAAGGAGGGTAGGGGGAAGGGAAGAGGGCGAGCAGGTGTTCCGGATGTTGCGCGCCGCCCAGCCCCCTGGACCCGCGTCGCCGTGGAGGCGCAGCTCGGGTCCGGGGATGCCGCGTGGGGTCTCGTCGGTGCAGCTTTGGGGGCGCATTGCCCATGCGTCACTGACGTCACTGACGATGCGACTGCCCTCCGCCACCTGTCGCGCCCACTTGCGTTTTGCAGCGGCTTTCAGCCCCCTCGGCTTCTGGCCTGCAAGCTTACGAACCCAGTCCTCCACCCACTCTCCCTTTGACTTTCCAAGCACCCACACCGCCGGAGACACCCCATCCATCCTGCTTTACCCTTCGCCCCACCCACACATACCTGCATGTGCCATCCCGGCTCTCCGCCAACGCCACGTCCACGCAAAGCCACACACACTCTGCTCCCCAATCGTACCACGGGGGGCCTTAAACCTCGCGTTCACGCCCCCCGGACCCCCGCAAAATCCTGTTTTTCAACCGAGCCCCTCGCCTCACCCCCGCCCCCCACCCGCCCACGTTCGCGGCAAGCTAGGCATTCCCGCACCCCACCCAACTCTGTTGCTCATCCTCCCCTCCGCCTCGGACTGTTTGCTCCCCTCCGCCTCCCTTCTTGCGCTCATCCCCATCTCTCCATTACCCCGCCTCCGCCCTCTCCCACCCCCCGCCCTCCCAGGTTCGCGGTAAGCTGGGCACGAGCAAGGACGCGGACATGAGCCCCTTCGAGTGCGGGCGCAAACTGCTGGAGCCTGCCTGCGCGCTGCTGTCCATGGGCGACCGCATGGAGCTGGTGTTTGCGGACATGGACCTGGTGCCGTTGCTGGTGCAGGAGAACTACCTCAACCACCGGCCCACCATTGCGCGTGAGAGCGAGGGGATGGGAGGGTGGGCAGGAGGGAGGAGGGGGGAGGAGGGGTTTCGAGGTGGGGAAGGGGGTTACTGGGGCAGCGTGGCAGTGGATTAGGGCAGACAGGGAAGGCTGCCTGAACTGTGAGCCGATGGCGGGGGATGCGGGGGTGGGGCTGGGTGGAGAGGTGCGCAGGGAGGCGCGCGAGGGGGGGCGATGTATCGGGTGGAGGCGCACACGGCGTTCCTTTTGGTTGAGGTCCCGGTTGAGGTCCCGGTGGCTTGGAACGGAAAGACAGGATATGACACCGACGGTTCGCAAGGAGCCCGCCAAGCACAATGGGAAGGGTCTGCGAGCGTACCCCGGGACCCGGACTCGGAAAAAGAGACGCGCAGTGCATGGTCCTCACGCGACAAGGCGCCGCCTGATGGCCCCATGCCTCCCCCTACCCCCCGCCACGGGAGAACGACTGGCTGGATACCAACCCGTTCCTACCACGCCTGTCGACCTGTGTCCCGAAACCCCTCCCGCCACCACCCCCGCCAGCCGACCCGGCCGGCCGCCTGCGCGCCATCGCCAAGGCCGCCGACAGCATCTCCTCGGGCGACGTGGTGAACAACACCCTGCGCCGCAGCCAGAACTGGGGCCTCATGCCCTTCGCGGCCGTCATGAGCTGCCTGCTGCCCGCCGCCTACATGCGCGGGTCGCGGGAGATCTTCGGCCTCTTCCCAACCGAGCAGAACTTCCCGCGGTAGGGCGGCGGCAGGGGCGCGGCAGCGTGGCTCCGACGCCCGCGGCGGCATGTGTGGGCCCCTGGGGCTTAGGGCGTTTCAAGCAGTGCCCGGTGCCAAGACGTGCAGTCCGCCGTCGTGTAGTCCGACTCGTTTCGACGGGGTTTGTGGTGCGGGTGCATGCCGACAACGCCCCTCGCGTGCCGCCGAGCCGGCACGTCGTCACAGCCAGGCGTCCGGTTCGGGTCCCGGGGGTGTCCACCTGCAGTTTGGGTGCGTGCCCGCGTGGGACCTGCCCCGCCTTGCCCCGGCGCCCTGGCCCCTGCCCCACCAGGTCGCCACCCGCGGGTGCCACACCCCCGGGTCTGTCGCCCTTCACCGCCCCGCTTCTCTCGTTATTCCACCTTTTTCCGACGGTTCAAGATGACATGCGTCTCAGGCCTCTTAAGTGAGAACGCCTTCCAATACTCTGATCCCCCGCTACCCCCCCCCCGCAGCTTCACGGCCTGGCTGGGCAACAACAGCTCATGCGGTAAGCAGCGGCGCCTGCTGGGCGAGCTGGCCACCACCATGGCCGCCAGCGGCCGCGTGTCGTCGGGCCGCAGCGCGGTGCGCCTCGAGTACGCGTCCGCGCTGCGGCACCTGCTGGTGGAGCCGCTGGCGGCGCGGGAGGAGGAGGCGGTGCCCGAGGTGGTGGAGCTCATGCACGAGTACTGCATCGACAGGTCGGTGCCCGGTGGGGCTGGGTGGGTAAGGACCTTCAGAATAAGAAAACCACTGGGTTAGAGCACAGTGAGAGGACTGGACACAGACGAGTCCCGACAGGGAGGAACGCACGCACGGATGACTGGGCGCATCAGCATGCGGATTATTGGCGGGGATTTAGAGGTGGCGCATGGCGTTGCGAACCGTGGTTTTGTGAAGGCGGAGGTTCGGGGACCGGGGCGTTGCCGTTTGGCGGCCGCGACGTTGGCAATCTTGAAACGGCTGTTCACTCGGTTGCTCCGCGCGCCCCCACCCCGATGAGCACGACATGTGCCCGCAGGTCCTCGGCTGAGACCGCCATCCAACCCTCTGAAACCACCACCACCCTGCCCCCGCCCGCAGGGAGCAGCTTGACTACATTGTGGACGTGACGTCCTTCAAGAGCCAGGCGGCCTGGGCCAAGGACCGCTTCAAGGAGGTGCCCGCCAAGGTCAAGTCGGCGTTCACGCGGTGAGGCGGAATGGCAGAGCCGGGGGGCGGCGATCGCCTTTGACCGGTGAAACAAGGGGAATGAGGGAAGGAGACCAGGGAGGGCCGGGTTTGGCACGCGTGTGGCAGGCACGGCGGCAAGCGCGGCGGCCGCAGCGGCACACATCCAGTCTCTTTGCGGGCAGAGCCGCTGGCGATGGCCCTGGTGCGGGGGCCTGCTGAACGGCTTCAGCCCGCGGTGCGTCCCTCGCCGGCGGCCGTATGACGGCCAGCTGCAGCGGCCGTCACCGATGGCTGTAGACCCAACGAGCCCCAATCCTCGGGCGGCTTCCCGCAGGAACCTCAACTCCACGACGCCCGCCGCGCGCTGCACTGCGCAAGTGGAGGAGGTTAAGCTGGGGCGCGGGGCGGCCAAGGGCAAGGCCAAGGGGCGCAAGGCCGCGGCGACGGCGGAGGAGGAGGACGAGGAGGGCGGCGAGGCCGAGGAGGGCGAGGTGGGTGGGTTAAAGCTTGGCGGGAGGCTGCTCGGGGAGGGCACGCTTGCGAGGCGCCAGTGATCCCACATGCTCTATGCTGGCTCCCTTGCAGCAGTGTTAATGGTTTTCCGCGGGGTTACCTACTTTCGCATCATCATCCCTTGTTGAACGTGGTTCTCACTCCCAACTGGCCACTCTCACCCTCTGCGCATCGTCGACCGCACCTCACCTCTCCCTGTTGTGCCACATCGTCCGCACCTCACCTCTCCCTGTTGTGCCACATCGACCGCACCTCACCTCTCCCTGTTGTGCCACATCGACCGCACCTCACCTCTCCCTGTTGTGCCACATCGACCGCACCTCACCTCTCCCTGTTGTGCCACATCGACCGCACCTCACCTCTCCCTGTTGTGCCACATCGACCGCACCTCACCTCTCCCTGTTGTGCCACATCGACCGCACCTCTTCCCCGTGTGGTCTCCTCCGTCTCATCACAGCGTTAGCATCTGCACGGCGTCTGATAGCTTTGCACCGACCCCTGTGCTGTGTTGAGGAATCAGAAGGCGTGCGGATAATGGTAGAAACAAACAAGCCAGGCAAGCAATGAAGCAAGCATCCTATCCGGTTGTCCATGTCGCTGTGTTGGCCGGTCTTAGGAGGCCAAGCCCGTGGTCAAGACGGAGCCTGGCGAGGGAGGCGAGGGCGGTGCGGCCGATGACGAGGACGATGTGGACCCGGGCACGCTGGCGAGGCGGCTGGCTAAGAGCGGCGTGGAGATCAAGCTTCAGGACGACGGCAAGGCAGCCGCGAAGGGAAAGAAGGGCGGAGGTGGAGGCGGCAGGGGCGGCGGCGCCGCCGCCGCAGGCGGCGCGAAGGGAGCGCGTGGAGGCGGCGGCGGCGGCGGGCGCGGCGGGGGCAGGGGCGGCGGCAAGGGCGGGGCGAAGAAGTGAGGGATGCCATGCGGCTGAAGTGCGACAGCCGCGTGTACACGCCGTTGTGCGGACGGTTCGGTGGTGGGGCAGGGTTGCGGATCAGAGGCAACGAGGGGCGGTTGCGACTGCACCGTACGCTCGGGTTATTGAAGCGGGGCGGTTGCGTTTGGCGTTTTGGGTCAGTGCTCGCGAGAGGTGTTGAGCGCTCCTTGTCCGTTGTTCATGCAGGCCTGGACGGCGCGGTGGGGCAGGGTGGATCTGGTATGTTTTATGGTCACCGCATCTTGTCGGCGCACCCGGAACAGCGATCAGCCTTGCTGTATTGCACCGTGCTGCTCTTTCTGAGGGGCGTTTGGTTGGGCTCTGAGCGACGAGGCATTTGCAGTCTCGTTGGTTGTGCAGGTTTACGCAAAAGTAAGGGGGTGGCAGCGCGGTGCAGGCAGTGCAGCGCATGTCTCTGTGATCCAGGCTTCAAGGCCGGCGGCTCGAGGTCTTTGTCTTTCCAAGTCCAGGTCGGGCCATGGGCAGAAGGGGCATGGCTGGCGTTGAATTCCCTTTGCGTCCCATGGGTGTTGAACTGTTGATCAGAGATTGCGACGCGGGCCTGCTGGCAAGGCCTTCACGGCGCCAGCACAGCAACGCGATAAGCACCTTACTGGCTCTATGTGAAAGTGGGAACCCGCGTGCCAGTGTCACTCCCATATTGCGGTGGGTATCGGAAATAGGGAAAGGCGTTCTGACTAGAGAGGCCTTAGGCGCATGCGGTGGGAGTGTACGTTGGGGCCGCCGCCGCACCCAGCGCCGCCGTCCCCGCCTCTGGGCTTGCACGGCACCAGTCGGCCATGCGTGCAAAACCCTGCGTTGCGCCAGGAGAACGCGTACCCGCGCTGCCCCTACCAAGGCCGCTGGGGAACCCGCACTACGGCGAGCAGCACTTCGGCTTTCACTGCAAGACAAAGGAGCGAGGCTGGACGAGTGGCAAGGCCCTATCCAGGTTGAGGGGACACTGTAGTATACATGCGCGCTAGGAGAAGGAGCAGGCATGCTCTCAGTAACATTGCGTTAGGAGAAGGAGCAGGCATTCCTTTGTTGTTGTGCAGGCAACTTATAGGGTATATAGGCGAGAGAGGTGCATGTGAGGATGTATCGTTCAGTAGGCGGGCGGCCCCTCAAAGGGCAGTGCCTGTGTTTCGTGTTTCTCTCTGCATACAGACATCGAGGCTCGGCCCTGCTTCCTGGGGCACCTCAAACTTCCTGTGCGTGGCCCGCCTACCCGTCCCGGCCATATCCCCGACCGTCCCTGTCCCAAAGGTCCGTCCCAAGCCGTGAACATCCAACCTCTGCCCATCTGTCAGCCCCAATACACCGACTGCCAGCCCCAACGGCGCCAATAGTGAGGGGGGGGGGGAGGTCCTCAACATGCGCTCCTGCAGCGTGTGCGCGTTTGCGCCTCGATCCGCACGCTGGATGACGCTATTCTACAGTATGTCTAGGGTGCACTGAACTTGCGCACGAATACTATCGTCCAATGCAGGGCGCGTACGGTGGTCGTCAGGACGAGGCAGGGCAGGAAAGCCCCAACCAAAACTTCGCGGAGTCAGAATGTCGAACTGCTTTCATGATGCACACTTATTTTGCCTTTGAGCCTGCATAGCACGAGGCGGCGCCCTTTCAAGCAGAGTCTGGTCCAACCTTCGGAGTGGCGCGCTGGATCAGCTGACACCTGGCAGCGGTACGTGCGTGCATTGAAAGCAAATTGCACGTTAGCGCGGGGCTGGCCAGGATGCAACGGTAAGGCGACCTTTCTGCTTTTTCTGCAGAATGGCCGCTCGTGGCGGGGACGTTACTAGCTCCTCTGGGCAGCTGGAGGATTGGGCGGAGGCGGTGGCAGCCGATCTAAAGGAAGACCGCGCAGACGAGGACGGCGAGGAGCGCCCCCAAGCGGACCGAACGGCCGGCAAACTGTCGCGCCAGCGCAGCGGTTCCTACCAGCCTCCTGTAGTCACTAAACGCCAAAGGCCACCCCAGGAACGCGAGTCGAGCCCGGAGGAGGAGGAGGAGGGCGGTGAGGAACGAAATCGCCCCAAGCTCCCGCGGTGAGTAGGCAATCGCGAACTACCAATTGTGCCTGTAAACAGCAGAATTATTGCGCTTGAAAGCGGGCTTACCCATCTCTGCGCGCGGAAAGTCGCCATGGAAGGTCTGACCTGGCCGATGCTGGCCCTCGCAGGCCGGATAAGAAGGAGGTGTGCCCGCGCTGCAACAGCGGGGACACCAAATTCTGCTACTATAACAACTACAACATCAAGCAGCCGCGCTTCTACTGCAAGGTGCGCTGCGGGCGTTACTTTACAACAGCGCCGTGTCCTCAGTCTGCAACGCCTTTCCTGTATAGTACCGCGCTGTTATCATTCACGTGGCCTCTCCTGCCATGAGTCTTCGTTCGTTGTATTCCGTGCCCAATACCTACGCCAGACATGTCAGCGGTACTGGACCGCCGGCGGCACGCTGCGCAACATTGCGCCGGGGTCCGGCCGGCGCAAGAGCAAGAGCAAATCGGCTGGACGCGACATGCGGAATAGCCCGAGCCTCGCCGACCACTTGACAGCAGCGGCCGTGGCGCAGTCGGGCATGTTTGGTCTGCCGGTCGGCGCCCCGTCGGCCTACGGGAACCTCAGCGCGGCCCACCTGCTGGCCGCTACGGACCCAACGGGCCTGCTCGCAGGCAGCGCGGCGGCCACTGCTGCCTATGCGCATCACCACCAACAGCTACTCGCCTCGCATGGCAGCCTGGCGGGGCTCAAGCTGTCGGGTGCCGCAGCCGCGGCGCAGCTCCAGAGCCCGTGGGCTAGCGGCACCAGCATTGCCCCGGACCTGGCTGGCAGCGCCCTTGACCAGTTGCACGGGCACATGGGTCATGCCGCTGGCGCGTCGGCCGCCCTGGCGCAGCTCGCCGCTGGGCAACAGGCCCTGGATGCGCGCGCGCTCCTCAACAGCCACCAGAACCACCACGATGACCTGCAGTCGCATAGCCTGAGCCTGCGGCAGCTGGCGGCAGCGCACGCGAGCGCAGTACAGCAGAGCAACGGCCTGTTGCACCGCGACGGCAGCGCCGCCCTGTCGCGGGAGGAGCTGGCCCGCGGGCCCTCCAGGTCGGCCTCGCCGCCACCGGCGCAGCAGCGGCAGCTCTCGTCGCCCCAGCAGCACAACTCCCAGGTGTCACAGCAGCCTTCGCCGCCGCCGGCGCAGCGGAACGGCTACGGCTCGGAGGATCTGGAGGGCGAGGACGTTGAGGTGTACTATGGGCGGCCCGTCCGGGTAAAATCCGTGCACGACTCGGAGGGCGCCCTTCTGGCAAACGGCAACGGCCTGGGAGCGGCAGCGTCCCTGGGCCTTGGTCATTCCCTGAATGGCTCCCAGCTTGCCAGCCTGAGCCTGCCCCCTAGCATGGCGTCACTTGCTGCAGTCATGGGCCCGCCTGGGAGCAGCAGCGTGCACCAGCTGCTCGGACAGCAGGACGGCGGTGCGGGGGGGCTACTTGACGGTGCCAATGGCGGCTTGTCGCGCCTGCAGCTTCAGCTCGCCTTGCAACAGCAGGTTGCACAGCAGGAGAACCTCTCCCAACTTCAGGGCCTCTTGCAGAATCACGCCGTCGCGGCGGCCCTACAGGCGCAGCATCCGCTTTTGAGTGGGAGCTCGCTCGCTGGGCACAACGGAGCGGCGGCAGCAGCGGCGGTGGCGGCGCTGGATCCGCTGCAGCGCACTGTCGGCGGCGGCTTGGGCCAGTGGCTGCAGGGTGGTGGCGGCGTATCGGGCATGCTCCCATCGTCGGTGCTGCAGGCGCAGGCTGCGGCTGCGGGGAACTGCAGCAGCGGAAGCTGGTCTGGGGCTGCCGGGCCCTCGTCATGGTCCCTGTTGTCATCCTACCAGAACAACTCGTCAAGCAGCTACGCCGGATACGCGCTACAATACGCGGCACAGGCCGCGTATGGGAGCGGAAGGTGATGGTCGCGCTCCGAACCTAGCGTTTTGGCCAAGCCAGCGCGGACGTCGATGCTGCCCGGCTCAAGAGGCTTTTGGGAGGTTCTCTGAGCCCTATATGTGTGTAAGCATGACGGAGAGCGCTTGGCGTGGGGTGAAATATGTATATGATGGAGTTTACCATCTTGCTACGTGGGTGCATGCCGTGTGAGCGTTTCCATGCTGGACATGCCCGGGTCGCAACCGAAGTGGCTTTCTGCGTGTGCGTGAAGTGCGAGTGCTGGAGCGCCGGTTTTCCACGTTTAGGCGCCATCACCAGCATTATCCGTGTAACCAAGTCGGTCAATCGAAGATTTCCTGAGCGTGTGCTGTTTTGTGGGCAACGAGAGCGATGGCAGCCATATTTCATCGGCTGCAGCAGATTGTTTGGGGACGAGGGCCGCGGCTACTTTATACGACGCGATGTATGATCTGACTGCGCGGCTGCTGACTTGGGACTATAACAATCACATAATTAAGAGGCTGTGTGTGGCTTACAAGAAACCCTTACGTTTCTGTGTGTATCAACCTCTGCAGTTTTCGCCGCGCCTGCTGGGCGAGGCCAACGATTTCTTTCTTGCGTGTATGGTGCACGGCATGAGTGTGGACGCATGGAAAAGGTGGGGTTTCCTCTTATCCGGACGTCATGCGTGTCCAGAGTATCAAGTGCTCATCAACCTCGTTGGGCTGTAAGTCACTGCGAGCATCCCAGTACCAGATCGAAGCGTTGTACCAGTCAGAGTGTAAGCATTGCATTCATGGGTAAAAACAGCTTGTGCGGTTGCCTATCACAAAGATGGGCCGTAACCCGCAGGCAGAGACTCACAAGCTCTATACAAAAATTCTCAATTAAGGCCAGCCAAGTGTTGCCGTGAGCAGTGACAGAAGGTTCCTCTCAAATCACATCGGCCGCTCGCAGGATTGCCGTTAGGAGTGCCTCGTATCTTGAGGGCTGCATGTAGAGAGGGCAGTTGCGCGCACAGAAGTGGGCATACTTCGGGTTGAACAGGTTGGAGGTGCTGTTGGGGCACGAGCAGAGCCGCGGTAGCACCAGCTTGTCCCCCAGCTCTGAGACCTGCAGGTGGTACGTTAAGGGCAATGACGACAAATTAGTCGACACACTTCGGGACAGTCATGCATATAAGTAAGCCTGATGACTTGCTTTCATCCCATTCTAGGGACGGAAGTTCGTGGAATACCTTAGCTACCGAGGCAGTGTCGATGAATGGAATGACCCGTGGGACGCACCTGACGCACTAGTGAGCGGAGGGATACCCCGGACAATCAAATGTCCTGTAATAGATGGTACAGACTCCCCATGTCCTCAGCAGCAGCCTCGTCTTGATGATTACATTAGTTGACGCATCAACTATCTTGCATCTAAGCCCGACCCGTAAATGTCCCCATTCTGGCTTGTGACCAGAAGCTCCCATGTCGTACCTTCTGTGCAATCCGCATCAGCCCGATCTCGTCACTTATAGAGACAGCCTGCCAAGAGGGCAGGGTCATGCCGTGTTGAGGCTAAGCAACCGTGCCAGGGTGGCTAAGAAAAGCACACCACCTGAGTTTCGCAGCCTCAACACAATATACACCATACCTGCGGCAGGGGTTTCCCCTTGTACATCTTGGCCTGGGCCTCCTTGAGCGTTGGATGGGAAGGTGGGAGCAGCCTGCATGTCACGGACAGTCGATATCATGCTGGTCCTGAGCGCCGACAGAAGCTGCTGGCACTGCTTGCGAGTACCTGGTCTTGTACCCGCTGGGTCTGCGGACCGGCGGGCTGCCCTCTTTCCCAGCCTCGACCACGGTCCCCCGCGGCATGGCGTCGTCCGACTGCTGTGTGCCCGAGCCCTCCACCTGCGCGCCACTGCTGTAGGCCCAGAGCTTCTGCCGGGCAGCCGCGCTGGCAGATAGCCGCGCTGACTCACGGCTCACGATGGGCTCAGGGGCGGCTTGCCGTACCTCAAGCTGTGGAGCCTCTCCTGATGACGCAAGATGGAAGCCGTTAGGGTCAGTGCCATCATACGTCAAGGGCTTCACCGTTGCAGCGCCGGTACTTACGGGGTGGTTCCGCCCGAGGTTCGGCAGCAGGCTGAGGCGGGTCGTGCTCCTCCTCAAGCCGCCTTTGGTCGATCGCGCTCAGCTGCTTGGCGGCGGGCTGCGGCAGCGGCTTGGGTAATGCCTCCTCCTGTTGCTGGGTCCGAACCTCCTACAAGGGGCGCACCAAGGCTACCAATAAGGAAGCCGCCGGCACGAGGAAGCTGTTGGAAGGAGGAATGCAGCATCGCACCTGCGGAACTGTGCAGCCCGAAACGGCCGAATCCTTAGGGACGGTAGTCGTGGTAGTCGGCTGCAGGGCTCACGTTATTGTTAGTACAATGCACAACGTTTCAAGCCCCTACGGAGGGCAGCCGTCAAGTGCGGGACCTGCGCCCTTACCTGCGCCTTGCCTTGCAGGAGGACTTTGGCGTTCCCGACGGCGACCCTCAGTCCATACTCTTTGGCAGCCTGGAGCCGGTTGCGCTTTTCCTGTGCCTGGGAAGAAACAACAAGCTTTGAGATAGAACGAGTCTGGATGGCTAGGCAGCTGACGATCATAAGTCAACCAGCCGACACATGCTGTGAGGATCAGAGCGCCCTGGGCCTCTCCCAGACGGTCTACTGGGCCCTGCAAAGAGATGCTCTGCCAGACTGACGAGAGGTAACAACAGAGTCAGCGGAATCCGCCCTAACCCCGGTATCCCCATGTCCGATGCATGGACCTTGTAGCCTAACACTCCACGAGCCCGTGCTGTCTTATCTGTGCAACTTTTGGTGTTCAGCACACGTCCACAGTTTCCCTTGAAAGGCATACGTACAGTAACCCATGACCAGACAAACATTGCATGTACAACAAGTACACATCGTAACCCTTTTCAAGGCCAGATGCCGTCAGGTGCAGGGGATGGAGTAGCGTGCTCTAGCCACCAGGTGTATCCACCGGGTGCGTTATCGAGAGCACGTCGCCTACGTGAGGCCAGCGCCTCCTTCGACGGCAGCATGCGCCAGTGCGCCCAGACAAAGTTGATTGGACAAAGAGCATTTAGATGATTTCACGGAGGCCGTACCAGCTGGAGCTTGGCGTCCCGGTCGGCCCTGATGGCCTTGCTGGTCTCCACGGCGCGTTGCCTGACAATGCGGTGGTACGCTGACAGATCCTTTTCCTTCTCCGCGCTTCCCCGGGCAACCCCGACCTCCTCGCCGACGCCGTCGGTAACAGCGCCCTCCGCGGGAAAGTAGTGCCGCTGCGGGGCAAGGAAGCTCGGGGTCTCACTGTGCCCAGGGCCGGTGGCAAGCACAAGTGGCTTTAGCCACCACCAAATCACCTGGACCAAGGCCCCCACGTGCTCTGGCGGTCGATGGTATTCAGCCTGCATATTCCCACGCATGCCCAACTGCAGCCCCGGGCTAACGCTAAGCGGTGCTGCCTCTGGCAGCCTGCCCAGCACCAACAGCCTGTGCTTTGCGTCCAGGTATCCTGTCATCCGTTTCAGCGGTGGCCTGTGTTTCCAAGCTACGGTCCACGTCCGGACATTGCTTTGTGCACTTATACAGTGTCGAATGGTAGGTGCTACAGAGGCGGGATAGTTGCTGTAGGGCCCTGACGGAATGCTATACCAGTAGAAAACAACTTGCAAAACAGCTCAAGAACCTGAATCCAAACCGCAGGACGACTCGATGACGCCGTTTACACAATGCTTATCGCATAGCGTTTACGAACAGGCTTGCTGTAGGATCACGAAGCCGTTCCTGCTCATTAGCACACCCGCCTCTCTCGCCTCTTCTCGTGGCAAGCCCGTTGCAAAAATAATTATTTAGTCGTTTTAGCACACATCTGATGCGGCTCTGACTTGAACGATCGGTTGCGGTGATGACCTGGCTGCTGCGCTCTTGGGGACTTCCGGCAGCAGGGCGATCTCTTGCGGCATGTGCGATTGACGGCAGCGCCTTGCATCGCGCGTCCTGTGTCCTGGGGCATTCCATCGCTGCCTATAACGATGGCTTGCACCAGTTAGCGGCAGCGCAACCCGTCGAGTGGACTCGCCGTGCTTACCGCGCGACATCAGCGGCAGCGGCGGAAGCAACTGCGCCGGCCACCGAGCGTGTGTCTGTACCCCTATGGCTGCGGAACCTATTCCCAGGTATGCGTGAGACCCCGCTCACACAACGCCAATTGGACCAAGGCGATTTGGCAAGGAAGAGCTTCCTTTGCTCCACCAGGGAGATGTGCGCGGGGTTCCGGGTTGGCCTGCATACTACCGTAGTAACCGTGTATGCAACAGTAGAGGCAGTGCCTCTGGCGCGCTGGGCTGTCTGTCACCGCTCGGCGCATATCTGTTTCAGGCGGCAAGGATCTTGAGACTCCAAGCCCCAACGTGGCGGGCCGGTCTACGGGACCCGAACGCGCCGAGGGTGTCAGCGCCCAGCAGGAGGCCGATGACCTGAAGGAGCTGGAGAGCCTCAGGAACATGACCATGGAAGGTGCGCGAAGAGCCCTCAATTGGTTTGGGCTGCATAGATGCATGGCGAGGGTAGGCCGTCGGCTTCCACCTGAGTAGCAGGACTGTGCGGGTATGGCCCATACATGGGGCGCCTTACGATCATGGCAAATGTGAACTGCAGGCTACGTGGAGTACTGCAAAAGGATGCGCAGTGCCACCCCGCCGCCGCGGCCGCGCACCCCGCCCGTCCCAATGGGTCACCCGGAGTACCACCGGTTCATTGACGAACGGCGGGTAACGTACCTGCGCTTTCTGCAGCACGAGCGGATTGGGAGGTGTGTATGCGGCGCGCCATCAGTAAGCCGGGGCATGGGGCCCGGGGCCGGGAGAGTCTGTCGGGGCAGTCTGCGTCTAGGGCAGACCCACACAGTAGGAACACCTGTCCGTTCTTGCGGTTGCGCTGGGTCGCAGACGCTTGCAGTAAGTGTTTGACGTACGCTCGTGCCTCCATGCAGCTTGATCACCAAGGAGGAGAGCGAGGACATCCTGGAGCGGAAGGAGGCTTTCCTGAGTGACCGGAAACTGCTGCAGGCAATTGCGGACCGGACGGGCGTGTATATTGACCTTGAGGTGCGTTGCGATCGCGTCCGGCCTGCGGACGTGGGCAGTCGGTCGTCTCAGTGAGCACCGGCGTCACGGAACGGCGAGGCGCCGGTGCACTTTTCAATGGTGAAAAGAGCGCACAGTTTCGCACCTCCCGCGTTCCCTGCAGTCACGGTGCATGTCGATTCCGCCGTCATGCGGAATGTAAGTGGGTACGTCATATAGTTGCCGATACTTGACGGAGTAGCTGCAGCGGATCAAGGGTCGGCGGCTCCTTACCCTGTTTGTCGTGCCTACAGGTCAAGGACTGCATCCAGCAGTTCCTTAAGCTAAGACAGGACGGCGAGCGAATGCACCGCGCTGTGACAGAGTTCGATAAGAAGCTGCCCAAAACATTGGAGGACCAGAAAGCAATCATAAACTTCATGAAGGGCACGGAGGTTGAGGAGGAGCGACAGAAGGCGCTGGCGCTTCGCGACTCAGAGGCCTGCCCCCTGAGGCACAACCAGTCCTGGACGGGCGCTGGGGCGATCTGTGAGCTCACCAAGCTGCGGTACTGGGAGTGCTGCGGCTCGCTAGCGGCCCAGCCGAAGACCGGCCCGCCGCGCTATCACCGAGATCCGGACACGTAAGGCGCAGGGCAGTTCCGGGAGGGCAATTTTGGTGAGCTTTCCATCGCACGCGCGGCCATGCCACGCTTCCCGCCTCAACCTGTATGGGCCCTGCCACAGCTTTCCCGCGGGCCCCGCTTTGCCACATCAATTTCCTGGGAGTATCATTTCGCTCCCGTGTGCTACCACGGGGTCAAGGGCACGTGTGTTACAGCCTTCTATAAGAGATTGCCATCATCACTGCAGGCCCGAGTGGAAGGCTATCGTGGAGCGGGAGACGGAGCGCGAGGCGAACAGCAAGTTCAAGGGAATGGCCAAGCACAGCCTGCGCAAGGCGTACGTCACGTCGCGGCCCCCGAAGTTCCGCAAGGATTACTGAGGAGGCCAGTGTTCCAGCCGCGGGTGGCTGGCGGGACACGTGTCAAGGTCGTCAGAGTAGTACCGACCTTTCGCGTTCGCAAGTGCATAAGTCTGTAGACGGCCAAGTACAGTATGAGGTCTGGTATGAGGCGGTGGGCCTGTGCATGATAGGAGAAGTGGCGTTGGGTTTCTGTGGAGGTCCCACGTGGCAGGCGGCGGGAGTGGCCGGGTAGGAACAGTGAGCTGACGTCGCTGACTTGCATGCTATCGCTGCATATTTCTGTGGGCGTGCCATTTTCCCCCGGAGAGCGGCGAAGCCGGGCTTGGTTGGAGGAGGTGGCGTACGACCAAGTAATGATGGAGGTTTCCCTTGGCGGCATCACGAATTCCACCTGATTAATCTCGACTATTGCAGTTACGAATAGGATTTTGCTGCCGAGGGATAGTGCTTTTTGGCCTGGCTGGTTGGCCGCACCACGCCAACGCAGCCCACATTCCTCACCAGCTTGGAGCGATTATAATTTGTCAAGTTCTGTAGCCCCAGCAACGTGGCAGTCTCATAAACAGCATGTTAGCCTCCGCAAACTTTGTGGCCAGCACCAGCGGTCGCTGTGCGTTCAAGCCTGCTGCCGCTTTCCCAGGGCGTAAGTTGTACGCGCAGGTGGCACTAGTGTCAGTCGCCGCCTCACGTTAGTCGTCTTGACTTCACAGTCAGTGCAGCAACTATGTATGCATTCAACTTTGTACTTAGGCAAATTTGCATCGAATTGCATTGCGTTGCAGGTCAACCGCGAGGTGTTACGGTTCGTGCCGTGTCGACGCCTGTGGCTGTGGGGCGGTTCCATGCCGACGCGGTGGACGTGCACTTGCCCGACATGGGCCCGGCCGAGTACGCTGTGATCCGCACCCCCGCGGGGCAGCAGCTTGTTGAGGAGGGGAAGTGGTTTGCGCTGCAGGTCAGCAGTCAGGAAGCACTGCAGGTGAGCATCCGGACCGCAAGGCAGGTCGGCTCTCAAAGGCCTGGCCACAGGCTGGCACATGCTGATGCCAACCAGTGGTCTCTATCGCCCGTGAGACAGTCCGGCTCTATTTGCATTTGGATCTGTGGTGCACAAGGCCCAGCTGCTTGCTTGCTGGCAGCCGTGCTTCCTTGCTGACACGTCCCCCCCCCCAACCCACGTGTGTGGCCAGGCCTCCTCGGACGACGGGCAGCTGCGGTTTCCGGCGATCGCTGTAAAGCGCACGGACGGCGAGTTCGTTAAGGGCAAGCCCTTCCTAGCGGACTGGGTGGTTGAGGCGGAGCTGTTAGACGAGGAGCTGCAGGTACACACGGGTAGCAGCTCAGGCAGCTCCAGCAGCCGGCTCGGGAAGGTGCTTGTGACTAGGATCAAGCACACGGAAGAGACGCGGCGCCTCATAGAGGAGGCACTGCGTGTTTAGAGCGTGGCACGGGTGACATATTATGCAGTGACTGCCCTTTACGGCGTGGATCTCGGCTGCATGGGTTTGTGCGACCACAGGCTTGTGGGGCACGGTGCCACTGGTTATGAGGCGCGACGAGCAGGAGGCCGCACAGCAGCGCCCTGGATAAAGGAAACAGCTGCTACACGCACGCGTGCATGCTGTGCAGGGGATACCCTTGGTTCTGCATTGTCTTTCTTTCCTTCTTTCCATTTTCGAGACTGCGAACTGGGGTGCTCTACGGAACCGTGTGATGTGTCACGCCCGTGGCGAATAGGTGGTGTACTAATATCCCGGATACTCATATGCTTCTTTGTGTGGAGTGGCCATGCAATGAGTGTAGTAGGTACGTTACCGTTAAGCGTAAGGGGTTTGGCTTCTTTACATGGCAATGACGATGAAAAGCGGGCTTGAGTTGGATGGGTAAAACCTGGTATTTTTCCGGGAAGGGGGCGATGTCCTACGCTCGCTGCCCAATCAATTTCTATGTACTGCGCATTTGATAGTGGTGGTAACGTATCTAGAGGCCTCTGAACTCAAATCTTGATGACCTCGGACACGCCGTTGGTCCTGCCATAGCTTTGCAGCTTCTTGGTATATTGATATGGCACTGCCTAGGTTCCTGTGAACCTTGTTGTCGTTGCCGTAATGCTAGTAATGTATTAATGGGCTTGCCTTTGGCGGGCTGTACCTGGGCCCGACCTCAACATTCTCTGGTTGGACGGCGCTCTGAGTGGAGAAACGTTGCAAAGGAAAAGAGATCATGAGCAGCGTCCACGCGTCGGCCTGTCTACATGTACGAAGCAGCTGCAACAGTGGCGACTAGGTCCGGTGGGAGGGAAGCACTTACGGTAAAGTTACCGCTGCGAAAATAGGACTTGCTGCAAGACATAAGGGGAAGCCATCCTTGTCGCCTAGGGACCCGTGGCGGATTCCACTGCATCGCACAGCACGCCCCAATCCCAGCAAGTCACGGCCAGGAACGCCCGCTACCCCGCTAAGCGTGCCGCTAGGCTGTTCCCTCCGGGCTGCTACATCGTCCGCCAGGTCCGCCTCGCCCTGTGCCAAGTAAGCACGGGGTTATGCACAGAAGTCACGCTTTCGGACGGTGGAAGCACTCGCGAGGTACTGGACTGCCAGGCCCAGAGAGGGTTAGGAAGAGGAATGACACGAATGCAACACCGCGTTGCCGTACATGAGCGCCAAGCCAAACGGTTTGACCCCGCACGTTACTCCATAATGCGCATAATACTTAACTGTATAACATTTATGCTTGTCTGTTGACGGTCGCACCTTCGACGGTCTTTCGAACCAGCACGGCTTTCTCTTTGTGCTAAAACAACATGTTATTTCTTCGTTGTTGGTTGAAACTCTCTTCGGTGCATGAAGGCACGGCTCTTTAGCGCGGCCTGACCAACATAACTTGCAACTTGACGTTTGGGCGAAATGGCCGATCAGAAGACGCCAACGAAGGCGGGGCTTCCACCGAAGCCCGCTTCGACGCAACAATCGCCGGCCGGCTACAAGCCACGGCAGAGCACGCAAGCATGGGGCAGCGGACAGCCGAGGGCCAGCACTACGGGGCAGCCGCGGATGAGCGTAACGGGTGCGCCAAAAGAGGGTGTGGGTGCGGGGGGAGCGAAGAAGCGACTGCTTACGGCGTGCCAACCATCACAGGCCAAACACGCGGGAGCTTTCGGCGGTCCGCTCGCCACTCCAATAGGAGCCAAAGTGGCGGGGACGCTGAGCGGCTGCAGGTGCGGTGGCGACACTGCAACTCTAAGGCTTGCACTGGGCGTTGGGCGTGTGAGACGCTGGGTGATGGAACCATGCGCAGGTGTGGCATCGTTCAGGCGTGTACTTGACTCTGCGCGCCCCTGACTGGAGGGCGCGGGGTCACCCTCCCGTCGCTTCTTGTCAGGACAGCCCTGCCTTTGCGGTTCTGGCCACGCTGGAGATGTCCCATACGCTGGTATCTTAATACCGCATCTCCCCGCCTCTGCGCCGCATTCCCTACCATAACAGGTCATCATCGACGGCGTGGATCGTACGCCTAAGCCCCTGCTGTCTCTGAACCCGTCGGTCCTCAAGAGCAACCAGGCGGATACGACCACCCCCAACAGCGAGTCCTCGGAGTTTTTCATGGATCGAATGTCCACGAGCGCCTTCACAAAGGCGGGGTGGTACAGCAACGCCGACAGCGGCACTCACACACCCAGGAGCGAAGGAGACTACGAGTATGAGAGTGAGCCTGGGCCTGGGGTGTGCACACAGGCGCGTGAGCCGGGAGGGCGCAAAAGAGTGTGAGGGTGTCCAAGCAGGAATCCTGATGAGGGGTCCCAGCATGCGGTCGTCCTTGCAAACCCATCCGGCAAACCGCAAGACACGTACGAAATTCTAAGTCCTTCACTTGTGCACCCAACGCTCCCAGCTGGAGAGAGGCGCGGTAGCGACCGCAAGGGCACAGAGGGGGCTGCCGGTCCCGCCATGGGCGGGGGCGACGGCGGCGGCGACTTGCTCCGCAGCCCAGCACGGGATGAGAAGCCGGCCCCGCCGGTAATGCTGGCGGAGCGCGATCTGGAGCGCAGTGTGTACCTTACGCTGCAGGAGACAGAGACCATCTTCATCTGGCAGTCGGCGGGTGAGGACGGCGATGCTCGGCTTGGAAGCAAAGTCGGCCAGGTCCCGAAAGGGGTCGAGGGAAGAGCTGTGCGGTGGCAGCGGAGCTGGGCGAAGGCTGACCAAAGCCAGGGAAACTGGAATGTTGGGGTTGCAAGGGGCTGGCGGGAGGGGTGGAGGGGCTGGGTGTGCCGGGACACGTGTGGGTACAGGGGCTGCAAGCCCAGTTTGCACAAGGTGTGACTCCAGCATCAGGTGTCGACGCTGGCCCACAATACCAAACGTACATTGCATGGGCTCGCTCTCCTGCAGCGCAGTGCACGGGCTCAGCCCCTTGCGAACTGCCCATGTTGGTTTTTGCGCACAATGCCAACTCCATGCGCAGGCGTAACGGTGGCTATGGACACCGAGGAGGCCAAATTGGTGGAGGAGGCGAACCGCCGCTACGCCAATCTGCTGCATACCAAGCAGGTGGGTCATGGATCTTCGTAGAAACGGGAGTGGTTGGTTGGTTCAGCGACACAGTCAAGCGGCTTGTTGTGGCGAGCAGGAGCAACTGTGTTGTACCGAACAGCGCATGGACGGCACGGTGTGATGTCTGGCGGCAGGCAGCTCGTGCGGGGCACGGCATCGACGTTTGCGCCCCTCGCTCCAACCCGGCGCCTACCCACAGGCCACCGACAAGTATGTGGATGCGGAGGCCCAGACGCTGGTGGCTCTGAAGAAGAGCCGCGACGCGCAGTCGGCGGTGCTGTGCACGCGGGCCATGGCCGTACAGGCCTCCGCGTGGGACATCGCTGACACGTTCCGTGCACTGGACGAGGTGCGTTCTCCGCCTGCATGCGGGTCCACCGGGGGCATGCGGGTCCACCGGGGGCATGCGGGTCCACCGGGGGCATGCGGGTCCACCGGGGGCATGCGGGTCCACCGGGGGCATGCGCCAACGGATGGCGTGCCACCACGGGTAGCAAGCGCTGCAGTGCCACACGATGTCCCGACGTGGGTGAGGGAGATGGAGTGCATGACTGCCCTTGCGTCCACACCAGGGAGCACGTGAGGCGGCAGCGCTACGCATCGCCCTTTTGAAGTGTTGCACTGCCCATTGGGTAGCATCATGACGTCCGGATTCGACCGGAATCGGGACGGCTGCTCCGTGTAGCTGTTTCCCAGGCGGCACCCGAAGGGGAGCGCCGATTGCCCCTTCCTAGCACTGATGGCAACCCAACTCACTCCTCCCCATACTCCCAAGCCACCCGCCAGCGCATACGCCGTTTGCAACGTTCACCCTCCGCAGGCCGCCGCCGACGCGGAGGACGACCCCCGCACGGGCGGCGCGGCCCTTCCCAGCATCAGCCAGATGGCCAGCGGCGTGGCCAAGCTGCCGGGCGGCGCGCCCAAGCAGCCGGGCACCGCGACGGGCACGGCCAACAGCGGCGACCGCATGGGCCAGTCCATGATGCGTAGCTCCATGTACCCGGGCGGGCCGGCGCATTCCATGCTGGCCACCAGTGCCAGCTTCATGTCAGGTGGGCGTCGGCAGAACGGCAATAAGCTGGTAGCGGTCCTGATTGATCTTCTAGGTATACATGAAGTAGATGAAGGGTTGAAGGTGGAGCCCACGGCTGTGCAGCCCGTGGTTTGCTACGTGGACTGTGAATTGCCGTTGCTCGCCAAAGATGTAACCCTATTGTCCCCCACACAGGTGTTGGCGGCAGCATTTCGGGCCCGCTGTCGGGCCTGGGGTCGTCTAATGGCGGGGCGCTGCCAAACGGCGTGCCGATTGAAACGGCAGCAGCGCCGGAGCCCGCCAACCCGCTTATGTCGCTAAGCGGGCTTCCGGATGCCCTGATGCTCATGGACTACGCCATCAACCAGAACAACTACCTGCAGCAGCTATTACTCTACAGGTGCGCTCAGTTGCGGCCTACGCTTTCTGCTTTACTGCACAACTGCACGTGCGCACGGGCGGGCAGTGCGGTAGCAGCCGCAGGCGCTTGTCCCAGAGGAGCGCGACCCGCTTGACCAGGCTGCCTGCTTGTGGCATGCTTTCCAGCCCAGTTCTCTACAGGCAGCCCATGTCCTGTACTTTACTCGTGCTATTGCGTGTTCCTGTGGCACCTTGGCCCGCTCTCCCGCTCCGCAGGGACATCCAGCCGCTGCCGGGCATCCGCTCCAGCATGGCCACCGCTGGCATCCGGGGAACCGCCTCGGGCGGCGGAGACGATGACTCGGACACTCTCAGCCACGCAGGCGGTGGAGTGGGGCGCGACACGCGGCCGCTCAGCGCCGTGCCCTCGGACGGCGGCCGAAGCCACACAGAGAGCCTCGCCGCGCGCTCCACGGCGCATACGGCGCGCGGCCCGCCGCCTGGCTCGCTCAGCCGGCAGCCGTCCGAGCGCAGCTTGCCGTTCAGCCGGGGGATGTCCATCCGCGGCGACGGCCACGGCAGCAGCGCGGATGCGCGGTCGGCGCGCCACTCGCACGGCGGGGGCGGCGGCGGGCTGGGGCTGATTGGCGGAGGCGGGGGCGGAGGCTACGCAGCCAGTGTTGCGGAGAGCAACTGGCCCGAGGAACTGCTGCAGGTGGGGTGATATTGGTGGTGCCGCATGCTCCGGATACACGTGCGTCGTTATTAACGCAAGCCGTTGGTCTGCAGTTGATAACGGAACTCGGTCTTGACACCAAATCCTTTTGAAACCTTGAGCAGTCGTTACCTCCGCGTTCGCTGTGCCCGCAGTCCAGACAGTGCCCTTGGTCCAAAGTTGCGGTCCCAGCGTCGGGCGCCGCGGTCCGTTTCCGATCTTCACTACCCCTGTTCCTGAACTCTTGTTGCGCCCTACCCGCTTTCGCGCAGGAGTTGGCGGACCTGGGCGACGACGCGCCGCGCATGGAGCACTTGTGGGACTGGGTTTGCCCCGCCACCGCCGGCAAGAACGTCGCCTGCATGGGCTGGAACAAGGCTAACCCGGACCTGCTGGCGGTGGGGTACGGGTCCTACTCCTTTGCCTCGGGCAACTCCCAGCAGCAGCCCGCGGCCGACGGCAGCGGGCAGTCGGAGCCGCGCGGCATGGTGGCGTTCTGGTCGCTCAAGAATCTGCAGCACCCGCTGTGGTCGTTCGAGGTCAAAGCAGCGGTTACGGCGCTGGACTTTTCGACCTACAGCCCCAACATTTTAGCCGTTGGAATGTACGACGGCACAGTTGCGATATACGACATCAAGTCGCGGCAAGGGACGCCGTCCATGGAGAGCGATGTGCACAGCGGCAAGCACTCGGACCCCGTGTGGAAGGTGCGGAACGGGCGGGGAGGGGGCGGGTCACAGAGCGGCAGAGGGCATTTCTGTGTAGTGCCAAAAGCTGCTGTTACAGGGTGCCAGAGCATAGCAGCACTTGCACCAGGGCTCTTGACGTCTTGAGGCAAATGCCTTCCTTGGACTGTCTGGTCCGATCTGCACACACACTGTGCGCAACTGTAGTACAGTTGTTTCGCGTGACATCCTTGTCACGGCGTGCTCTCTCTTGCATATCTTCGCGCGTTGGGCTGTCAATACCCTCACTCATCCCATGCATCACATTGCTAGCCCCTCCCGCTGCTTCTCCGTGCAGGTCAAGTGGCTGGACCACGGCCCCGAGCGCGACGAGCCGCTGGTGTCCATCTCCACAGATGGCCGCGTCACGCAGTGGTCCATTGCCAAGGGCCTCGAGTTCAGCGACCTTATGAAGCTGAAGCGCATGGCGCGCCGTGGTGCCGGCTCCGCCGCTACCTCTGCCGCTGCCGCCAAGGAGGGCAGTGCCAAGGCCGCCTCCGCCATGCCGGAGCAGCAGGACGCATTTATCAGCCGCCTTACCTCCGGCATGGCCTTTGACTTCTCCGCCCGCGACGAGCGGATATACGTGGCGGCAACCGAAGACGGCTGGCTGCACAAATGCAGTACATCGTACAGCGAGCAGTACCTGGAGTCGTACAGGGGTCACATGGGCCCCGTGTACCAGGTGCAGTTCTCTCCCTTCAAGCGGGACATGTTCATCTCGGCCTCGGGCGATTGGACCATCCGCATGTGGTCCGAGGGCCGCGACACGCCGCTGCTCACGTTCCAGGCCTCCACCAACGAGATCAACGACGTGCAGTGGTGCCCGACCAACTCGACAGTATTCGGCTCCGTGACGGCAAGCGGGCGGTTAGAGGTAAGGGGCTGGCCAGCTGGGGAGGGTGGGCGGCCGGATGGAGTGATGGGGCAAACGGCGTGACGAGCCAGGGCTGGCGGCTGTCGACATCTGCTAGTAGCTGGCAACGAATGCACAGATACGGTATTGTGGTGGTCTTCCCTAGTTCGGTGTTACTTTTTCCGGTGGAGGGCCAGCATGCGTGGTATGGCTTGGTAAGTAAGGGGCACGACAGGACGCATCCATCCATACTATGGGAATCACCGTATCCCTTTCCGAGAGGGCCGTCATCATTCGGCATTCACTTGTGTTGGTAACAAGGTGCCCTCCACGACTGCGCCCTCGCCAACGCAGATCTGGGACTTCTCGCTCTCAACCGTCAAGCCCGTGATGCACCAAAAGACCACCATGAAGCTCTCCTGCCTGCTCTTCGCGCCAAACTACCCCGTGGTGGTGTGCGGCGGCGAGGACGGCGCGGTCAAGGCGTACCGACTCTTCAACGTTTCGCATGAGTACGACACGCCCCAGGAGCACCTCGAGCGGTTGGACGAGTGCATCCGAGCAAACGTGATGAAGAGTCAGGCGGCGGCGTAGGGGGGTGTAGGTAGTCGGCGGGACCAGGTTCAAGGAGATAGGGCAGCAGCGCTCACTTTTTGGACTGTGTTCGCACATGTATGCATCTGGCAGCATACGCACATGCATAGGGCCCGAGGGGGTAAAGTTGACGTGTGCGCCAGGGCTTGTGCGGGGGGATGGGCGTCCAGATTTACAGCCAGTGTTTAGGTGTCCAGTGGCTCCCGACCATGCGGATGCCCGCTCCACCTATGGCAACGGAACAGCATCGGGCTAGTCGATACAGGCATGAGCACGCTATGTATGCTCCTTCCACCTTGTCTGTATGGTCCACAGCAGATTCACATTGACGAAGGTCAGGCCTTGCTCCGCGAGCGCTGACAAGGTTGTGTGTTTAACCGGCACCGAGCAACGGACATACGAGATGGAAAACTGGTCGAGCTCCTTGGGCTTCATATGCATCAACCATGGAACCGTCACACGGCGGCTGCAAGCCTGAGTGTGGCCAGAGACCATGGAAGTAATTGAAGGCGCGCGCCGCAGTATGACAGTGGCGACACTAGATGTCCAGCAGCAGCCCCAGCGCGTCTTCAACCGTGAACTATCCCGGACCGTCGCTCATCACTGCACGTGCGGTCTGAGGCCCGATAGGCGTGCTCTTGATACCGGTATTGTCGGCCGCCCACAACTAACCCGCCGGCTCGCCGCACACATTTAGAACAGTTGTGCCCCGGCAGACCTTGCGCCCTGTCCATACAATTCTCTAACTATCCACTCCTGTTAGAGTTCCCAATGAAAGATTGCGTTGAGGCAGGGTTGTTGCTACATCCATTCTGGTTACTTTAGACAGTAATCTGCAAAGAAAGGGGAATCGCCTCACGGTCTGACCTCAGCGGCGTCTCCAGCAGGCGAGGCTACAGCGGCAGCTTCTTCCACGCGGTTGCTGTGGAAGGTGCGGAAGAATGCCTCCTGAGCCTGGCGGATGTGCTCCGCGTAGGAATAGTCCTTGATTGCTGTGCGAAAGTCGGCGTCTTGAAGGAGGTCAAGGAAGAACAGGCAGTGCGGGTACCTGCAAGGTGACAGGCGACCCGTGGGTACGTACAGAGCATGCAGCCGGTGAGCCCCGTGTTGGGGTCTCCTACACGTTCATATAAATTCGTGACAGGCACCATCAGGCGGCACAAACCAAAAGAGAAGGCATACTCCCACTAACCCAAGGGTGACACGCACGTTATGTGACACGCGTACGCCGGCTGCTTCCAATATTGAAGGTATTTGAGGTAGTTCAGGAACGCTGGGTTGGTTAGGTACTGCTTAGTTGCCAGGTCTGCAGAGCGGATGGCGCGTGAGCATGGCCGCGGATTGGGTGACAGGAAACGGTTTGTACCTACAATTGATGTAAAGTGGATTTGCCAAGCACTGTACAAACTCCAGCTCCAGCGCAAAGCGCTCGGGCCCTGAAATGCCTATCTCTCGTTCGGTCCACGTCCTGCCGGGCGAGCGGGGCACATTGCGCTATTAGATATTGTACATGTGATATGTTGATCAACGCTTTTAAGGTTATTAGTGATGCTAACCTGCGAGAAGTGGTAGACATGAGGAGAGGACTCCCGGCTGTATTGCTGCCGAAATGACAGTATCTATATCGTTGCTTTTGCTGATGTCGCGCTTGCGCGGCTCCGCGACCAAGCCCGTCAGGGTGGGCCACACGGGTATGCCACAGTGTGGCAGTCGGGACTCGGGGATTGGGAATGGGGTACAAGCACCTAATGAAAGATAACGCTGATACGCTGTACAGTAATCTCGAAGAACCGAGCTGACAGATCCGGTCTGCCACAAACACCGTTACTTCTCACAAGAATAAAAAATTTGCCTGCGGCAAAACTCAACGAGGCCATACGACCCTCTGCGCCAGTCACCTTCTGGCAAGATCACGAGCATAACGTAGTACTGCGGTCAACACGTCCGGTACGCCTGCAAACCACAACATGCTTAGTTATTGCCCTTTTGTCGGCACCTTAGCACCTTCAGTGCAGTGCAGTGCCGAGCCCACACGCCTGTGGGCTCCGCGCAGCTGCAGTCGGCTCCCCCACGCATGTACGCACTCTGCAGCGCGCAGCCCATGTCTTCAAGTCCATGATGGGGCAATCGGTATAAGGGATCACGATGAAACCAATATCAGGAACAAGATCGCCACCAGATATCCTAAATGCAGCGGGACGCCATGATCACAAATGCCGCTTTCTTCCCGTGCATGCCGTTCTCTGTTGCCCCCTTCCTTCCCCTCCCGCCCTGTTGCCCCGGCGCACCGCGACGCCGCCCGCCGCCACAATCTCAATAGCTTACCATCGGCCGTCGCTCGCCCCCGATACGCCTGTCTGCCCCGAACTCCCAATCCTCCCGACCAGTGCCACCTTCGCCTCCGCAGGCGCCCCTCTCCTGCGCGTTGCCTCCCCCATAGCACTCTCTACTCGCACGCTAGCTTGTTGTCAAAGGAGGACATGCAGATGGCAAAGGCCTGGAAGGCCGAGATGGGCCACTGGTAGTCCATCGTGAACGTGTCCTTGCCCACCTGCGGGCGGTGGCGGGGCAGTAGGGGCGGCGGGTCAAAGACGAGGGCGGCACGTAAACGCGCACGATGACGGCGGCATCCCAGGCAGGCCGAGGGCGGCCGTCATATCGTCTTTCCGAATACGGTATGGGATGCTGGTGCCAACGGCAAGCCGACAGGCCGAGGCTACAGGCGTGCCTGAGCAGCCATGATGGTGCCGAGGGCTGGCATTGGCTGACTGCCTGGCAATAGGGTGTGTGATGGCTGCGAACGTGGCCGTGCCCGCGCATGGCTCTCCAGTGCTGCCCAGGGCTGCTTGGATGTGCCCGGAGGTCGCAGGTGCCAAGCAATCCTACACAAGTGGTTGTGGCTTCCAGGTGCAGGAACGCGTGGGCACCGGGCGCGGCGCGTACTGCTCTATATGACACGCCTCCCTCCTCACCACGCCCTGCCCTGCCCGAGCCCCTGACCGGTCGGGAGCCAGCTGGCCACGTGCGTGGCGAGTCCACGGAGCCCGGCACCAGGTGGCGTGCGACCTCGAGAGCGCGGCTGCGATGCGACATGGCCCATCCCCGCCCTCCTGTGCCCTGCTCCCCATAGACACACACACGACGTATGCGTTTTCCTTTTCAACACACGACGTATCTCCCACAGTCACGCATAGATCCTCTAGATCATATAGGACATACACACACGACGCACCTTGCCGAACTGCAGGATGATGTGGTTGTGGTTGTCGTCCGACACGAGCTGAAAGTTCTTTACAGACGCCTCCGTCACGCGCCCGTTGAAGTTGAGGCAGTACGCGTTCAGCTGCGGGCGGGGAAGCGGGGTGGCGCCGGGCAACTCAGCGGCTGCGACTATGCCCGCAGCAGGGTGCCGTGCAGCTCCCCAGGAAGCGCAGGCAGCGGCCCGCATCGGTGATGGCCTAGGCCGACCGCCCCCTCTGCCTTCCGGGTCTGCCGCAGGAGTCCGCTGAGCCGCTCCTCCCCGCTCTTCGCCCCCGATGCCGCCCCCCTGACGTAGCCACCGACCCGCACCGTTGCGCTGCCAGCCGCCCCGCCCCGTCCCTGGCATGCGCACAGGCAGCGCCCGGACCCCGCGGGCCCCAACCTCACGCCCCTCCACAGCTCTGCCCCTCGTCCCCCTCCCATGTCTCCAACGTCCTATCCGCGCTCCTGGCCCCGGGTCCACCCTCTGGCGCCCCTAACCTCATCGTTCCAGCGCGGCGGCTTGTTGCCCATCACCACCAGCTCCTCAAGCCGGCTGCGGTGCTTCAGCCTGGTGGGACCGGACGGAAGCGGTGGGGGCCCAGGCAGAGCATGTTAGGGGGTAACGTTAGGGAGAGCACTCACACACCCGAGGAGGAGTATCAGCGCATGTGCGCTCCGGATGCACCGGTGCCAGCCCCTGCATGAGCGGGGCCGCTGCTCCGCACCGCACCCGGCCCCTCACGGCCGTCTGCAATCAGGGGTCGTGTGCGGCGCAAGCATCACGCGCGTGAGAGACTCATGCCATTTGTGTACAGCGATTGGTGCCAATTTCACGTCACACGACTTCCCCGGCTCATATGAGGCCGCTCCCGACCCGTCCGCCCAAAGCTGCTTGAGCGCTTGGCTATGGGCGCTCGTGCGCAACTGCTGTGCGTGAAGAGCCCTAATAGTCCATGAGCAGCACTGGCCAGCTCCCCAGCGTAAACGCCGCCGCATCCCCGCCACCGTTAACCACGCTCGCCACGTGCTGCGCCGCCCGTGTTTGCGCGCTCACCGTCGCACATTGTACATGTTTCCCAGACATGCCCCCGGCGCGCTCATGCGCACCTTTCGAGGATGCAGTCGGCCTCGCCGCTCGGCTGGTACAGTCGCCGCCCGCTTCCGTCCACAGCGGGGATGGCCGCCATCATCTTTCGCGGCCCCCGCGTGCCCAACACGTTGTACTGATACGTCACAGCCCCCAGCTCCTGCCGGCCGGACTCGCCCGAAGAGCTGTCCTTCTTTCCGGGCTTGTGCCCCCTGTCGTACACCGTGAACTCCGTCCCTACAAAGTTGGCGCGGACCTTGCCGAAGAAGGACCCGCTCTCGCGGCTGAGGTCGTCGTAGTCAAGCGAGATGATGTAGTTGCTGGTGGTCTGCTTCTTGCGCTTCCGGGCGGACATGAGGAACCGGCGACCCTCCTCCAGGAACAGCACGTACCGGGGGTACATCTTTGCCGACCCGTGCTCCCGAACGATCATGCATTGCACCGGGCCGTTCTTGGGGCCCGGCTGTTGCAGGAACGTCGGCATATCGCTGAGGTCGAGTTGCGGGATGGAGCGCGGGCCGGCGGGCGCCTGGCGGTCCGTGTTTGCCGCATAGCGTGACGTTGCAACGGGCTCCTCTTTCCCCTCAAAGGGGTCATAGCTGGCAGCCAGGCCGTTGATCAGGCCGACCCCCTGGCGCACGGGGCTCGCCACCGACTCCACGGTCGGTCCGCCCGATTGCGACAAAGTCGAGGGTTTGAACGATGGCGACTCCGTGACAGGCTTCATGCTGGGCGAGGACGGTGTCCCCGGCCGCAAGGAGCCGTTCTTTATGAGTGAATTGGGAGTGTACGCCCCCGCTTGTAGACGTTCCTGCCGCTTAGCTGCAAGCGACGGCCCCTTCCGAGCTGCTGCTGCTGCTGCGCCAGTGGGCGAGGCCGTGCCCTGGCCTCCCTCGCCGAGCACATCGCCATCGGTAAACAGCTCATTCGTGTACAGCGACACTGAAGGAATACAGCAGCAATAGTGTGTAGACAACACGTCAGGCAAGAGAGGGCAGGCTGTCCGAGTGCTTATGGTCAAGTCGCACCTCCATCCCGAAGGACAACAGCGTCGGGCCGCTGGGGCGAGTTCACGCCTCGTGCTGCCATTGACATAGTCGCTGCCAGCACCGGCACGTAGCCCGCCGCACGCTCATCGTCGCTGCGACGCGGGGCCGGCTACCGTCAACTAAGTTGAGTGCATGCCGACCGAAGGCGCGCCGGTCGGGGAGAAAGCCTTCATACCTGTCACTGTCCATCCTGACAATCAATAGCCACTGACTTTTTGGTCAGTGCGATAGCCCCTAACGGGCCCAAACAAGCTCTGTGGCGAGTGGAGAATTACAAGTGAAGCGCGTATGCTATCCAACAATTGCTCGACGCACTGCGTATTTGCCAGGGACTCGGTGGCGAATTCGCAAACGTGCGCAACCTCTCTCCGTACGGCGTGTGTCCACCCGGTGCTGCTGGCCCGTCGCGTGTAACTCCTATTGGACCCAGCATTTGTGCGCTTGCTATGTGCGTGATAACCTCTGGGTTGGAGCACCTGACTACGCAATGGATGCTTCTGCACAGAGCTGTGTGTAAAGCGAGTTCGTCTTCCCGATGTGTGGGAACGGCTGGTAGCTTTGCTTTGTAGGTACCGAACTGGCGCACTGAGGGACCTCGGCCACCCCAAACTTGCTCAAAGAAAACACGGGCAAAGAGGCTATGCAGAGCAGTCAGCACAATCGCAGTACCCTAATACATGCCGCGTGTAAATGAATGCCGAACACAGCTTGGAGGGCTTGGGTTTTGAGCTCCACGGCCTGGCCGGGGGAGGAGTGATTCAGCAGGTGATCAACACAAGGGGTCTGCTTTGCAACGTCCCAAAGACTAGAACAGGTGAATCAGGCGCGGACAGGGGCGGCGGCGGCAGCCCCCGCCGCACTGGCAGGCACGATCGTGCTTGACATGTCCTCCGGAGTCTCCGGCCAGCAGAGTGGGCCCTCGATGCGGGTGTGCGCTTGAGTGTGTGGCCGTGTCCTTGAGTGCAAGGTATGTCTACAGCGGCAACAAGGCGGCAAGAGAGTACAGTCGTCCTGGGGTTATGGGGAGTTGGGGACCTGCACGCCTCACACTTCGCGGGTCGGGCCGCCGCGGGCCGCCCCACCGCCATGGGCGCCGCTGCCGGCGATCGCCCGACACATCGCCGGCAGCGACGTCATGCCGCCGCTGTAAGCTGACTTGAAACGGCCGTGCTGCGGAGTGACCTGCAGACGGCCAACAAGCCGGCGTCTACGGGCTTGGGCAGCAGCTGGCAGGCGTACGCCAGGGCGTTGCTGTCCTCAAATCCTGGGGAAGACCAACCCCGGCGCCCCGTGCGCCCCTAGCGAAGTAGCGATGCAGAGTACCGTAGCGCCGTTGAGCGGCTGGCGCGTGTGCCCATCTGCGTGGCCGGGGTGCGGCAGGCCAGGTCGCTGCCGCCATACTGCCCTCGCTGTCCGGCTCCAGCGTGGAACAGAGGAACCGCGCACTGCGAACAAAACGAATAACAGGAACATGGCCCGACCTCTCACCGGCGCGGCGTGCCGCGTTCGGCCGCAAGCCAAAGGTGCTCAAAAACGAGGCGGACTGGTGGACGGGCAGCCAAGCAGGCAGGCAGTTCATAACACGCATACCACGGCGACGAGCAGCTTCTCCCTGATGAACGCACGAGAATACGCTACCCACCATCCGCGGTGAGCACCGGAAGGCCTACTGCCGCAGAACCGCGGCACCACGCACCGCGGCACCACGCACCGCGGCTCTTTCTTTGCAGATTTCGTTTTTCTCACCACGAGCGAGTCGCAAGCGCGCCATGCGCCCCCGTCTGGGTGTGCGGGACACGGGAGTCCGTGCGAGCTGCGTCCCGGGCCCCCGTCTGCCCGTGGGTCTGCCTCCCAACCTCTCGTCCGAGTCCGCTCGTCAGCGTGAGCAGCGCTGCCCTACAGGCGACCGTCCGTTAACGCCCCAACACCGCCGCCGCTACATCATACCAAGTCGCTGCCGCCGCCAGCTGCCGCCTCAAGCCCCGCCGCCACAAGTCTCTGCACACCGTGCCGCGCATGTGAATGTTTGTCCGTACATGCTGTAACACAGCTCAGCCCGATCTGCTAGTAAGCCGCTCAGGTCCGCGGGCGCTAGTCATACACAGACAGCCGCAACGTCATTGCTTCAACTTATGCACCCCGTTACGAAACCCCTCCACAAGCGCCGCCCGAAGCGCCTCCTTCCGACGGGGCCTAGGCCTCAGTGGGATGCGCAGACGGCGCCAGCCCGCTGCTACGGCACCTCCTTCCGCCACCCAGCCCATCCCAGCCCAGTCCGTGTCCGCTGACCACACCCCCTACCCCGCGCTCGTTACGTTACCGGTGCCACGCCACGCCTACCTCTCCTCGCCTGCTGTCCACGCCCTCGCTGCCTGCCTTTATTCGCCCAACCAACCAACCAACCCTGCACGCAACGCAACAGCCAGGGGCATAAGTACCCCTACCCACATCGCCTGCCAACGCCATGGCACATGACAGGCCTCTACGCTCACGGCCTTCCAAGGTGTTCGGTGTACGCTGTGTGTGACGTACACCAGCACGGTGACCATACCGCTTCACCGGGTCACCCCCGTGGCCTCCAACCATCCAATTTTACCAACCACCACGGCTGCGCCATGCTGGAGCCACGGTCTCGTGTCAGACGCACACCTCGCACCGCACGACTCGCACTACCGGCCTTACGGCAACCGCACACGAGAATGGCACCCAGCTGCCCCGCACCCGCCTGGGCGCCCTTCGCCACCCTGGCACCAGAAATGCCACAGCCGCCGGCCCACGGAACGCGCTCTTACACGCCGCCCGCATGAGCTGCGCCGGACAACAGTAGCGCGGCCGCCGCCAAGCACCCGGGCCGCACCCATCCCGGGCCGCTTTGCCTGCGCACCGCCGCCCACCACAGCCCATTCCACCGCGGCTGCCCAAACGCCACCTCACAGCGGCTGCCCGAACATGGCCGCCAGCTTGCCCCGCACCGGCTCGGTGACGCCAGCCAGCACCGCCTCCCACCGGCCGCTGGGCGCCAGGCTGGCCTTGAACAGCTGCACGATCTGCGCCATCTCGTTGCGCAGCCCCTCGCAGGCGAGCGAGCGCCAGGAGGCGAACGCCGCGCACAGCACGGGGAAGGCGGGCAGCGCGGCCTCGGGGTTCATGCGGACAAGCCTACGAGCAAGCGGGGCGGGGCGGGACAGTGGATGGTATGTGGCCTGCAAGCTGGGAAGGCAGTCCCGCAGAGCTCGGCACCTCTCCCGCTCCAATTCCAAGTGCGAGAGCCCGCAAGATGACCCTCGGAAAGCTTGCCACCGCATCTCTCCTGCTACAAACCTACAAAATGAGGACCGGGTGGCGCGGAGGGAAGGAGTCGGCCTGCACCTTGCATACCATCCGAACGACCCCCCCCGCCCCTTGCGCGCAGCAGGACGGGCGGCGCATCCCCTCGCCCTCCCACCTCCCCCTCCCTCCGGAACCTTCTCAGCGCCACACACGCCCGCCCTCCCCTCCGCCCCTCACCTGCACAGCCCCAGGAACGCGTGCTCCTTCTCTGTGCCGTCCCTGATGTTGCGCAGCTGGCCGCACCAGGCAGCCACAAAGTGCCCCAGGTGCGGCGCCAGCTGCTCGGCGCAGCGCCAGGCGGTGCGGCCAAGCGTGATGGAGGCGTTTTCCAGGATGGAGGGCGGCATGCGGCCCGGGCCCGAGTAGGCCAGGATGGAGGTCATGCGGTGCGCGATGGCCTCTGCCAGGGCGGGGCAGGGCGGGGGCGCGAGGGGATGGCGGACGGGGTGCGAGGGGTTAGCGACGGGTAGGCAGGGGAATGTGTGGCGGTGAATTGATTGGGCGAGAGGGAGGCAACGTACGCGACGCCAGCCGCCGGCTTGCGTTAGGCTGGGCAGGGGTCATGAGGACGAGGACGGCCAACGCTAAGGGCGGGAGGTTGGCAAAGGAAGCGACCTAACTGCCCAGCACGATGGGCCCCAAGGAAACAAAATGATCACTGGGGCTGCGAGACAGAACTGGTCCTTCACTAACACCCATGCATAAACAGCTAGCTACCACACAGACAGCCTCCACCGGCACCACAGCCGCCAAGTCTCCCCCAATCCATCCTCTCCGCAGACCCGCCCGAAACAGCCACCATCTTGCCCCTTGCCCTGCCTTTGCCCCCGCCCCCTCCCGCCCGCCCACCACGCCCCCCCGCCCTGCCCCGCCCCGCCACCGCACCCGCGTGCGGCGCCATCCGCTCCGAGTCCACCTTGACCACCACCTCGCCCAGCGACCAGCACGCGTTGTTGGCGGAGGGCAGGTTGGCGTCGCTCAGCGCGGGCAGCTCGCACAGCGCCAGGCTGCGGCCCACCAGGCCCTCCAGCACCGGCAGCAGGTGCGCCACGCAGGCGGACGCCAGGTCGCCCACCAGCGCAAAGGCGCTCTGCCGGACGTCGGGGCAGGGGTCGCTGCGGGGCGAGGGTGGGGTCAGATGATGAAAAAGGCGTTCGAACTAGCGGGGGTGGGGGGCAGGGGTGGAGGGCGTTGACGGGGAAGAGGGCGCGCTGGCAGGGGTTGGGTTAGGAGGCACGGCAAGGCGCGGCGGCGTCAGGAGGGGCTAGGGTACAGAGGCGCGGGAAGGGGCGGGGCGCGGCGCGCACGCGTGCAGGTCAGGTCAGGTCAGAAGCAAGGGCGGGGCGCTGTGGCGGGAGGGGGGGGGGCGGGGTTCGCTGCGTGCGGGTGTGGGCAGGGCGGCTGGAGGGATGGTCCCTGGCGGGGGGCCAGGTTTGAGTACATGGACAGGGCTGGTTTCCAGCAGCATTCTCCCGATAGGGGGGAGGGGGCAAGGACGCACGCAGACCCGTGCTGCCCCCACCCTGCGTGGCCCTGGCGACCGTTTCCGGTACCTTGGCCCCACAACAGAGCCCACCTCTCCAGTACCCAAGATGTCGACAATCCCCCGTGCAACAACCCTGCAACCCCGCCCCGGGCCCCGCCCTCGCAGATACCCAACGTGTCCCTTCCCGTTCCCATTCTGATTCCCGCCTCCACTCCCGCGAGCAAGCCTTCCAACCCCTAAGCCCCACCTCACTCCGCGAGGCTACGGAAAGGCATCTGCACGGGCCCACCCAAAACCCACCCGCAACCCCCCCCCCACCACACACACCCACACTCCCCACCACCACACACCCACACCCACACACTCACGCGCAGGCCACGGTGAGCATCTGCACCAGCGGGCTCGCCCCGACCAGCGACTCCACACTGGCGTGCAGCGCCTGGGCCAACGCACTGATCACGTCCAACGCAAGCACGACATAGTTTGGGTCGTACTCCACGGCACCGCTGGCGGCGGCCCCATTGGCAGCGGCAGCGGCGGCGGCGGCGCCCGCCGCCTTGCCGCCCGGCCCCGGCGACCCGTCGGCGGCTCTCCCGGCAGGCGACTGCTGCTGCTGCTGCCCGGCCGTGAGGTGCGCGCCGGCCAGCGCCAGGGCCCTGTCGTACAGGCCCTGCGCGTACAGCTCCACCGCGCGGCCGGCGTGCGGGATGACGTTGGCCAGGCACTCCATTGCGCCAAGCAGGTCCTGCGGCAGGGAGGGAGGAGTTGAAGGAAAAGGGGAACGAATAACGACGAGCTGGGCGCCAGCAGCATATGTCCCGTCTCGGGAGGGAAGGGGGCAGGGAATTGGAGCAGGTCTCATTGGCGAGGCTCGCAGACCACCGGGGAGGGGGGGACCATCCCACACGCCGCAATCGCACTGTACACCAGCGCAGCCCTGCACGCCCGGTTTGACTCGGTTTCGCAGACCGCCGCCGCCGACGCCAACGACGTCAGTACAGCCGTGTACCCTGTGTGTTAAGCACCGCTCTGTGAGTGCCGTCCCCAACGCCAAGCGCCCTGACAACCATGGGTCCATGGCCCCTGCCGCCCCCGCCGCTGCCGGACCTTGTCGCTGAGCGGCGGCTGCGTGAACTTGGCCAGCAGCGGCGGCAGCACCAGGTTGGCCAGCGCGGGGTCCGCCAGGCGGGGCCCCAGCACGCGGGCGGTGCAGGCCAGCGCGTCGTACGTAACGGCCACGCCGCGGCGCGTGTAGCGGGAGAGCGCCGCGGCCAGCGCCTGGAGGACAGCCTGCGGGCGGGCGGAGCACAGGGGGGCGCGCGACATGCGAGAGGGGGTGCGTTAACCTTCTACACAGGCACATTCCGCAAATCCTGGCTGAAACCATCCCACGCCATCTAGGTGGAAAAGGCACCCAAATGCGTATAAAGGACGCCTGATTGGTGCGCTTTGCGGCCGCCCAGCCCGCGCACCGAGGTGTACGGCTCCAGCAGCTTGTCCGGCTCGTGCTGCCCCTCGCCCGCCGTCTCCATGATGACCGCCAGCGCCGACACCGCCGCCGCCTGCACGAACTTGTTGCGGTCGGCCATGGAGGTGAGGATGCCGCCCATCACCGAGTCCAGGAGGGGCCGGGCGGCCTGGCCGCGCTCCACGATGCCTGGGGACGGGGTGCACAGGTGCCGGAGGGAGGGGGGGCGGGTCAGGGGACTGGAAGGGGGCCAGTGGGGGCTGAGCATTGGAAGGTGTTCTCGCTAGAGGGGCCGCAGGCCGGGGGTGGGCGACGGGAGGGGGTTGGGCGGGCTGCAGCGGGCGACGTGCACCGTGGCGGGTGGGCGGAGGGCTGACGGGGCCGTGGCGTGGCACCCGTCGTCAGGTGTGTACAGGTCCGCTGACACCCGGGCACTGCCATGCCAGGAGTGCCATGGACGGAGTGTTCTGCGCAGACCAGACGCAGACCAGCCTGTGTGGCTTGTGGCTGGGCGGCTTGCCGCTATACGTGTTGCCCCGACCACATACGCTACCCGCACACGAGCCGGCGCGTGCTCCCCTGTGCGTCACCACCTCCGCCCCGCCCCCGCCCCCGCGCCACTCCATCCCCATCCCGCCCTCCGGCCTCCCGTCCGTCCCACACCCCACCCACCCGAGAACAGCCAGTGGCTGTACCGCGCGAGCGTCCAGCAGGCGATGATGCGAACCATGGGTCGGCTGTCCCTCAACGCGGGCAGCAGCATGCCCACCATGCCCTCCAGGTATGGCTGCAGCCCCGCGTGGCAGCCGTGGCTCACGGCGCCCAGCGCCAGGATCGCCGACTCGCGTGCGCTCCAGTTGGCTTCCTGCGCAGCAGAGCCGAGGAGCGCAGCGGNGGCGAGTACAGACACGTACACTACGCGGACGTCCGACGGCGACGACTACGAGTACGGTACGTACGAAGTACTACGACCGGTCCGGACGGTCGGCGGAGG
>LSYV01000009.1:1513718-1532818 GCA_001584585.1 Gonium pectorale | reverse complement strand
GAATTCACCGGCCGGGTCGAGGTGCGAGGAGGCCTCCTCTACTCCCGTAGCGCCCGCGCCCTCACCCTCCAGTCATCCCCCCCCCCCGCATCATCCCCCCCCCCCACCACCCTCCCGCCAGCCAGCCAGCCCAGCCCGGGGCCCCGCCTCGCCTGCAGCCTCTGCTGCACGATGGGCAGCAGCAGCGGCAGCAGGTCGTCGCCGTAGTTGTTGGACAGCACGTCGAGCGCCTCGGCGCTGCACTTGCGCAGGTTCCAGCCGCCAAACACCTCGTCGTCATCGTCGTCGTCGCCCGCCCCGCCCTCGCCGCCCGCGTCCGCGCCGTGCTCCCTGCGGGCCGCGTCCGGGGGCCCAGCGGCAAGCAGGTAAGGAATCAGGCCCCTCGCCCTCCTCTTCCCCCCCCCCCCCCGGCGGCAAGTAGGAGCATGCTCCCAAATCCGTCCCGTTCGCAGCTCGTGGCCGAGGGGCGGCCGGAGGCAGCGAAAGTGTGGACGAGCCAAGAACCCCAGCCCGTACGTACGCGTGTGCTGCGCTGCCGTACCAGGCGGGTCCGGGGTGGTTTCACGAGATGAGGGGTCCCCGGGGAGCAGGCCGGCGGAGGCCCCAAGGCCTGGGGCTGATGCGTCGCGAGGGCCGTCTCCCGCGTCTGGGCGGGGCGAAGTGTTACGCGCGGCCCAGCCCGCCTTGCATGCCCCTTCATGCCCCTGCCCTGACTCCCACACAAAATGCCACAGCCGCTGCCCGGGCCCCGCCCCGCGAGTGCACTTGCCATATGTCCTAACCCACGTGCGCCGCCGCGCGGCTGCTGCCCCCGGCTCCCGGGGCCCCCCAGCGAAGCCCCCCACTCCACCCCACCTTGCCCTGCTGTGCGTGAAGGGCTTGATGTCCTGGTCCCGGTCCTCCGCCTGCGTGGAGCTGCTCTCTGCCGCCTCAGCCTCCGAAACCTCGTCGTCGTACTCGTCAAACACCTACGAAAGTACGGCAGCCGTACGGCAGCGCACGCGACTTATCAGACCGGCGGGGCGCGGTTTGCGGTCGGCATGCTGGCGGCCAAGCAGCTGCTGCCCCAGCACGCGTCCAAAGGACCGAAAAAGGACACACCCTTAACCAAAACTAATCATCATTTCGTTGGCCCGCAGCCTCGCCCTCCACTCCGCCTTACCATGTTCTTAAGCAGCACGGGTATGAGGCGCGGCAGGTAGGGCCGCAGCAGCCCCGGGTCCAGCTGCAAGTCAAGGTAGGCGGTCCAGAACTCGGCGGCCGCCAGAGCGACCCCCGGGTCGGCCGCCTCATTGGAGGCGAGCATGTACTCCACCAGCTGCCCCATGAAGGGCGCCAGCCGCTCCGGCAGCGCGCTGGTGGCGGTGACCAGGCCCAGCACCACCTCCTTGCGCACGCGGGCAGAGGAGTCGTTGGCGAGCGCGAAGAGGCCCTGCAGGAAGCTGCGGGTAGCGGGCGGACAGCAGGCGGGCGGGAGTCGCAGGATGGGCGGGCGGAAGGGGGGGCAAGGTGGGCGATCATTCCGGAGTGGAAGGGGAAGGGGGTGGCTTGCGGGATGAGGATGATTGCACACGTCAGCGGTAGGGTGGTTTGAGATGTCGATCTCGCTCCCGCCGGCTGCGTCGCCCCTCCAGCACCCCTCGCGGTACACTCTTTGCGCGCTACCCCCGCTTTGCCCCGGTTGGGCATTGCCGGTGGTAGAGGCGTCGGGGGCGGGGCTGGGGCGGGCTCCCTAGGTAAATGCGCGCACACACTGCTTCTACCACGACCGTAGCCTCGACGATTTATCCAGCGCCAGCCGACATCTATCACCAGCGAATACGGACAACGCCACCCTGGGCGCGAATACCGGGCGGCTGCCTGCGTCTCGGAACGCCGACACCCTCCGGGAGCAGGCGAACCGAAGGCAAGAGTGGCTTGGCCGCCGGACGTGAGCCTTCGTGTGGAAGCCAGTGCGTTCACGTCAACCGTTTGCTCCTTGAAACCCCTGTGCCCCAGGCCCCGCCCCCCAAGGGCCCCGCGCGCCCCCACCGTGCCCCTCCGCCTCCCCCGCCGCGTCCCGCCCCCACCTGTCCACGTTGTCGTTGAGCCCGGTGGGCATGCTAGGCACCATGAGGTTGAGGCACGCCACCGCGCAGCGCCGCACCTCGTCCGCGGGCGACTGCATCAGGCGCAGCAGCGGAGGGACCACCAGGCTGCTGGCGGGCACGCCGCCGCCCAGGCCGGGCCCCCCCGTCACGGGTGCCTCGATCTCCCGGGGGTGGTCCTCGAGCACCTGTTCGGTGGAGGGGGGAGTAACCCGGAGGGGTGAGGCAAGGGAAAGGGAAAGGGGTAGGGCCGAGGACAAGGGAGGGCAAAGGCGGGTTGGAGTGCTCGCGGCAGCGTGCTGCAATGGAGGCACGGTCTAGCGCACTCGCCCCGACACAGCTGCGGGCAGTTGTTGTCCGAGCCCAGGTCGCGGTATCGTGCTGTCCTGCCCATTTCACGCCCCTAGTTCAGCCCTCTGACTCCCCCCCGCCCCCCCCCCCGCCTACTCTGACCCCGCCCGTGCCATCAGCCCAACGCCGACGACCTGGCCCACCAGCGCACGTCTCCCCCCACCCACCCACCCATCCGGGGGGTGGAGGGGGCATCCGGCACACGGTCCCGCATCGCCAGGACCTCCCCCGCCGGGCAGCGGCCCAACTCGACCCCCTGTCCCTCCCTACCACCCCAACGTCCCTACAACCCATCAATCACACCCCAACCTGACCAAGCCCCGCACCAGGCTCCTCCCCAACACATAGACCACACGCACACGCACCTTGTACAACGCATCCTGCGCCCCGTCCAGCACCGCTGGGTCCTCCGCCGCCAGGCAGCGAGGCAGCGCCGTTGCCAGGTCCTGCCACTCCACCAGGCCGCCCAGCCCCACGATGACGGACGCCAGCGTGCCGGCCGTATGGCGCAGCTCGCGACTGGCATGGCCCAGCAGTGGCAGGAGCGCGCCCTGCGTTGCGGAATGGTAGGAGAAAGGGGGATGAGGAAAGGGGCCGAGCGCGTGAGAGGGGGGCCTGTGACAGGCGCGGAACGGACAAGCCGCTGCCGGCACGTCCTGCCCATGCCAGGGCAGAAGGGCGGTCCAGCAATCCGCGCGGCACGCCCCGCCGCGCTCCTGACGGCTGTCACCCCGCTGTGCTAATTGTGGCGATGGTGGTGGTGGCGGTCAGGGAGAAGCGCCAGCGGCAGGAGGGCGCGCAACGCGAGGGCGGGCCCCGGCGCAGCAGGTCGGACTGGGGCCCTGCGGCGGCGGCCCCCAGCGGGACTGAGAGCGCCGGTCAGCCAGCTCCCCGCGGAACCGCCCTCGGCCCCGCACCGCCCTGCCCAGTGTACACCGGCAGCATCGGAGGACCCCGCCATGGGCGCCGGGTCCCGTGCCCCTTCCGTGCCGTCTGTTCTAGAGGGCGGGCGTTAGGCCTCTCGCTGGCCGAGGCGTGGCGCGGCGACGACCCGACCCAGGGCCCAGCGCCTCGGATCACAGTGCTCCGAGTGGCCCGGCTCCCGTTGTGAAGAGGCATGCAGCCCTGGTCCCCGTATCCGCAGCCCACGCACTTTGATGTAGGTCCTGAACTCCGCGGGCAGCTCCTTATACTGCTTGCTGAGGTTGTTCTTTAGCAATAACCCTGCGCTCTGCCGCACCTGCACGGGAGGGACACAGGGAGGTGGCGGTCGTAGAAACGCAGAGCGGGAAGAGTCCCCTACAATACCCCGTGCAAGCATCCATAACCCCCTTCCCGTCACCCCGTGGGGTCCCTACCTCGACGGGCAGGTGATCCCCGGTGGCGAAGATGAACGCGAGATAGTTGTTGAAGTCCGGATAAGCCCTGCATGCTTCGAGCTGCTGGAATATCTGCGAATTTGGACGACACCTCCCGTCGATCCGGAGTGCAAGGTCTCAACACCTCGCCCACTGATGCGGGCTCTGAGCGAAACTGACTGCGAACCTGATTCTGGTTTGTCCCGGGCTGTTGGTAAAGAGTCAACAAGTTGACCAGTTGATGCACACCCTCCTGAGTCGGCTGCCATGCCGTTGCTGCCATCGGTCTCTCGCCTGGGCACCAGGGCCCAGCGCTTACTATTGAAGCATCAGACACAATTATGCAAGGGTAGCAACGCTGTCACAGCGCTTGCCGTCTAGGTAGCAAAACGACAGCTGCGAGTCTCGAGTTCGTGCACGCTTCTCGTATCGCGACCTTCCCATGCCAGCTGACCAACAGACACGATCAGCGCCTTTCCGTCGTACGCGCGTGCCGGTGTGCGCGCCGGTGTACGCCTCCCCCACCCCACCCCTTGCCCATGCCCTACCTCGCCCTATCCCTGATCGCTCCTGCAAAAGAGGAAACGGAAACAGGGAAGGCTGCCTCTACGGTCATACACCCGGGGTTGCGATGTTTCCAGCAGGGCGCCGAGTACATGGCGGCCGAGGGAGACGAACAGCGGGCTCCTGCGGTTGTGCGTATTCGTAGCCCTTGCCATGCGCACCATGTACACCCTTGAACACTCCTCCTGTCGCTTGCGCCCTGCTCCATCGAGTATCGTCACACCCAGCAGTGAGGGCATACCTGATACCCCACAGGAACGCCCGGAACACAGTTGAGACACCGGCAGGCTCGCTGCTGAATAGATTCGCATGCGCGTTCAAACGCTGCGGCACCTGCAGGAAACAGGCCTGTAGCCTTACCTTGCCTGAGCAGTTGCTAGCCCCTCCCAGCCCCTCCCTCCCGCGTGCCTCTGCGTGCGCTCGCACGCCTTCGGGTCATCGGGCGTGTATGGCCAAAGAGGCGGGCTCCCTCTTTCTGTGCAGGTTTCTCTTTTCACGGAGATGTACGGGGCGCACAGGCCCCGCAACCACAGCGACAGATCTGCGGCCAGACGCACCCAGAGGCAAATGCTCTCCTGTCGGGGCCAGGGTGTGGGGTGTGGGGTGGGGGCTGGGCGTTCGCAGGTCTGGTAACCGTTGGGCTCGGACGGACTGATGACAGGTGACGACGGAGACGACATCATGGCAGAACACACACGACGATTCTGAACTCCACAGCGCACTGGTGCAAACGTCTCTGGCAAGCGGGGCATCCATTCACTTGTCTTGCCCGCCTTGTCAATCACCAACCCGCCCGCCGTAGACGCAAGCTTGAAATGCCTCACACACGCTGATGCAAGGGGGCAGCGAGGAAGGGGCTGTTTTCGTTGCAGAAACGGCCCTGCCCGACTGCCTCTTTATGCACGCTGCCCGGCCCTCCCTAAGTGCACAACCCATGTTCACACCACCTTGCTGGTTACCGATAGCCATGTTATCTCAGGAAACCCCAAGCCCACTTCTGTTGGTTTGCTGTTGGGCAACCACTGGCGAGTGCCGAGTAGACGATGCATTAGCTCGCTCCTCCTCCCTCAGAATTTGGTTCGGTTCACGCCGAATCCGTGCAGCGTAAGCAAGGGAGCCGGAGACGTGCTAGAGCACCGAATGGGGTCGTTACAAGTCCAGGCACAACGCGCGCCGGCCGCAGCCGATTGCGCCGCCTTCAACTGTCAACCGACCACTACGGGAGACCGCTGCTGCAGCTCGCCACGACCAGACGCGCAGGCACGGACGAGGCAGCGCCGCGCCCAGGCCGTTTAGTCGAAGAGCGAGAAGCCCATGTCCTCCTCCTCCGAGGGCTCCTCCTTCTTGGGCTCCTCCTTCTTGGCGGCCGGGGCGGCGCCGCCGGCGGCGGGGGCGGCAGCGACGGCGAACTTGGAGGGGTCGGCCAGGTAGTCCTTGACCTGCATGCACACAGGTCAGCAGGGATGGTGTCTCAAGGCTGGTCCAGTTCGCTGTGGTCCGCTTGCAAACAGGTAGGTAAAGCAATCTCAAGAGACAGTTATGTGGCAGTGCCCTTCCGCGATACCAGCCGCTGCATTACCGTTCAGTACAAGAGGGACCGCCGCGAACAGCCGTTCCTCTCGCCTCCCCGGCCCCCCCTTAACGGCCTCGCCTTCTGGGCCAGCGGGAAGGTGTACTCGGTCTCCAGGGCGATGGCCAGCACGTTCTTGTAGCCGTCGATGAGGACGTGGGGCGCGGCGGCCAGCGAGGGGTAGTGGGCGCCCAGCGACAGGGCGGCCACCTCGCGCACGGCCGTGATGGCGCTCGCCATGAGGTCCTCGTCGGTGATGTCCATGACCTTGGGGTCGTACACGGTGCCCGACTCGATCACCTGTGGGAGCGGTCGCAGGTATTGGGGTGTAAGTGGGGGCTATCGGTTGAGCGGAAACAACCGTGACAGAGAAGAGACGACCACGCGACGTCGTTGCGACAAGCCCGCCGACCAACAGGAACCTCAAGTATACGGCAACATGTACATGTGCATGCACGACATGTGCCATACCTTGATAATCTGCAGGCCGTACTTGAAGGGCTTGATGCCCAGCTTGGCCAGCAGGGTAGCCTGCGAGGCGCCCACGCGGTCGCCGTTCTTGACGACAACGACGTCGGACACGATCTCAATGGTACCCTTGTTAATCTTGGTGGCGATGCCCAGGGCCTGGAAGAACGACGTCTGCGAGGGGTCCATGCCGGTGCTGCCGGCCTTGATCACCACGTCTTCGTTGGCCGTGGCGCCCACGCGAGCGGGCGCGCCGACCTTGTACTTGGCGATCTCGTCCTTCACCTGTGGGTGTCGGCAGGGCAAGTCAGGGATCGGCGGGGCTCGAGCTGCGGCTGAGCTTGGCTGATGAGCTAGTGCGTCAGGTACCCCACTTCGCCCCCTGTACCGAACCCTAGCCCCCAAGCTACAATGCTGCGGCCCAGCAGGACTCCACCACCATATTTGTGAGCCGCACGCCGGCCCCTTCCCTCTCCCCCTCAACCGCTGACCCCACCCACCTGGCTGAGGTCGCCGTTGGTGAAGACGACGCCGACGTTGCCCTCCAGCAGACCCTTCTTGCCGGGCTTGACCAGGCACTCCCAGCGGTGGTCGTTGGTCTCCTCCAGGTACTTCTCCACGCAGTAGCGCATCATGGTGTTCTTGCCCATGAGGATGACGCTGTTGGGGCGCAGGGCCTGCGCAGTGCGGGCGAAGGACAGTGAGGGGCCGCAACAAGGAGGCGGTGCGCTGACGATGCTGAAACCCGGCTGAGAGTGGCGCATTGGGAGTGAGTTTGGCAGCGCTGGCTACGAAGCGCGTTTTTGGAAAAGTCTGTAGACATCCTTCCAACCCAAAATAGACTCCCCGTGACGCGCCCGTGCGGCGAAGCTCTTAGTTGTCTCCGTCCTCCATCCACAAGCGGATCACCCGGAAGCTTAAAGTGCCGAGGGCCCATTGAGTCAGTGAGTCGTGAACGGTGTTTACCCCGCCACCCCACGCGTGCAGATACCCCGCCCGACCACACCACCCAGCTCGGTGAAACCCCAGTGTAACTCCGGAGCGAGCATTTGGACCCCTCTTCCCCCTCTCATAGCAACATACTGCATGCTACCCAATGGATTCATTGCGAGCAGGGGCTGACCTTGCGGATGTCCATGAACTGCTTCGAGCCCACATTGTCGGCGTTGACAATGAACGCCTTGTCATAGGTCTGCAGGTACTGACCCAGACGCTTGCGGTACTGCGGGGGACAGGAGGAAATGCGGTGAGCATGAGCCGGCAAAGAAGAACTCTTCAGGAACCAGCATAATACTCACATCCTTCTTCTTCTGCGAGACGCGCTCCTCAGCCACCATCTTTCTGCAGTTGGAAAAGCCAACGCGCCGCCGGAGACAGTCAGAAACTCGTTGGCCATCTCAGAAGAAATATTGCATAGTACTGAGTGTAACGTCATACATGGCTGAAGCTCCGAACGGCCTAAGTGCGAACAAAGCGTGCAAGATTGCGACCCGCCGACAAGCCAACGCACCTTGTCTTACACTACTGTAGGACCAGACCGGGTCTTTACCGGCAGGCAAATTTAACCTAGCAGTAGAAAGAGAGAAAGCCGTGATGCCGCGCAAGTTAAGAGCCCATAGCGTGTCGTACAGCGTGTGGCCGTAATATGTGCATAGCCGATGCTAGGGCACTGCAAGCTTCACATGAGAGGAGTGTCGAGACGACTGTGTCCCTATTTGAGCAAGGATTGGGTGACGAATGCCATTTGTCCTCTCCACATGCCACCAGCGGGAGGGGTCTCGAGGGGCGGAGCTCCGCCTGGTGCCTGGCAGATCAGACGTCCTCAAGTAACATTGCGAGGGCCGGGTCCTGGCACTGGTAATGTCTGAGGGCTATGATTGATTCAATGCAGTAAGCCAGTTCCGCTACGTGCCAAGATTCGCATTCACAAAGCATGACGCCGCCTCACGCACTTGATTGACGCCTATCCAGCTTTGCCTGCCAGGCAGACAGGCACCTTAGTCAGATCCACGCAACTGCCGTTGCTTGACGACCCAAGTGGTTCTTGGGGCGGGGGACTTGCTTTAGGGCCGCATCTCCCCTGGGCCAAAAAGCCGGGGCTCTGTGCCAAGGTGCACCAGTGCGGAGAGCTCCTTGAGCACCTAGAGATGCCTTCTTCTCCTTCCCCATCCCCGGTACGCATCTTCCTCTGATGCACGCTGCCAACCGTGTTACAGGCCGTACGTCCGTACCTGTAGCACCAGTGAACCGCATTGTCAGCAAATCCGTTTTGCCATACTTACATTCCGTTGTGTCGAACGCACGGCAGGCTGAAATGCGGAGACGGTGAACTTCTCCCGGACGATCGGGGTCTCTTCTTTCAAATAGGACCTCGACCAAACACCACAATGAGAGCCCAAGTCGTCTCCACTATTTTGTCTATTGCCGCTGTGCTCGGCTGGCTGGGCGAGCTGCAGACAGCAACTGCGGCAAAGGGACATGGCGTGCACATAGCATACCTTACGGACTGTACCATGTACAGCGACTGGCAAACGGTCGGAATGGTTTTCAGCTATAAGCGGTCGCGGCAGCCCGAGGAGTCGTCGCTCACGCGTATCATGTGCTGCACGGACGAGGAGCGAAAGCGATACAACGAGCAGCTGCTGTCCATTGTGCAAACGCACGTCGCCCCCTCGTTTGCGCGTAACGAGAAGACAGGCGACTGGGTAAGTTATGGGATACGGTGGGGAGGGGGAGGGAGCTGGGGTTTCCCATCACACGGGCACACGGTCGCGTGCCCTTGAAAAGGGCTTGCCTACCTACTGATTGCAAGGCCTTACCTGGCAGAGGAGTATATAGAATAATCGCGCGTTGCTGTTCAGCGCCATTGTGGTCGGTTCCGGTGAAGTCGGTAGCACGCCCTTGACGGGCAAGACTGGTATGGTAGCTGCGCTGCTGCTGACGCTTATACCTGCCCTCACAGTATGCGGCGTACAACAAACCGGGTGCTGTGGTGGACTGGCTAAAGCACGTGGTGCCAAAGGAAGACTGGATCCTGGTGGGTGCCTACGCTGGCGCAGCGGGTGGACGGGATGGGGTTGTGGCGGTGCGCTGTTGCTGTCGCTGCCACGACAAAGGAAAGGAAACGGAAAGAGGGAAGGCAGCCTCTACGGTCATACACATCCGGGGTGCGATGTTTCCAGCAGGGTGCCAAGGACAGGGCATGGCGTGCGAGGGAGCCGAGCACGGTGGGATGGGCTCCTATAGCCTTGGTAGACGCCGGGACGGGGTCCTCACTCGGATACCTATACAGTTGCTCTTGAAAGGACGGTGCGTCCCGAATCGACAGGTGGGTGGCTATTTGTACACGCTTGTTGTACCTCCCAGCCGCGGTGTGCGTCTGCTTTGCTCTCCTGCTCAGTAGGCAATCGGGCGTCGCCATGCTAGCTTTCGTGTCACATCTGCTTCTCTGGCAGCGTGGACAGCCATGCCTCGATATGCACCGACCTTGCTCTTACTGCAAGGCAGCGGCGCCCAGTTCCCAGCCTTCCTCTCGTGACGTTGCGGGCCTGCCTCCCATCCCTCCCGTCCGCTCGTTTGGCAGGTTCTTGATTCGGACATGTACCTGCGGAAGCCGTTCTACCCGCAGTTCTTCAACGCCTCAAAGGGTTGGTGCGCGTCAGCCGACTACACCTACATGATCGGCGTCAACAACGACCTTGCGGTCCGCCATATCCCCGAGATCGAACCGCGCCAGGACGAGCTGGCGGGGCCGCGGGGCCGGCGCGGCGACCAGGCAAGTCCCGGCCGGAGGCCGGCGCTTTCGCTTCACCCACCCTAATCCCTGTACCATGCATGGGGACTGCAATGTCCCTTGACAGACGGGGCTCGTCAGCTTACAGCCTTGCAAAGCATTGCTTTTCCTGGTATCATGATTCGGGTGCATTTCACCACCTGCACACGGCAGGTGGGAGGCTTCTTCTTTATGCACCGGGAGGACTTGCAGCGTGTGGCCCCGCTCTGGCTCAAGTATACCGAGGACGTGCGGGAGGACCCCGAGGTGCGGACAATGCGACTGGATGCCACGGCCTGTACAGCAGGGTTGGATTGACAAGGTGCCGTGGTTGACGAAGGAGGTGTCATCTGGATCTCTTGGGGCCTTCATGGCCGTCAAGTTCGCGGGGTATGAGAACGAGGTGGGCAAAGCCCACTTCGACACGAGCCCTCAATATGACATCTACGCTGCCCCTTGCACGTTGCGGCACTGCAGGCCTGGAGGCTGAGTGGTGATCAGTACGTTGAGAAAGGCGGCAAGCCGTGGATTTCCGAGATGTACGGGTACGCCTTCGGAGCGGCCAAGGCCAACGTGTGGCACAAGTGGGACAAGAAGACGATGATGTACCCCACCTACCGACCGACAGGTAAGGGACCTGTTTTCTATTGATCAGTTTCCTTTGGAATCGAGGGTCGAGGAGGCGGAGGGGAAGCGGGAGGGTCGCGGCGGTGCGGCGTACGGTACTGCGTCGAAGCTGCCCGCTCGGTCGTATCTGACTGACATGTGCCATACGCCCTTGAGGAAACCTTTAGCTTAAGCTCGGGCAGAAGCACAACACTGACCAACCGACACGCGACAGCCAGAAACAAACTCATTTCGCTATCAGGCTTTGACCAGACAAGCATCCGTGTAGATCCTTTTCTGCTCTGCTACTTACACAATAGGGAACTTACCGGAAGTCGCTGTCGATTTGAACTAGTTTCAGCCCGATGGCCGCTGAAGGGCCCTAGCTCCACGATAAAACGATCACTTTCAGCTTCAGGATAAAATGTGGTGGACTGTGATCGGAGCGCTGCTGCTTGCCCTTCAGTCGCAGGACGCAAATGCGTCCACGGCCCAGAACAAGACGGGGGTGCATGTAGCTTTCCTCACAGACTGCACCATGTACTCAGATTGGCAGAGCGTGGGAATGGCGTTCAGCTTTAAGATGTCTGGGCAGCCTGGCAGCGTGATCCGTGTGATGTGCTGCTCGGAGGAGGACCGCAAGCGGTACAACAAGGGCCTGCTGACCATGGTGGATACCTGGGTGGCACCGGATATGTCGCGCAGCCCTCGAAACGGTGACCGGTACGTGCCCCAGCGCCCCCGCCTTCCTCCCAAGCGGGGTTGGCCCGAGCAAGGTTGAGCAGCACACGCTGAGGTAAAGGGCCGCACCTCAGGTACGCAGCATACAACAAGCCGGAGGCAGTGCTGGACTGGTTGGATTACAATAAGCCGAAGCACGATTACGTGCTAGTACTGGACAGCGACATGATCCTGCGGAGGCCCTTCCTCGTGGAGGTCATGGGCCCCAGGAAGGGCCTGGCCGTTGGCGCGCGGTACACATATATGATTGGAGTCAACAATGAGTTGGCGCTTCGCCACATTCCGCATGTGGCCCCGCGTAACGACACCCTGGCTGGTCCTTACGGGCGTCGTGCGGATCAGGTCGGCGGGTTTTTCTTTATCCACAAGGATGACTTAAAGGCCATGTCGCATGACTGGCTAAAATTCTCGGAGGACGTACGTATGGATGATCAGGTACCGTACTCTTGCTGGTGCCATGCTGCGAAAGCGGTTTTATCTGTACGGCATCGGTAGCCAACCGACTGCCCTGATGCACTACCCAGGCATATCGCCTCTCTGGCGACGTGTACGCTATCCACCCGGGCGACCGCCCTTGGATTTCGGAAATGTACGGTTACGCTTTCGGTGCAGCTAACCACGACGTTTGGCATAAGTGGGACACTTTCTCGATGATCTATCCGGGATACGACCCTCGGGGTAGGTGACGGCTTGGCAGGGGCCACCGGGCAGCAGTAACTGCAAGTGGCAGAACAGCAAACACCGTTCGCGTGCGGGGCCTGACTATTCCTCATTGAGCCTCACCTAGAGCATGCCCTTACCAGTGCTTGCTGCTGCCGTGTGATCGTTGGCCCCTTTGCAACCTCATCTGTCCTCATCCCGGCTCTTCCCGTGCCCTTGTGCCTCCCCACAGAGGGCATTCCCAAGCTCATGCATTATGGGTTGCTCTTTGAGGTTGGGAAGAACTACTCGTTCGACAAGCACTGGCATTACGACTTTGATGTCACAAAGTGCCCGCCATGGGACCTCAGCGACCCTAAGCGCCGCACCATGGGTATCTTTCCAGAGCCACCGCGTCCGAGTGCACTTAAAAAGGTAAGTCTTCCAGCTGAGAGCGGCATACAGCTGGCCTAGTTGCTTGGCGCCTGTCACGCTTGTGGCTACCCGACCAGGTTATGCCGAAGCCCGGTGACGTCAGCAATTGGGTGAGGGAGCATGGACACGGCTCCTGCAATCCTGATCTGGGATGCCTTGTTTGTAGCCGGTGCTCCGCACATGCCGCCCGTTGGATGCATGCTTTCGTAGTGCCTATCCTGTAACACACAATTTGATTGTGCAACCAAGCTTGGTGTACGTTGTGTTTCATGCCATAAGTAAGACGTGCGGGTAAGCGTAAAAATCCCATGGACCATGCAACGGGCGGGGTGCTTCCATGTGTGTTATCTTGGCATGACCTAACTTCCTAAGCACATCTACCACGATGACGCGAGCCGTCGGGGCAATGGCCCTTGCAAGCTGCGGGCTCATGTGCGCTCTATATGTTGCCTGAGAGGCTTCTGGTCTGAGGGCAGGCCTGTTGACGGGTATCCGGAATACAGGAGGACTTCATTGGCTACTATCGCGACCTGCTGGCCATTGAGACGCTATCCACCCTCAACGCGGCGTTCTGCGACTATCACATCTCACACTGCCCGCCCTCGGAGCAGCTGGTATCGGTTTGTAGAGAGGTGCGGTGGCCTCTGGCTTCGGTGCAAGCATGGGATGGCACGCATAGCATGCACTGGCCATGGGGCAGGCAGAGCAGCGCTGTCCAGAACTTGTTCTTTGGGCGCTGGGCGGGTGCCATTATTCTGTCTCACACATGATGGTAAGGGGTGCATTCTGTGCCTGACGTGTGCGGCCAACCCACAGGTGTTCAGCTTATACAACGAGGCTCGGGAGTTCGTCAAGGAGGCAGAGGCACGCTACGATTGCCAGGACTTCCATGTAGGTACTCTCTCCAGCTGAGTAGTGGTGAAAGCAACGCTAAGAAATACAGATGGTTGGGCGGTTTCCGGCTACCCGGTCTTCCCGCCGCTAAGGTCTCTCAAGCACGTGTATCTGTGTATCGTGTCCCCACATTCCTTTTCCTGACTTGCTCGCGGTCTCTTCGCAGCCCAAATGTACCGAGTGGGCAGCGTCAGGCGAATGTAAGAAAAACCTCAACTACATGACGGAGAACTGCCGCAAGTCCTGCGATGCCTGCAGCCATGTGGAGAAGTTCTTTCCTGAAACCACAACCAAGGTATGACAGCGAAGACCCCAGGCCCCTTGGCACCTTGCGCCAGGAACGCGGCCCGCATTCTCCTCGGACGCTTACTGTGATGTTGCTTGACGCCACGGGGAGTTTGCTCTCACTCGGCCTGTGCCGAGCTGTGCCCTGTCGCAAGCGCAAACTGCTTCGTCTGGCCTCTTGCCTTCATAATGCTCCTCCCGCTTACGGGCGCGTCCCGTCGTTAGGCCGTGTCTGGAATCTCCCGTTCACTCGACTCTACTTTCCTTGCCTTCTATGGAAGCAATTGATGGCCAAGCTAAGCACACCACGGGGCCCTCGACCCGCAGGACCTCGAGGATAAGCTTGCCAAGATGTCCAAGGAGCTGCAGCCGCTGGCGGAGGACCCCGACCAGCAGAAGGGCAGCTCTGGCTCAGTGCCCAAAGAGGACTCACGGCCGGTGGTTATCCCCAAGCAGGACCAGCCCGTAGTGGTGGTGCCGCGCAACACCAAGGAGGTGCGTTGGGGGCCGTTCTCGCGACAATCTGCCGTCAAGCTATTTGTGACGGCATTCATTGGCTGCTGGTAGGCTGTGGGCTTGGATTCGTGTCCGTTCAGACGCACGGGCACCCAAGTGCGGGCTGGACCACGTGTGGCGTACGACCTTCAAGATGTTGCCGGCCTACCACACATACAATACGAACTCTCTAGTTCTATAGAGCTCAAACTTCAGCTGGACTAAAAGAAATGTTCGCCATCCATGCGCGTTGCCTGCAGGAGAGTGCCTCTCCTCCGATCAGCCCTCCTCCGAGCTCTCCCCCTCCCAGCCCGCCGCCCAACTCGCCACCACCCAGCCCGCCGCCCAAGTCCCCGCCGCCCAGCCCACCGCCCAAGTCCCCACCCTCCAGCCCGCCGCCGGTGGTCGCCAAGTCCCCTGCTCAGTCGCAGCAGAAGTCTCAGAAGCAGCTCATGGTCCGCTGCTACCGCCTCTCGCTGCCCATTGATGAGGTCAAGGAGTGCGTAAAGGCGGCCAAGGAGGGTGTTGAGTACGAGCCAAAGAAGGCCGCAGGCGCCAAGACGTCGGCTGGTGCCGTGGAGTCTGATTCCTCGACCGCCTCGCCCACGGCTGCCGCTCCCAAGACGGATCGTGTTGTGCAGCGGGACCTGGAGGACCTTACGCTCACGCAGAAGGAGGGCAACAAGGGCAAGGAGCCCGTAATTGACGTAGCATCTTCTCCCTCGATCCACCGGCTGCTGGGGCGGCTCAACACGTGGCAGCTACTCCTGCTCTGGTTGCTAGTAGTGCTGGCGTTCCTCGCCATCGTGCCGCGTCTCGCCCGCCTCCGGCGGCGCGCGCGGTCCGGCATGCGCACAGAGTAGGGCCGTGCGTGAGACGTTTGTCGGTGCTGGGTTGAGGTGCATTGGATCGGGGGCATGGATGGTCAGGTGTTGTTGCACGGGACGCACATACTCGTTTGAGGTCAAGGGTATTGGACACAGATGGACAGACGGCGTGAAATGAGCGGTTAGGAGTGGCTTGGAGCACAAATGCGCACAGTGCTCTTGAGAGGGTGGTGAGCGCGCTGAGATGTTCGTATGCCACTTGCACAATACATGCCACAAATTGCTCAGGGTAGATGGTGATCCTCCTCGGTGGATAGGGCCCAATAGTGGTGCTGTGCGCTTACCAGTGCTACCGTGCACAGATAGTACGCTAGTTTCACTTTGTCGAATGGCAGAGTGTATAGTGGTTTCCCCTGGTGTCGGGTCATCGCACTCTGCGCATGGATGGTTTAAAATGATGATTGATGACGGAGGCTTGCGTAGTGAGAGGGCGATGTAAACCAGCCTGGTAATTCAAACGTCGTGCGTCCGTCTGTTCCTTCCGGTCCCACACGCATTTTCCTTGGCGGGCAACCCAGATACACACGTACCAGAGACGTGCGAGCACAGCAAGGCTTGCGCGACTTATAGGTGGGGCACACTCGGCCTGACTAAATGAATTTTCTACTTCTCCGAACCGTCCCATCATCCTCATTCACATGTTGCGCATTCTGTGCCAATGGCGTTAACCAGCGCCCTGACCAGATTGGTCAAGGCCGTCGGCATGTGGAAGCGCCTCGTGGAATCCCTTCATCAGCAGCATCTCAGTGCGTCCCCCACACCATACCGTCGGCCTACCCTGCACCGGCTCCGCCGTCGCGCCCGCCCACGGGTTCCAGGGTCTGCCTCGGCTGTCCATCATACCGTACATGCACCTCCCCCGTCCAGTCCACAACAAGGCACCTCCAAACCCCCTCCATCCCTCCGTTCACCCCAGGTACCACCACCTCATCTCCCCGCTCCTCCTCAACGCCCCCTCCCATGCCTCACGCCTGCTCGGCCGCCTCGTTCAGCTCCCGCACCGCCGCGTCCAGCATCGCCCTCCGCGCGCCCCACCACGCGTGCTTGACTGGCTTGGCCACCCGGTGCGGTCGTGTGAGCGCCTCGCCGAGCGCCTCCAGCGCCGCGCGAGTCACCACCAGGCGGTGGTGCTGCAGCACGTGGTATACCGTCAGCTCCTCCGGCGACATGGCCTTCATCAGCACCGAGCTCTTGAGCCACTTGCGCAGCTTGAGGCCCCCGTCAGCGCCCGTCTCGCCGCTGTCCACCAGCAGCCAGCTGGAGCCGAAGCTGCCCGCCGTGAGCCGCTCCAGCCGGTCCTTAAGCTCGCGGTAGTCCCGGATGGGCTGCGGGCGTTGCAGCGCAGTGGCCGTGGAGGAGGAGCTGCCCGCCAGCGGCTCCGTCGGCGGCGGCCGGATGGTGCAGAAGTCGTCGACGACGAAGAAGCGGCCCTCGTTGATTTTGGCGGAGAGGGCGCACCGCATGCCCAGCAGCCGCACGGCGCGCGGCAGCTTGTGGGCGTGCGAGCGCGGGCGCGGGCCGAAGGCGGCGGCACCGCCCTTCCACAGCGGCGAGCGGATGGAGCCCTGGCGCGCACGGCCCGTCTTCTTCTGCGGCCAGGGCTTGCGGCCGCCGCCGCGCGCCTCGCCGCGCGTCACGCTCTTGTGCGTGCCCTGCTGCCACTTAGCGCGCCAGTAGCGCGACACGCGGTGCAGGATGTCTATGCGCACCGGCACGTTGAACGCGGCGCCGGGCAGGCGGACCAGCCCCAGCGGCTGCTCGTCCAGGGAGTACACGACCGCCTCGCTGTCCTTGTAGTACTCGATGGGGAACGGGTACCGCACGGTCAGGGGCCCGGCGCCGGTCGTCGGCGGGTGCGGCGACATGGCCTCGTCATCAGCGTCGCGAAGTACCGGCACGGCCTCACGCTGGCCTTGCACGCCTGCGACGGCGAACGACGAGCTGCATCTCCGCAAGGTCCAGGATTCCCGCAGCCCGGGCGCTGCCGATGATGATGGACCTGCCGCGGTTCCGGACAGCGCCGTCGCCAAGCTTCCGCCCCCGCTCGCCAGCGTCGCGGCGGCAGCTGCTCCTTGTCGCCATGCCGCTGATGTTCCGCACAGGGCGCGCAAAGCGCTGCCGAGCAGCATGTTGTTATTGTGGCCAAGTAACACAAGGGCGCACCAAACGCGACATGGACTTGCGCGACAAGGACTTGCTCACTAACCGTCTTAATCGTTTGCCAGCATTCTGTCAATCTAAGTTATAATTCCAGCCTTGGTACGTAGCAGAACTCGAATCCTCTCCCTCTACTGTGCACGTACATGTCGTACGTGTGTGTGCAGTTTCAGGAGGCTCGCCCCTGGCCCCGATCATTGCCATTTCAGCTCTCTGACATAGGGTCTGGACCCTTCCACTATTGTTCACGCGCTAAACACTTACTTACTGGCACTGACCCAACACCTCTAGGCTCGAGCCAAATGTTGGCACGGCACGCCCGCGGGCTGGGGCAGGGCCCCCTGGCCTTCGGGCCGCTGATGCAGCTAGTTCGCAACCTCAGCGAATGGGCAACGGTCGACCCGCAAAAGCTGAGCGGCTCGGCCCCCGGCACCTGCGCCAATTTGGGTAAGCTCAATTTGCGTCAATTGTTCCACGATAATAGTGTGACACAACAAGTAACACCATGTCGCGTGTCCCTGCGCCGTGTGCCACGTGCGCATCTAAACCGAACTCGGCGGCTTTTTCCTTTCACGCGGACGCACTCCTAGCTACCTTGCTTTGTTGCTAGCTCGTGCTTGGTGCAGCTGGCTCAGATGATCCGGATCCGAAGCAGACCAGCCCAACCACCCCATGGCTAACAGCCTCCTCTCTCCTCGCCTCCCCTGCTCACGCGATTTGACCTCTCCCCGCGCTCCTCCCTGCCCTCTGAACCGCCCCTTCCCTGCTTCATGAATCGCGCCCTCCCTCCTCCCGCATATGCGCCTGCCAATCTACGTGTGCGTCCGCCGCAGTGTCGGGCCGCTGGCAGCCCAGCCGCGAGTCCCGCCTGCTGCCGGACCCGCTCAATGGCCAACCCTTCATCAGCGTGCCCCACACCCAGCCGGACGAGATTGCCCCCTTTGTGGAGTCGCTGCGGGCGGTGCCCAAGACGGGGCTGCACAACCCGCTCAAGAACCCGCAGAGGTGGGCAACGGGTCCCAGCGTAATCGCCCTGCCGTGCAGTAGGCAAGGTGGCGAGGTTGACGGGTGCCATGGTCCCGGGTTTGGGCGGGGGGTGCCTGAGGCAAGGTGACAAGGATGGGTTGAGAGGGGCTGCATGGGTGCGGGGGGGGGGGGCAGGGGGGGCGGAGAGGCTTGGAGCCGCCGGTGCAGGACGGCACACGGGCGGTGCGTGAGGCCGGGGCTGGGACTGGGGCCGGGGCCGGGGGCGCTGGAGGCTGAGGCGCGGAGCAGTGCGGGCGCGGGACCTGCCCGTGGGGCGGCGGCTCATGGGTGCGGCTGGGCTGCCGGCGGCCGTGGGAGCAGCGCCGCCCGGCCGCGGTGGTAGCGGCGATGGAAAACGGCGATGGGGGCTTTGATGGCTGTGGCGGCGGCGGCGGCGGCTCGGTGTTGGCGGCCGGCACGCTGCTCCGCGGAGGTCCCTGACTGGATATGGGTGGCTCCTTGGGCTGCGCACCGCTCTGCACCTGCACCTGCACCTGCACCTGCACCTGCACCTGCACCTGCACCTGCACCCGGAGTACTACGGCGGGGAGCGAACGGGCATCCCCCGCGGGGTGCTCGCCTGCTGGCCTGCCCTCCCATCCGCCGACCTGGCCTCCGCCACGCATGTCCGGACCCATCCCCTTTCTGCGGGGGGACGGGCGGATGCTGCTTGGCCCGTGGCTGCCCAACCATACTTCCCAGAAGCCCCTGCCGCGGGCTCCGCCGCCCAAACCCCCCTCCCGCACACGCACACATATAACACCC
>LSYV01000009.1:1335836-1444338 GCA_001584585.1 Gonium pectorale | reverse complement strand
CTCGGCGAACCCACCATCGGCCCCATCTTCCAGGACCTCTTCGCCCTCAGCCAGGGCAGGGCCGCCGCAGCCGCCGCTGATGCCGCGGCGGCGGCAGCCGACGGCGTCACTGACGCCGCCGCTGACGGCGACGTGACGCCGCCGGAGGCGGCGGCGGCCGCCGCCGCCGCCTGCGGCCCGCTGCTGTACGCCCCTCGCTTCCCGCGCCCCGCGGGCAGCCCGCCCGCGTCCTCGCTGCCGCTGCTGGTGTACCTGCCGGGCATCGACGGCACGGGCCTGGCGGCGTACCGGCAGTTCCCGCGCCTGGCGGCGCGGTTCGACCTGCGCGGGGTGTTCCTGCCGCCGCAGGACCGGACGCCGTTCGCGGGGCTGGTGGAGTCGCTGGCGCAGCAGGTGCGTGTGTGTGGCGGGGGGGAGGGGAGGGGTGGTTTGCGGGTGACGGGTGTGTGGGACGGTGACGGTAACGGCGAGGGGGGGGGAGGAACGGCAAATGCGACGCTGACTAGCGGTAGCGGGCTTGCCATGGAGGACGATGTGGGGGTTCGTCTGTCGGGCTGGGCCATCAGTTGGGGGTGAGTTGTGCGATTGAGGGTGAATGGGCGGTGCACAGCACCACATGCCCTGTTATTGGCGCGATGTGCTACCCTACCGAGTAGGGTGGTGATGGGCGGGGACCGCACAAGGCCTTCCCACCGGTCACGACGGGGCTGGTTGCTGCCTGCGGGCTGCAGCCGCACGGCTCCCGCGCCCAGGCCGCCTCCAGCGGGCCCGCGCCGGCCCCCTACGCGCCGACCCTGCATAAACCCCGCCCCGCTCCGAGCCCGGCCTTCGACCCGAACCCAACCCGCGTACCCCCTCCTCCAGATCGAGGACGAGGCCGCCGGCCTGGACCCCTCCCGGCCGGTGTACCTGCTGGGGGAGTCGTTTGGGGGGCTGCTGGCGCTGGCGCTGGCGCAGAAGCTCAGGTGTGGCGGCGTCCGCGTGGACGCCCGGGGTAGGGTGTGGGCAGGGGGGGTCCGGGAGGGCGCTGACAGCGGAGCCCTGCACGCCCGCCGCATTGGCGGTGACGTGGTGAGGTGGTGTGCAGCCGAGCAGCGAGGCGGCGAGGCAGCGGGGCAGCAGGGCGGCAGGGCAGCGGGGCGGCAGGGCAGCGGGTGGCGAGCTGGCCACGGAGTGCGGTGATGTGAGTCACTGGGCGTGGAGCTGCGTGACTGCGCCTGCCGGTAACCGGGAAAGAGCTTGGCGGACTTGAGGTCGTGTGGGCACCGAGCTAGCGACCTGGGTTTTCCCCCTCCTCCCCTGCGCTCAACCCTACAGCCTACAGCCCCTATCACCTGTCAGAGCAGCCCATTCCCCGTGCTGCCACATCACGCGCCCCGCCCCACCCGCGCCCCGGCACTCAGCCGGCCGGCTGCGTATGCCGATCGACCGACCAACCGGTGTTGACCGACCCGGCCACCTCCACGCCCACACTCCCTATGCCAAACCCTACTTCAAACCCCAAACGCGGACGCTGTTTTCAATGTCAAGTGACTCCGTCATCTCATTCGTGTTAATATATTAATATCACCTCAACCCTCTACCCCCCATCCCCCGCAGCTGCGTTGACCGGCTGGTGCTGGTCAACCCCGCCACCTCGTTCGACCGCTCGCCCTGGCCCTCGCTGGGCCCGCTGCTGCCCTCGCTGCCGCCCGAGCTGTACCGCCTGCTGCCCGTGGCGCTGTCGCCGCTGCTGTCCAACCCGATCGCCATGGCCGCGCACGCCATCTCCTCGCCGGCCGCGCCGCCGCAGCAGCAGGCCGTCGACCTGCTCTATGTGGGTGGATGGGGTGCCGGCAGGGCGGGCGGGCGGGAGAGGGTGCAGTGCTTTTGACGGCGGGCGTTTCCAGTTCTCGGCGGTGGCATGGGGCACAGGGCGCTGGCTGCCTCTCCCTTCCCTCTCCCTCCATCCTTCGCTGTATCACCTGCTTTGCTCACCGCCCCGTTGTTGCTGCTCCCCGGTGTCCCCCGCTGTCTCCCATCGTGCCCTCAGGGCCTGCTGGAGCTGCTCCCCGAGCTGTCCTCGCTGCGCATCGTGCTGCCGCCGGAGACGCTCAGCTGGCGGCTGGAGCTGCTGCGGCAGGGCGCGGCGGAGGTCAACCCGACGCTCAAGAAGGTACGAGACTTGCGTGGGCGGGGTTGGAGGAGGGGGCGTGATTTGGCCTTTGGCGGACAGCCGGCGGGGGCCGCTCGGGGCTGGTGCGCGTGGCGAACCTCCCCTCTCGCATCTCAAGCTGATCAACAACTCACCGACCCTCCTGCCTGACGGGCTTCAGGGGTTAACACGCCCATATGTACGGATACGCCCCCGTTCAGAGCAGCCAGGGCACCAGCTCGAGGTCAGCGCCTTGTGGGCCTCATGCCGACCCGGCCCTCGCCCCACGCTCCGCCTGCCAGCCCATTCCAGTACGCCTTCCAATGCAGATAACCCCACGCTCACTCCCGCGATACCTCGCCCCGCGCCCCGTGGGCTCCTCGCCCTCCTCCCCGCCGCGGGCCCCTCCACAGGTGCGGCAGCGCGTGCTGCTGCTGGTCGGCGAGAACGACATGGTCATCCCCTCGGCCTCGGAGGCGCCCCGCCTCGCGCGCGCCCTGCCCCGCGCCCGCGCCCGCGTGCTGTCCGGCCGCTCGCACGCCCTCCTCCAAGAAGCCGGCGTGGACCTGGCCGCGCTGGTCGCGGAGGAGGACTTCTACGTCTCGCGCCGCCGCCTCACGCGACCCAACAAGCCGCCGGCCGCGGCGGCCGCCGCCGCCGGGGGCCGCCGGCCGCGGCCCGCCCCCGGCGGCGCCGCCTTCGGCACACCGGGGGCCATCGAGCTCCCCACGCCGGGGGAGCTGCACCGCGCGGCCAAGGAGGCCAACCTGGACTCGTTCCGGGCCCTGGTGTCGCCGGTGTTCCTGTCGACGGACGGACCCACGGGTCGCGTGCAGCTGGGGCTGGGCGGCCTGCCGGCCCCCGGGTCGGGCCCGGTGCTGTTTGTGGGCAACCACCAGCTTTTCGCGCCCGACATGCCGCTGATGGTGGAGCACTTTCTGCGGGAGCGGGGGCAGATGCTGCGCGGGCTGGCGCACCCCATGGCGCTGGGGGCGGGCCGGGTGAGTGTTGTTCGCTCTTGCGTCGGCGATGTGCGTTTGTGGTGCGGGGTGTTCGGGCGGGAACGAGACCTTTCGCCGTGTCTAGATGAAGTGTTGTAGCGCCGTGACGGGCTAAGTGGGGCTGGAGAGGCCCCACTTAACGAATGCCAAGAAGGCTCATGTGCTCCGAAGCCAGCTGCTCACCTGTCGTATCACCGAACCGGGCGTCTCTCAGCTCCACGGCCGGGTGCGCAAACCTATTTTCTGCATTTCGCTTCCCGGCGACGGTCCGTGCGGCCGTGTCTAGATGGCACTGCCATCCGTGCCGGCGTTCGGGTGCGCTGTGGTGGCGGTCCCAGACCACGCAGTGCCCCTCAGGCCTCACACACAACTCTCCCCGGCGCCCCGCCACAGGCCTCCCCCGACCCCGAGGCCAGCGGCCGCTTCGGCCGCTTCCTGGAGACCTTCGGGGCGGTGCCCGTCAGCGGGCGGAACCTGCACGCGCTGCTGGCGGCGGGGGAGCCGGCGCTGCTGTACCCGGGCGGAGTGCGGGAGGTGCGGGCTTTGATTCTGTCGCTTCACGCGAATGGGTCGTTGCGTAACTGGCGTGAATGGGCTTGGGATGGCGGACACGAACACGCTGACTTGGGACGGACAATCTATCTGGGGGCGTGCAGGAGCTGGAGGGCTGGTTGCGGATGGGGAGGGCGCGTGTGTACGGTTTGGGGACGACGCTGCGGTACCGTGCTTGAAAACAAACGTCAGTCAGCAGGGAAGCGAGCGGTGGGGGGGAAACGTGCGACCCGGGACGCGCTGCGCTGTGGCGGCTGCCTCTCCGCGATGGGCCTATCTGTGTGAGGCCTGCAGCGCGTGCACACCCTGCATACGGTACCTGCTACGCCCGCGCCCCTCTGCACTCCCTCCCCGCTCAACCCCCTCGCCGGATGGTCGCTGCAGGCCCTCAAGCTGCGCAACGAGCGCTACGCGCTCATTTGGCCGCGGAGGGCCGAGTTTGTGCGCATGGTGGGTGGGTGGCCGGGGTGGCGACGCGGCGGAGGCTGGCGGACTGGGAGGAGGACGGGGGCATGCGGGTGGCGCGGGCCGGTCGGGGGGGGCCTGGACCTCGCGATAGACGTCGCGGGGGCCATGTCCCACCCCACCCTCCGCAGAGGCCCATGCGCTAGCTTATCCAGGCACCACCACGGCCCACCCGTCCAGCATTGCCAGTTCGCGTTTCCCGGTTCGCGCCTGTCACGTGGCCATCCAGCTAGCATGTGAGAGCGCATGCGTTCCCACTGAGAATGATGCCTACTACCCTTACACACGATGGTTTCGCACACTTCAATCCCTTTATTGCTTTCCAGGCGTGCAAGTTCGGCGCGACCATCGTGCCCTTCGCGGCGGTTGGCGCCGAGGACAGCGTGGAGCTGCTGGCGGACCGGCGGGACCTGCTGGCGGCGCCCCTCGTGGGCGACTGGCTGCGGCGGCAGAACGAGCAGTCGGTGCTGGTGGGTGCAGTGGGAGCGAGCTGGCGGCGCGTGGGGTGCGGCTTCCCGGGGGGCTGCTGGCCTGGGAAAGCGGCGCACGGCATCTCCAGCGTGCGCTTGGAGCGGAGCTCGCCGCCATGCGCTGCTTGCATGCTGGCATGCATGCAGCAACCGCACATGCACGTGCACGTGCTCTCAACGCTGTGCCGCCACCAAAGGTTTGTTTGTGCACAGCGGCTCTCGGCCGCCGCAGCGGCGTACTGTGCGCGCCGGGTTGGCGGGCGGACGCACCGCACACGGATGGCGCAGCGCCGGATGGTGCAGTTGTGCCCGGCACGGCCTTGCGGCGATCCCGCCCTGCCCGTCTCCTTCGAGCCTCTACCCCTCCTGCCCTTCACATCGACGTGCGAATGAGGGTGCCGCTGCACACAAGCGTGTTTGAGTGCAATGATCGCATTCCACCCTCCATTCCTTCCTTCTCCCGGCTTTCTGAATCCAGGCCCGCCGCGGAGTGTCGTACTCCGAGGAGATCGAGGAGTCCTTCATTCCCCCGCTCGTGGGCTTCAAGCCGCCGGCGCGCTTTTACTTCCTCTTTGGCGCGCCCATCCCCACCGACCCACGGGTCGGCGAGGACCGCGCCGCCGTGGAAGCTCTGTACGGCAACGTACGGCATGGCGTGGAGGGCTGCCTGTCGTACCTGCTGCGGAAGCGCGACTCGGATCCATACAAGGACCTGCTTCCGCGGCTTGCGTACGAGGCCAGCTGGGGCGGCAAGCGGCAGGCGCCCACCTTCAAGCCGTGAGCTTGAAGGCCCCGTGAGCAAGTTCTTAGTTGCAGGTACCCGTACCTGCTAAAGCCTGGGCGGTCATGGGTGAATTGTGAGCAGGCGGCGTGTGGCAGGATGCGGCTGGGCGGCAGGCATAGTAGGTTGTGTCCGTGGAATGGAGGGGACTGGAAAGGAAAGCTGGCGTGAAGCGCCCTTACTTCCCTCCTTGCGATGTGGGACGCGGTGTGGGGCCTGCGCCGCACTTCACTGCGCTGCTACGCCGGCGCCAGCGGGCACCCACCCTTGAACCATGCGGCGAGGAGGCAACTCGAAGCGAGCGCGGGCGGCGCTTGAGGCAGGGAGAGCTTTTCGGACGGTTTGCCGGAGACCTGCTGTGGAGCGTATGCAGAGTGAGCGTGGGTGGCCGGATTGAATGGCACGAAAAGCGCAGCTGCAGATTACCGGGTCCAGCTGCTGCTCGCCCTTGTGGCCGCCGTCCCCTCAGTCGTGCGACGGGCTGCAGCGGCCCGTGGCTGTGGTGGTGGTGACTCTGTACGGGCGCTGTGTGGATGTGCTGTGATGTCACGAGTAAGAGGCGAGAGTGGGAGTGTGTGAGCCTGGTGTGAGAGAGAGAAAGTTCGAGGCGAGCGGCAATAGCGGAGAGGAGAGGGGAGTGCGATGAGTGTTTGGCGCCAGACGCCAGAGAGACAATGATGGCGTAGCCGGAGGCACAGAAGGCGACACTGACGTGCGGGCCCGCCGCCTCAGTTGCGAAGATTACCGGTACACAGGTTACAAAGGTTAGAGGAACCCGTCAAAGCCTGTGCGGCCATGGGTTGGTGCGGAAGGGCCATGTTCGGCTTGCTGCTAAGCAGGTTGCGCGCGGAGGCACGTGCGGACTGCTCGGATCCCAGTTCCAAGGCTTGCAGGTTGGGCAGGACTCGCAGACCTCGTCGTTTGTGCAGCGACGCACTCTGGCGAGTCGGGTTACGGTTGGGCTGGCAGCCACCCATGCCCTTGCAGTCGGTTGAGAGGCCTATGCGGAAGGAGGACTCGATCGGTCATCCGTGTCCACCTCCCCTCTGGCTTGGCCAGCGGCTGGCACGGCTCAGCTTTTGTGGGGTGAGCACGCACTGCCACATGCTGCGGGGCGCCCGCCGCCCCGTGCTGCCGCCCTCATGCCAAGCTATCCGCTCCCCCAGGCGCCCCCCCTTGCGACAACTGCAACCACAACTGCAACCACAACTGCAACCACAACTGCAACCACAACTGCAACCACAACTGCAACCGCAGCTGCAACCATAGCTGCAACCATAGCCGCCACGGCAAGCGCAACCAATTAATCAATCTCTCTCTCTCGCGCGCGCGCTCGCGCTTGCCAGGGTGCGGCGGCCATCCGGAGGCCGTCGACGCTGCTGCCATGATGGCACAGCTGCGCGGCAAGGAGGTGCCGCCGCCCGGCGAGCTGCTCAGCCTTGAGCCGGGCACAGGATTCCTGCTGCACCCCATGTTCAACGCCATCTACGTCCGCGAGTGCTATCCGCCGTTCTTTGAGCTCGGGGCCCGCTCCGCGGTGCCCGCCGGCTCCGCCCAGCTGCCCCGCAACAAGATGGTCATCACGCTCCCGCCCTGCTCCGTGGATGAGTGCCGCAGCCCGCCCGTGGGCCACGGCCGTGCAGCGCGTAACCATCCGCCCCTGCTGTGATGGCGCCTCGTATCCATCCATGTCAGTCGGTGCCTGCCCACGCACCGCAGTTACGGGCAGGCAAGTCGCTGTTCCTCTATTACATGCTGGCGCGGCTCGTGCACCTTCCCGACCCGCCGCCCTTCATCCTTTGGGTTTGGGTGCTACAAGCACGAGACCGGAGCGGTGGAGTTCGGACCCAGGCACAGCTTCAGAGCGGAGCTGTTCAACCCCAGCGCCTGGTACATCGCGGATAAAGTGCCCCCGACGCCCGTGTGCAGGGCCCGCATCCTGCAGATCACGTCGCCAATTCGAGCGGCCTACGAGGTGCGCGCGCTGCGGACCGGCGGACGAGCGTCGACTGGTAGGCAACCCGCTTGCATTCAGCTCTTTCTGCAGCTTGGCCCCTCCGTGTCTGCGCACGCACATGCACGCACGCAGGCGATGCTCGACGAGGCGGGCACACATGCGGCGAACGGGCGCGGGCGGATGGGCCGACCCCGGCTCCTGTCTGGCGCACGGCCATCTTGCTTTCAGCTCTTCAACCTGGTCCCGTCGTGTCTGCGCACATACACGCATGGACGCAGGATATGCTCGACGAGGGCGCCAAGCTGCTGTACATGCCGGTGTGGGAGCGGGGCGAGCTCCGCGACTGCCGCAGGTAGGGCAGCGCGGGGAGCGCGGCAGCTTTGGACGGCGTGCGGACGTGCTGCTGTACATGGCACCGAGTACCGGGCTGCTTGCTCGCTCTAACGCGATGGACTGAAAGCCGCGCACGTGCCCCCTGCGTACCTGCGCGCAGCAAGCTGTACGAGAGCGTGCCGGAGGCCCTGGTCACCGAGCTGTACGGTTACTATGGCGGGGTCGCCCGGTACGTCCTGCAGCACCCCTGGCAGCGGCCCACCGACAACCTGGCCGGGCTGCTGCGCATGCTGCGCAGCGCCCTAACCGGGTGCAGGACTGCGCAGGTGAGAGCGTGAGACCTACCCGCGTACCCGGGGTGGTCGGGAGAGCTGGAACGTGGTTTCAGGAAGCATGCTTGCCCTCCTGCGCCCGCGCTTCAACGGATCGGGGTCCATTATCACCGGCTGCGGGGCTGCAGCGGCCTGCACACGTGCCTGGGTGCGCTCATGCTCGCGCTCCACGAGAGAGCAGCAGCCCGATGCAGCTGCTGGCAGCTGCTGGCAGCCCAAAAGTCCCAGACCCCGCATGCCTGAGGCCCGGGCCTTACACGGTCATCCACCACGCATCGCCGCGACCTGCCATGCCTGTGGCCGTGCATGAGGTGGTAAGCGTGTGCTTTTACACCCGGGGCGATGGAAGCCATTGCGTGCCGAGCGAATCAAGGGCATCTCTCCGTAGCCCTCTCTATATCGTTCCCCTTCCTTTGCCGCGTAGATTGATTCCACGATGAACGCCCAGGCGTTGGACCAGGAGAACACTTGCTTGCTGCTGCAGTTCATGGTCGACGACGACGACTGCTTTGAGCTGGAGCGCCTGCGGTTTGCCAGCCACCGGGCGAGCGAGCAGGTCATCAACAAGATGAGATGCTCGAGGAGAACAAGACGGACCTCGTGGGCCTGGTGAGGGCCTCGTTCGGGAGGCCTCCGCAAGGGCCCGCTGCGCAAGGCCCCGCAAATTGATGCGGGCCGTACTGCCGGAGGTGCGTGTTGGGGGTTGCGTCTGCGGTGCACGTACCCGATGCGGTGTGCACTACATACTGCGCTTGCTGCCGCCTGCCTACCGCATCCAGCTTGCGTCCCGTGCATGCTTACTGGCAGCCCAGCTGATACATGGCCGCCTGCGTCTCTGCCTGCAGGACCTGGAACGCTGGAAGCTGACGCTGGCGATCTCTGATTTGTGTGGCCGCCAGGATCCACGGACATGATCGGACACAAACAAAGCCGAGGCGGCTGTAGGCATCGACGCGCTCGGCAAAGAAGCTCACTCGGCGAGATGCCCCTTCCCGGGCGGACGAGACCGCGCACAAGCTGTTTGTGTTGCCGCGGAACGTCGGCAACGGTAAAAGAAGCTGGAGCCGGCGAAGATGGACGTTGCGGCAGGCTTACTGCGCAAATGCGTCAACAGCCTGCACTGTCGCCGTACGGTACATTATGAAAGCCATGTATGCGCGTCGGCAAGTGCGCTGCGTTCGGGGGGGGGCGGTGTGTGGAGAGCCGGCCAGCGGCTCGCTTGTGTGCTGCTGGCAGACATGGGACGGAGGGCCGTGTGCGGGCTGGCGCGGCTACCGCATGTGCGGATGTTGACTTGTTGTGCGCACGGATGAGGAAGGGGGACAAAGCGATTGCCGGCAACCATGCCGCCTCTTTGTGCGTGAAGAGGGATGCCAGAGCCCATGATTCGGTGGCTGGGACCGTGGGTGGTCAGCGTAGTGACCCGCGCGTGATTGCCTACGTACGGTCGCTGGGGCAAGTGGCAGCTGGCAGGTCGGGTCATGCTTGTTTGGGGGTCGGCGTGGGCGTTGGACAGATTAGTGCGGTCGACGGCGGCGGATGGGGACGCTGGCCACGCTGCCGTACTGGGGCTGACTTGGCTTCAGCTTCAGGTCCTGAACATGAGCGGCCACGATGGCCGGAGCGTGCCTGAGTCACGGGCGGCCCCGGAGCGCCTCGTATTGCAAATAAAGGCGGAAGGACATCCATGGCCGACACACACGGGCGAAGGCAGGACTGAGGTAGTGCGGTTGGAATGTATTGTACGGCAGATGTCGGTTTGTACGGCTGCAGACTTGTTTGGCGGCGAGGACTGGCAGGGTTGCGCTGCGCGGGGTCGTTCTCATCGGCGCGGTGCTAGGTCCTTCCCGCCGCCAATGCGCCCCATTAACTGACTGCTAGTTTTCGTGGCACCGCAGCTGCCGCTGCACTGGGCATGGCTTGGACACGTTTGCGACACGTCCTATCATTGGCTGAAAGCGGTCCACTCGTTAGGTCTGCTGCGAACAGGGCGCAGTGTCCTGGGCAGGTCGGCCTCTGCGGACCCGGTGTTGCAAATACACGTGTCACTAGGATGTATGGGGTGTTGCGCGGCGGATTGCACCTGAAGGCTTACTGGGCCACTTAACCGGGTCCCATATAACCTTATGGCCATGCCTAGATAAAGTTGGTGCGTGTGCGCCTGTTGACGACCGCGTGTTGACGACCTGTGCCGTACGGTTAGTTGCGCCTGCCACCCAACGGCACAACGGCAACTTGTATGCAGCGAACTGAGCTAGGTGCCACCAACGCAACACGGGCATTGAGAGTCGAGGATGGCTCGCTTGTTGACCCCCGTTACGCTACTTGTCAAGAACCCAAGTCCGTCTTCTGCAACCTAGCGCACTCCGCTCCCGCCAAACATCTCTCGGCGCAGTCACCTGGCAAGGCCTAGCAGTGCGCGACACCATGGCTTCTCTCAAAACAACAGCGCACACGCAGACAAACACGCTCAATAAAAGTATCCAAGAGCAGCGCGCGGCAGTTCGCCAGGTTCGCTGCGCACACGGGCGAGCACGGGGCCCCTCACATCGGTTGGCAGACCGACTTGGCGTCTCCGCTCGTCCGTCCGCCCACAGACGCCCACTCAGCCAACATCCCAGCACGGCCCAGAAAACTCCTAGGTGTCTCCTGCCGCGCCGGCCGCCTGCCGTGCGCTGTCCCGGGGGGCCGCCGCCATCCCCCACCTCCGTAACAATACCGGCACGCCCCCCCTGATGCACCCTAGGCCCTACCCCCCTTCCAACCCTCTACCCCCCTAGTGCAGCGTGACACGCGCTGTGAGCGCAAAGTGGTCGCTGAGGAAGTGCTCCGGCTCCCGGCTGGCGGGCGTGTTGGCCGCCACCGCCAGCTCAGTCACGGTGGAGCCCCGGTACAGGATCCGGTCGTAGCGCGCCGTGTAGCGGTGGCCGTCCTGGTAGTAGCGGTTGACGTGCGTGTCCCACGTCCAGCGGGCGCCGGGGGGGCTGCCCGCCTCCAGCCAGGCGTCGCGCAGGCCCAGCTCGCCCGCCAGCGAGGTCTCCTTTTCGCGCATGTTGGTGTCCCCAGCCAGCAGGAGCGGGGAGTCGGGCGGGACCTCGGACACGATGGCCGAGACCTGCGGGGTTCCCCAGTCCGGACCGAGTGGGTGGGCCGTGTGCTGCCTTAGGGAGCGTGACGCTGGAAAGCGGCCGCTCCCAGCAATATCGCAGGCGGCCCCGAGCACACGGGACAGTCGTACATGCGCGTCAGACATGTGCTGCGTCGCCACAAGTGGCGGGAATGCGGTACCATGTGCCACCGTACCGCTCGAACGTACATATGTTTGTGTGTCGCCGCACGCACCTGTCGCGCCCGGACGGGCCCGAACTCGGCAAAGGGCGCCAGGTGGCAGCTCCCCGCGACCAGGCGCCGCGCGCCTAGGCGCAGCGGCAGCAGCACGCAGGGACCCACCTTCCTGGCTGGGCCGTCAGACTGCAGCGGAGCGCGCAGAGGGTGCGAGGCAGGCAGGCCAGGGGAAGGGTCGGGCCGGATGGAGTGGGATGGTGCACAGGGTTACGGGGATGCCAGTCAACGCTTTTTCCCCGCAGCGTTTTCCAGATCACCAGTTGCGCTCTCATAACACGTCTTCCTTCATTCCAGACATCCAGGCTTCCTCCGTCACCTTCGGCGATAGGAATCTAGACCCCACCTGCAGTTGGCTGTCCTTCCGGGTTGCTATCCAGCAGTTGCCCCGGTGGGACGGCGCATCGCCATGGAACGTGTACTGCTCCTGCAACCTGCAAACAAGAGGCGGGGAGTGCTATCCGTTGGCAGGGGTTGCAAGGCTTGGGAACAGAGGGCTAGGAGAGACGTTGCAAGGAAGCTGTATGTTCCTGGCTGGTAAATGGAGAATGGAGGGGGCCAGGGGATGGAGGGTTACGGGCGTCGGCCCACCAGGCTGTGGGGTTCTACACGAGCGAAAAACTTGCCGCGAGGGGAAGCCAAAGCACTCCTGCAGGCACAGCAGATCGGGATTGTGCTGCAGGACGAGCTGGCGGAGCGCGGCATGCTGAGTCTCCAGGGTCCAGCCCCTGGGCGCGCTATCGCTCATAGCATCGTCATTGATGTTGTAAGTTAGCAGTGCGAAGCTGCTTGTGGTCTCCATGCTGCCTGGACTGGGCTGTCGGAGCTTCTTTGAAGCACCTCTCGATGCCGACGTTAGAGCCCTCGACGGTCGACGGCTTCCATGTCTCTGTATATGCGCAGAACACCAATTCGATCCGACGACGCTGCCGGAAGCTGGACACGCAGCGACTGGCACTCTTGCACTGCCAACCAAACGTAGGAGTAGCTTGATCATGCATACAATGCTCAGAGCACATCTTACAAGCAGCACTAACGCCAAGCTGGCTGTTAGTCGGCGACTAATAACGATAACCGACATGCAACGATCAACCGCCTTTGCAACAGCCCGTGAGCTGGTGAGCAGAGCGCCTGCAGCAAGTCTCCCGCCCTTCGCCACAGCCTCTACTGCCTCAATTGCCGCCGCTGCCTCCACCGCCGCCACTGCCTCCATCAACTGCACCGCGTGCCGCAAACCGCTGCAACCGCCGCCACCACCGCCACCGCCGCCACTGTCTCACCGCCGCCACCGCTGCCACCATCAACACCACCTTGACGGCAGCAACTCAGTCTACACCCGTACGTTTCGACCTGAACACGCCACCCCTAATGCTACCCCCCTAGTGCAGCGTGACACGCGCTATGAGCGCAAAGTGGTCGCTGAGGAAGTGCCCGGGCTCCCGGCTGGCGGGCGTGTTGCCCGCCACCGCCAGCTCCGTCACGGTGCAGCCCCGGTACAGGATCCGGTCGTAGCGCGCCGTGTAGCGGTGGCCGTTCTGGTAGTAGCGGTTGACGTGCGTGTCCCACGTCCAGCGGGCGCCGGGTGGGCTGCCCGCCTCCAGCCAGGCGTCGCGCAGGCCCAGCTCGCCCGGCACTGAATCTTCCTGATCGCGCATGTTGGTGTCCCCAGCCAGCAGGAGCGGGGAGTCGGGCGGGACCTCGGACACGATGGCCGAGACCTGCGGGGTGCCCCAGTCCGGATCGAGCGGGATGGTGGCCGGCCTGACCACGATGTGCGGGCGGGGCATCAGGAGGGCGGGCAGACCAGGGCAACGGGGACGATCTCATCATAGAGGAAGATATGGCGACCGAGGGTACGTCTTGCCCCACCTGATACTCCCGCTGGTGCGCGTATTCATTTCTGGGTTTCAAGTGGCAGCTCCCCGCGACCAGGTGCCGCGCGCCCAGGCGCAGCGGCAGCAGCACGCAGGGGCCCACCGGTTTCACTTCGCCGTCGGCCTTCGTTGGGGGTTTTGGAGCACGCGGTTGTGGTAAGTGGGGGGGGGGAGCGGCGCGAGAGCAAACCGACCAGGGAGTGGCGGCTGGAGGTCCCTAGCGGATGCCGGGTCACACTCTATTGTCATGGGGCCCTGGCCAACCGCCAACCGACAAGTTTCCACCCCTCGCCCGCCACCCAATTATGTTGGCAGGAACCGGCAGGCGAGCTGAGAACGTCGTCGGCAGCCACCTGACTGCGGTACGGCTCTCGCAATGCCTACTTGTTACGTGCAAGCGAGCGAATGGCGCGAGGTGAGCCACAGGCAGGAGCCTATCCATGGCCTCACCGTCCCGCACCTGCAAGCTGCCATCCTGTCAGCATGCGGGGGCCAGGCAGCCGACAGGCTTGGAATTCACCCGTGCGATTAGCTTATACGGTAGTGTGCACTCACCTGCAGTGCGCTGCCCTTGCGGATTGCGACCAAGCAGGTGCTCCGATAGGGTGATTCCGGGCCGTACAAGTCGTACCGGTCTTGCATCCTGTTGAGGTAGAGGAGGACCAGGGGGGGGCGGCTCGAGCGGAGCCCAGATGCATGTGCCGAAAGCAACGTATGTAGGATTGGGCCACGCACTGTGTGATACCCACCAACCTGCGTTACAGCACACGGTTATTGCTTGCCTGTAAGGGAAGTCAAAGCACTCCTGAAGGCACAGCAGGTCGGGGTTGAGCTGCAGGATGAGGCTGCGGAGGGCGGCGCGCTGGGCCCTCAAGGTCCAACCCCCGGGCGCGCTGTCGCTTATCGTGTGGTCGTTAATGTTGTATGTGAGCAGCGTGAAGCTGCTGCTGCCGCTGCAGCTGGCGGCGTCGACATGTCGACGTTCCGATGTCGGCGCCGCCGCTCCTAACCGGCGTCTGCTTGCGCGCTGCAGAGCTGGTCCCATGGGTCTGCGGAGCGGAACGGTGCTTCCCGCGAAGCCCTCCCTTGCGCTCCCCAGCGCCATCGCGAAGGCTTGCGGCATAATTTTGCTCCGTTGCCACGGGGCAACGATGCCGAGAAATACACCGGGCGCAGTGACGGGCAGCGCCGCCGCCGAACCTGGGACACTGCGTGGGTACGGCAGCATGCCACTCGGGGGTGAGACCTAGAGACCCACCGCAGTTGCTCCGTCTTATATGCAGTATTCTAATTGCATTGATATTCCACTGTGGAACGAGCAGCCCCTGCTCGCCAGTCGGGCCCGGCGTACAACGTGGCGCTTTTTCCACGGCCTTCTCCCTCACAAGCCGTGTCGTTCACGGGCATGCACGTGTTTGGTTCCGTGGACTGTAAGGTGGCCCGACAGCTCCCCCCATAGCTCGCGAGCCTCCCCACATCGACATCCAAAGTGCTGCAGGGCCCTGGCCTCCGTTTTAAACACGCACGGCACGTCTGTACCGCAGAAAGGACTACCCCGCCCCGCCGCCCGTGGGTGCAATTTGGCGCTTTCATCACCTTGCTGGTTTGAACTGCTGCACGTTCACAATCCTTGGGCCTGGGCCGATGCTTTTGCAACAATGCAGCACGCGTACCACAACACGTTCATTCCCGAAACTGGAGCTGCAGCTTGGGACATGAGCTGCCTGTGTGGGGGCCAGAGTGACGCTCATGCCGGCACTGCCGCTGGCTTTACTCTGTACCCGAAGCAGCGGAGCGAAGCGGAGCAGCAGAGGGGTAGCTTACTATCAACGAACACACAGAGCCGACGTACGGCGGGGGTGGCACCCTTGGACAGCCCAGCCGACGCCTGCCCAACGCCTGCCCAAGGGCAGCCAACCACGGCCCGACCCAACACAGTAACACGTGGCGCTGGAGACGGCGTGGGTCAAGCCCGCAGCCCATACATGCATGTTTTCAAGATGCAGCAGCTATGCGGCCGCCTCCTCCTCGGCAGCGACCTCAGCCTCCAAGGCCGCCAGCGCCTCCAGCAGCTCGGGGTCGTGCTCCTCCTCTTCCTCCTCGGCCGGGCCATCCCCCTGCTCCGCCCCCGCACCCGTCCCTTCCCCATCGCCTCCACCGACTTGGGCCGCAGTGCCCGCGCCTCCGAGACCGCACTCCGCAGCATCCGCCGACCCCGCCCCGCCGCCGGCGCCAGGCTGCCCTGCAGCCGCCCCAGAGGGCGGGTGCGGAGCTGGGCCCGCTGCGGCGCCCGGCTCCCTGCCCGCTTCCCCGTCAGCCAGCAGTGCGTCCGCACGGCGCAGCTGCTCCCATAGGTCCGCCGTGTTGTCGACGTGCAGCTCCAGTCTGCGACGCGTGTTTCGCACAAAACACAGTGATGATTAGCATATAGCTTCTGAAACCTATAAGAACCCGGTTTTAAAGGTGAAGCTACCGAAATTGAAACCCGGCGTTTCCAAAGGACCTTCCTTGCCGTACGTGTATCCCATGTAGGTAACCTATCCCCTAGTGCCCGTTCAGTCCCTAGGCTCGCCTGCACAGAGGCAGCGCCCTCCACGCTGCCTCGTGTGCCCGAGCCGCCGACCCGCGGGTCAGCCCGTGCAGCGCCAGCCCCACCAGGCCGCTGAGACCGGCCAGCAGCGCCCAATCCACCTGCAAGGGGGAGTTGCTCCCTCAGTGTGTGTATCAAGCTGAGCTTCGGATGTGGCATACCACGGGCATGACTGGGGGAGGGGGAGGCGAGGGTGATGGGAATGAACGCATAGCCAGGTCCAAGGAGACACAACAACCACGAGCTGCGGCGGCGTAAAGCCCGGCTGGATCTGGTAATGGAACACGGTGAGGCTGTGGCCTTGGCGGCGGAGCACCCGAGCCTATCTGGCTCCCAGTAACCCCTGACGCCGTGGAGCTAGTGGCTAGTGCACCAGCCAGCAAACGAGCAATGTCAGGACTGCCGTATGAGACCCTGCTCTTGCCGCCCACGTCAGCTCACCTCGTCGCCCCAGCCGCCCTGCGCTTGAGCGCTGATCTGCAGCTGCCGCAGATGCTTCCAGCTCGCCAACGCCCCCAGAAGCCAGCCAGGAGGCCCGCAGCCACTGCCGCTGTCGTCAGTGCCGTCGCCAACCTCTGGCCCCCAGGCCTTCGCCTGCGCTGCACCTTCGACCGCCGCGTTGAATGCCCCACCGGCGCCGCCCTTCACCGCGAACGCGGGTGTGTGCACCGCGAGCCGCTTCCCCGACTTCGAAGTTGGCTCCTCCTCTGCCTCGTCGCCGCCTTCCCCTTCCACCTCCTCCTCCTCTGACTCCTCTGCAACCTCGGCCGCCCAGCATCCCAGCTCCAGCCGCTCCAGGTACCGCAGCCGCCCGCCGAGCTCCAACCAGGCGCCGGCGCCCCAGCCCTGCGGCCCGTACCCGCACCGGCCACCGGCTGCGCTACGCAGGCCAGCTCGGCCCGCCGCGCCGCCACTACCCCCATGAAGCCCACTGTCGTCATTGCCCGCTGGCGATTTAGGGGAAGCTGCCGACGCAGCGGCGGCCTCTCCAGCCCCGGCGCCGGCGTCATCTCCGGCTCCGCTGCGGCTGCCCTTTCCAGGCTGCTGCTGCTGCGAGCTGGCGGGCAGCGCCCAGGCGAGGCGCAGCTCCAGCAGGGAAGAGCAGCGGCCCAGTGCCTCCAGCAGGCTGGCCAGGGTGACCCGCAAGGTGAGGGGGCCCGCGGGGACGCAGGAACGGGCGCCAAGGGGCACTCAGTGCAGGGCTCAGTGCAGGGCTCGGACGCGTCTTGGATTACAGGAGGTGCTACCAACACCATCAGTGCGGCACTAGGTGCCATGGACCCCACCTTCAGTTCTGTGCCCAGGAACACCGCATCGGAGGCGGGTATGGGGCTGGAGGTCGGCCATCTACGTCCAGGCCTCCAGGTCCCCGCACCGACACAGGGTGACACAGGCGATCATGGGTATGCCCACCCAGCGGAGAGCACGGGGGCCGTCCGCGCGGGCTCACACGCTCCGCAGGCTCCTGGCCCGCGGCCCCTGGCCCGCCGCCCTTCGCACACGGTCCGGCCCACCTGACGCCCTCCACCCGCCAGCGGCAGAACTTCAGGGACAGCAGCTCCAGGCGCGGGGGCAGCATCGGCCCCGCGGCTCTGGGCTCTGCGTCGTCCGCCGCCGGCACCGCACCGCCGTCCCCACCCGATGCGACGCGCTGCTGCGGTCCTGGCGGCGGGAGCAGGGACCGTGGGGAGCCTCCGCCCGCCGCCCGCAGCTCCATCCCCAGCAGCGACAGGCAGCGCAGAGAGGCCGGAAGGGCATCCAGCGGTATGGTGTGCTGCGCCGTCTCACCCAGCCGGCCTGGCTGCGGGACTGCACCAAGGGACAGGACCTGCAGCGAAGCCCAACGCCCGGCCGCAGCGGCGGGAGCCCCCGCCAGACCCGCCGCGAAATGGCATACCCCTTCCGGCGCCACCGCCACCTTCGTCGCCGCCACATTAGTTGTCGCCACCTCAGTCGCTGCCGAGGCGCTCTGCCCTGGTAGAGGCGAACGCACTGCAGAGCCCAGCGCCGCCAGGCCGCGCGGGCCCAGACCCCGCCAGCCGACGCCGCTGTACTGCAGGGCCGCCAGGCGTGGCCACGCCGCCGCCAGGCGCTCAGCGGTTGCGTCGCCAAGCGGCATCAGCTCCGCGGGTGCGCAATGCAGCGAGAGCTCCTCCAGAAGGCTGCAGCGCAGGAGCGGCCTCCAGGCCGCGACGGCGCCCGTGCTGCTCGCAGCGCCAGCGCCCGCCGCTGCGCGCTCCGACGCCGCCTGCCCAGACTGCTCAGCCTCCGTGCCCCCCACGCCGTTGTCGAGCCGTGGCCGCGCAGGAGCAACTTGATCACATTCATGGCCGCCACCTCTGGGAGCGGCGGCCGCCTTGCGCCCGGACCCTCGCGCTCCGACCGCTTCACCGCGAGGTGAAGGGCCCTCAGCGACGGCAGGCGGCCCAGAAGAGCCCGCAGATGCTCCGGGCGCCGGACCGCCAGCACCAGTACCCGCAGGTGTGGCAGGCTGAGCGCGCCGCAAGAGACTGTCTCTTGCCCGGCACCGTCGGGGTGCACACGCAGGCACGCCCCACTCGGGCTGAAATGCGGCTCGCCCGGCGGCACCGCCTCAGCCTCCGCCTCGCCACTGGCTTTGCATGTCTGCGGCAGCTCCTCCACCTCCTCCAGAAACACCCGCGCGCTGGCAGCCCCAGCTGCCTGCCGCCAGCCATTAATCCGCAGCTCCTGCAGCCCCATCAGCCGCCCGAGACAAGATAAGTCGGACCAGCTCAGCTGCTGCGCCTGAAACGCCAGAACCGTCAACGGCGCCGCCATCGAGATTGGCGCTGCCGACGGCAGCTGTGCAAAGTCCCGGCAGGAGCTCCTGCTCCCGCTCCGGCTACCACGCCCGCTCGCAGCGGCGCCGGCTGCCGTCAGCGCCGGCCCTCGTTCTTCCTCCCGCGCCGACAGGCGCTGCAGCAGCGCCGGCAGCCCCCAGCCGCTAAGCTGCCCGGACAAACGGCTCGTGCGGGCCCCGCCCAGCTCTAGGCTGGTCAAGCGGGCCAGCACTGCCCGAGGCGGAAGCGGACGACTGCCTGACGGCCCGCAAGGGCCACCTGGTGAATCACCGGTAATCCCCGGGCCACACCTAATCTCGCCCCAGGGGATCATCCGGTCGACGCCGCAGCTCAGCCATGGCGGCGGACCCTGAGCCGCCAGTCCCGGGCTCACGAGACGCAGGCTCCGCAGCCTCGGCAGCCAGGCAGGCGCCGCCATCAGGCCCACGTGCCACTCCCGCGGCAGCTGCTCGAGCGGCGCACGGAGGAAGGAAAGGAGATCCTTCGCCGCCGCCGAGGCCCAGGGCCCGGGTCCCTCAGGCAACGAGCCCGACGCCTCCACCGCAGCCGTGACAGCATCGCCCCCGTCGCCGTCGCCGTCACCGGGCCCACCGCTGCCGGCGGCTGAGGACTGCGCCAGCAGCGAGGCCACTGAGTGACTGGCGGCCAGCCAGCCGTCGGAGCCGTCGTACTCGTCGGCGAGTGCCAGAGACCTGCGGCAGGTGGTAGGAGCAGGCGGCAAGCAGTCCAGATCCGCGGGACGTGCCGCTGCGCCCCTCCCGATTGGGCGGCGGGCAGCTCTCGCTTGGGTCCCGGTGGTGGAGCCCGGTGAGCGCAAGTCAGAACGATAAGTGGCCGAGCGCGTAAGGGGCACGCATGCCGCCGTAAGGAGCCTTCGGGCAACAAAAGCGCGAGCAGAGCCGAGCTGTGCCTTTTCACAAAGGTGTTTCTGATCTTACGAGGCATATAAAACGGGCACTGCCTCGGTTTGACGAGCCGGGGCGCCACCGCACACACCCGCGCTGACCTGAGCCGCAACCCAGAGATCGGCCCCCGCCCATCCGCACCTGAGCCCGCTGATCCCCACCACGGCCGCCAGGTGGGCCCCCTCGATGCGCGGCCAGGCGAGGGACAGCTCCATCAGGGCGGGCAGCTGCGCAAGAGCAGCCGCCAGGGCCGCCGGAGCGGGGACCAGCGCACGCGTGTCCTCCTGACCGCCCCGCACCTCTAGCTGCAGCCGGCCCAGGCTGACGGCAAGGGAGCCGCCCAGGCGGGGAGGGGCCGCTGGCGGCGGCGGTGACGGCGCCGTGGGCGACAGCGCCTCCAGCAGACGCCGGTTAAACCTGTGGTTGACAGATTTGGTCGGTCGACAAGACGGGTTCCTCTGAGTAGCGCATTCCTAGCACCGTTCCGGCGGCTTCCGTCCCCGCCGGCGCACTCCATAACCGATTATCACACGCCCACGAGCGGCCGCAGCAACGGCTTCGGCCCTCGTACCGTGGCCGTGTACACGCGCAGCCGCGCACCGAAGCCCAGGGACCCCCACCAGCCACGCTGCCCGTCTCACTCACTCCCTGGCCAAGGCCCTTGACCGCTCCGGCTCCAGAGTGGGCCCTCCGAACTGCAGCCTCAGCGGCACCGCGACGCACACGCGCAGCGCGCGGAGCGGCGCCGCCTCGCCGTTGCCGCCGGGCCCCGCCAGCTCCTTGCCTGACGCCGCAGCTGTGGCCGCAGCCGCGCCAGCGCCGCCAGCGCCCGCTCCCTCGGCGCCAAGCGACCAGTCGCCTCCGGGGCCTCCGCCCGCGACTCCCGCTGCCCAGCTTGGTGACCCGCCCGCCGCATGCGCCGGCTCTGCCACCGAAGCAGTGGTCGGAGCGCCAGCGGCTCCTGCGGCAGCGGCGCGCCTGGCCCCCTGCCAACCGCCAGCTCCGGCCATCAGCTCCAATTGATCCAGCATTTGTACCCACATACCGGCCACCGCAGCGCCAGCGCTGGCGGGAGCTACGCCCTGCCCTGCGGTCACCGGATGGCCCCTGCCTGCTGCTGCCGCTGGCGCCGCACCCGGAGACCCACCCCCTGTATCGCCGCCATCTGTTGAGGCCGCTTCCCCTGTCGCTGCTATCACCTGGGCACAAGAGCCCGCATCCGAGCCCGCGTAGGAACATGCCGCCAGGGCGTCGAAGTGGAGGTGAAGTTGCGATGCCAGTGGGAACGCCCGCCGGGCCGCCAGCATTGCCGGGGAATCAGACGTTGGATGGGCGCCGCGGGGCGCCGGGGCGTGGCTCTCTAGGGCGGGAGTGAGCGGAGACGCGGGGCAGGTGACGTGCAGGGCGCCGACGGCGGCACCAAAGGCGCTGCCGAGGCCACGGCAGCTGAGGCGCAGGCGCAGGAGGTCGCGCGGCCCGAGCGCCGGCTGCAGGTCCTGCGGGGGCAAGCGTGACGGAAGTTATCTATGCGGGGAGAAGGGCAGCCAAGTCGTAAGGGCCCGACTGTAGATTGCGGTTTTCACGCGCCCAGCCTGGGTCATTCATGAGGCACGCAACAATACCCCGGCGCGAAGAACTGCACAGCGCTATGTGATCCTGGAAACATCTAGAATCATGTTCATAATCGCCTCAAGAGATTGGTGCTACGAGGCCCACCGGCACATGCCGCGACAGCAGCGATTCCCAGTCTCGAGCATCCTCCATGATGATGACACAATGGCATTTGACATACGCTAAGCAGTAACATAAAGCTTGGCTATCGACAAGCGCATAACGCACGCTCACAGCTGTAAACGGCGGTACAGCCGTGTAATATAACGGACATGTACTGCGCCCCCATCCACGCCGACCCGCGCAAAGGACCTAGACGGTTAGGCCACGACCGTGGTCACGACGCCTTAGCGGAGTACCTTCACGTCCCACAGTCGGGTCCTACAGGCCACATGCAGCCATTCCGCGTGGCCATGGTGTGTCAGCAGCGCGCCTCAGTCCCGGCGTGGTCCGCGGTGCCATGAATGCCAGATGAGCTTCGTGACTGCCGCAGCTGCACGCTTCGTGCCTGCCATAGCTGCAAGCCGTGTTTGGCCTCCAGCGCCAGTCACATCGGGTTGTGCGTTAGCGCTGCAGTTCCTGTTGTTTTACTGTGCATGGACCATGCGTTAGACTGCCCCGAGAGCCGAAGGGGGGCTGGCTGGGTAAGCACCATCGCGCCGCGTGGGGCAGTAGCGGTTTCTGTGTCAGCGTCGACTTACACGACCTCCTGTACGATACGACCGAGTACAGGAACCCGCAGTTGGGCGTATACTACTCCAATGTGCCATACGTAGACATAAGTGAACTTCACTTTGCATCTATCAAAAGCTGCAACGCTGAATGTCCATCTAGTAGCATCCCATGCTTGGTCCCCCATTGTAACTGCCTGGCAGCCCGGCAGCAGCCCATCCCCGCCCTGCAACTCCTGCCTGCAGTGAACACGACCTGTCCAGCTTTAAGGACCCTGTGCCAGCAAATCCTCCGTGCGCAGACCAGGCCATGATGTCAGCCGGCCCAGCGAATCCCACAGAATCAGAACGCGAGGCTTCAAGCCCAGAGGAACCGAGCATGCGGAAGGCCGGCACCGGCGAGGCCCGCTAGCGGCCTCATGCGCTGTGCGGGGTAGCACTGATCCAATCCGCCAGCCGCATGGCACGGCTGCCTTGCCCACGGTCCCGAAACACTGCCTTCCACGCCGCCGCCTGTACGTGATGGCCGGCTGTATATGGGTATGACCTCAACGCAAGGCTGCCGAGCTCCTGCACCTCCGGGCCCCGATCCTGCCCAGTCAAGTGCCTGGGAACCTCGGCATCTGCCTCAATGCTGGCCAGCGCTGGCAGCGGCCGCGGCCATGGCCTCCGCCAGCTCCTGGTCCTCTCCCATCTCGTACAGGACCTGCTGCAGCGGCAGCACCACCGTCCCCACTAGCCAGGCGGCGTCCAGGGCCCGATGCAGATCCGGTTGGCTGCGGGAAGCAGAGCCCCACAGCGGCGTGGGGTTCAAGGTCAGGAGCGTAGGGCAGGCTCGCGCGGCAGACTTGAGAAAGGCTTCAGGGGGGCGAAGCGCAGCAGGAAGACGGTGGGGCGGGTGGTAGATGCTCGCGCCCCACAAGGCGCTGCAACTGGCAGCGCATGACACAGCACCGCAGAAGTCCCAGGCACTGCCTTGCCGGAAAAATTACATGGAGAAAATGTCCTCGCACACAGCCAGAGTACATCGCATGCTCTTATCATGCACTGCTTGCGGGCAAGTGCACCCTCTCCGCACCTGGCAACGTCGAGCGCCGCTGCGCACGTGTGCAGCCTCTCGCGGTACTCGAGGGCCAGATCCAGCAGCTGGGGGCCGCAGCCACCGGCAGGACAGCGCAGAAGAACTATTGAATAACCGAAGAGCAAGCATTTTAGCCGTGGATCGTGTACAGAACGCAAGGAACATCTGCGCCTGTCTCGTCTTGTTATGCATGCGCCTCTTGGCCAAGCTGGCATACCATTCCCAACGCTCCGAAGACTGGCCCATTCTGTACCCCACCACTCCAACCTACCTGTGCGCTGCGCCGCTCCGCCTCCTCGTCTCTGGGCCGAGGCTGCCCCAGCAGCCACTGCACCGCCCGCTCCAGCCGCCTCTCCGCCGCCTCCGCTTCCACCTATAGGCCAGAGTGCGGGCGCCGCCCCAAGAGACGGGCGCGTGTCACGGTAGGGTCACGACGCAAGTAGCGGCAAACATATCGTGGGCATACAGGTCACTGCTGAGGTTTAGTATGATTGAGTTTTCTCTTCAAGCAGCAGGCATGAGGCTGACCCGCCAGCTGTCCCCCACTGGGCCGCTGATACCTGCAGCGGGCACGCCAGTTCCACCAGCTGCCCGCCGTAAGCGCGCGCGGCGTCGCCCAGCCCGGCCGGAGCCAGGAAGTGGACCGCGGCACGCGCTGCACGCCGCGCGCGCTTCAGCGGGCTCAGGGCCGGCAGCAGCAGCTGCTGCCTCGCACGGCAAAGCCACAGCCGCGTCATCGTGTAGCACCGACGACCCAGCTGGTTGGCGGTCGCCGCCGCCAGCCTGGCGGCGGATCCCTCATCGCCTGGCCCGTCGGCGGCACCGCCGCCAGCGAGGCTTCCTGTGTCGCCGGCATGCTCGGCCGCCACCTCTGGCAGGTCGGCGGCAGCGCCGTCAGCAGCGGCGCCACCGTGGCCGCCGTCCCCGGCGGCGTCATGCCCGCCGCCGGTCTCGTCCTCATCTCCGGCCAGGTCCTCCCCGGCGGCGGTGAGCAGGAGCTCGGGCAGTCGGAAGAAGGCCAGCTGCCGGGTCAGAGGCTTCTGCGAGGTGCGGGCGGAATTCAGGGCATTGACGTTTGCGATATGAACATGTCACCTTGCAAAGGTGCATTGCGTGAATTGCGTGGAGGGTGCAAACCTCTTAATTTACCTTGCCCCCTGGCCCCACACCGGACGCATTGTCAACGCGGCAATGTGAACTAACGAGGCCATCGCAATAGTTGGAAACATTAAGGGGGTGTGGAAAGGACATGTCCAGCGGTACCATGCCTGCTACCCAGCGACTGCGGCCCACCTGTGCGGCCGCGCGGCCTGCGGTGCGCGCCTGCCCCAATGGCCGCTGCGGCTGCGGCAGCGGCTGCATGGGCGGCACGGGCACTTCCCTCCTGTCCAACACATCAACCGACTTGTTGTTGTTGGCCCAGGCCATTCCTTCCGGACTCCGCACGCCTCGCACGTACAGCTTCAGGAGGCGGTCCTTCCCGCGCAGCATCGCCCTCGAGAACTCCGGGCCCAGCATCGCGGGCTCAAAGGCCCGCTGCGAACGGGTCGCGGACAGCTTCCACCGCAGACCGTCCAGCAGCAGGCGCAGCGTGCAGGGCAGCAGCGGCATGGCCGCATGCAAGCCGGCCGAGCTGCCGCCGCCACGGCCCGGATGGGAGCCGCGTCCGGCGCCTGGGTAGCCGTGGCCGTGGCCGTGGCCCGGCACAGCCGAGGCCGCAACAACCGCACAGCATGACTCAGCCGGCTCCGGCGGCTCCGGATCCGGTGCCTGTTGCAGCGGCTGCGGCGGCACAGGGGCGTACGGCGCACGTGCTTGGTGGTAGGCGGCCGGCGGGCGGCTCGGGTTGTGTGGCGGCGGCCCGACGTGACCGGCGCCGCGGTACATTGGCAACGGCGGTAGCGGTCGCACGTTGATGGCGACGCTGAAGAGGAGCACGACGGCCCGCCGCAGGAACATGCCCAGCTCTTCGGCCTCCTTGCCATCTAGCTTCAACCCAGCCGGCGCCGGGCGTTGCTGACGTTGCTGCTGCGCCGGCGTCGGCCAGGGCCCGGCGCTGCCGCCCGCCGACGCGTCGGCCGCAGACCCGACCGCGTGGAGCTGGTTGGCGGGCTGCACACCGCCGGGGCTGACGATCAGTCCCCGCAGCAGCTCGCAGACCTGGCACAGCAGCCGGTGCAGCACGCGCGGGGCGTTGGGCGGCGTGAGCTGTGTGTGCCGTACAGAGTACGACATCAGGTCGGAGACGCCGGGCTGCGTCATGTGGTCCAGGACCAGCGACATGGGCAGCACCAGGTTGTTGAGGCCGCGGGTGGTTACGGACAGCGCCAGGATGGTGTACCGCTCCAACAGCGTCAAGAAGGTGAGCGGCTTCATGCCGACCCATGGGTCCCACTCCCGCCGCTTGGCAGTCAGCGACCGCCCAGAGTGGTATTCCAGGAGCGCCCTGCGGTATGGGGGGCATTGCAGGAGCCCATGGGGTTTCTTTGGAACTTTGGGGATCCATGCCGGCACGCTCGTGTACGCCGTGCGGAAGTCGCGTATCTCACGCTTACGGTACTCCAAAATGGCGGAGCGCACACAGGGTCCGGCATGAAAGGCTGCAGCTGGGTGCGTTGCAACCTAGTCCCCCCCCCGCTCCAGAAATGGCTACGGCCACGGACCCATTGGCAGGGGGAGGAGAACTTACTCCAAGCCGAAGCGGGACAGCGCAGCGACCAAGTGTGTTCCCTTCCACTCGTTGCCCGTGGGTACGAGCCCCCGCTGGATGTCCGCCGCGCGCGCCGCCTCCAGCAGGAGCTGCCACGAGGCGAGGCCCTCGGGCCTCGCGTTCCAAGGCACCTGCCAGTTGACCCTGCCCTCCTGCTCTGTGCGCAGCAGCCAGCCCTCGGGAAGAAGCGGCTGCGCGGGAAAGGGGAGCAAACGGGACGCCAGCACGTGCAGCGTTTCCGGGTGCTTGAAGCAGAAAAACCAGCGTCCGTGTTGCCAGACCGACGGCATGAAAGTTGAGGAGTCGCAGGCTGACGCGCATTGCTCAAACGGCCTGCAGGTACGGTGCAAAAGACAGCGCGTCAAGTGCTGGCGGCTGAGATGCCCCTCCCGGGGCGCACCTGGAGTAGTGCTGCCCGCGCGACCTCTTCGTACGTCAGGTGGGTGTGTGCGGGCCGCTCCCACAGCCGACCCGCCCTGCTGTCCTGGAGCGGCCGCACGACCCGGGGCCCGCGGGCAGCCGCCGCCGCCAGCATCTCATTGCCGTACAGCTCCAGCGCCTCGGCGGCTGCGTGCCGCGCTGCCGGCAGGCTGCCGGCGTGGGCCATGGCGGGCAGCGGCACGGCCGCCGTGGCGCTGAACAGGAGCTCCAGGGTCGAGGCAAGGGCGGCCGAGCGCTCGGCGGCTTGCCGGCACGGGGCCCCGCCGCCCGCTTGCTCCTGCGCCAGCTGTGGCAGGTATTAGAATGAGGGCAATGAGGATACCGGTAACCGCCATGCGACAGCAGTGGAAGCAGCATGCGCTGCCCAATTAAGCAAGCAAGTGAATCCTGCGGCAGCAAGTCTGCGAGAGTAGTCAGAGTACCCTCCTCTTGGGCACGGAGAGCGGCCCCCAAGCCGCATGCTAGCCCCGCACCTGCACCAGGCGCCGCGCCTCCGTGGCAGCCGCTACCAGCAGCTGCGCCCTCAGCTGCGTGGCGTCCAGGGAAACCACCGCGCCGGCGGCCCCGCCGCCACCTGCGCCCCCAGACCTCCCCGCGTCCCTGTACTCCAGCCCGCCACTTTGGCCCAGGTTCTTGAACGCCTCGTAGTCCGGCTCCAGCTGAGACGCCATCGCAAGCAGGGCGACTAGGACTCTCTGCGACTGCGCCTCCAGCTCCGTTCGCCAGTAAAGCCCCGCCGCTGCCGCAAAGTCAGCAGCGCTGATGGCCTGCGGCAGCTGTGCGGCGGCAGCCCCGGCGGCCCCGGCCCCGGCGCGGAGCGCGATGCGCAGGCGTTCCCGCGCCCGGCTGACCCACGCGGCAGAGGGGGGGCAACCAAGCTCCAGGCTGCCGGTTGGGCTCCCGGCAGACGACGCGCCAGAGGCTGCCGCGGCGGCACCGCCGCCACCGCCGCCGGTACCGCCCTCCTGCTCCGCCCCGCCGGCGGGGCGGACCACGTGGTAGGCCTGGACGCCCGCCAGCAGCATCGCGTCGCGCGGCGATGCTGCCACCACCTGTATGCGCCCCAGCACCCGCAGCACCTCCAGCAGCAGGCGACTGTAGGGGCCCCACAGCCGCAGGAGCTCCAGGGCGCCGCCGCTGAGCGCGTGCACGTCGGCGTGGGAGCCGCCTCTGCTCGGCTCGGCCACGGCCTGCCGCTGCGACGGCTGCGCCTGCGGCTGCCGGCTCTGGTGCCGCAGCTGGGCTTGGGTGAGGGCTCCGGCTCCACCGGTGGCCTGGCGGCTGGCTTGCTGTGTGGAGGGCTTAAGCAGCTGCTGAGCGCGGTCCAGGGCCTCCGACGAGAGCAGGCGCAGCAGACAGAGCCGTGCCATCCTCGTGGCCGACCCGTGGGCCTCCGCCTCGCGGCCATCGAGCCGCACCCTCCACTCCTCCCAGCGCTGCAGCGGCCGCTGTCCGCCTTCCGCCCTGCTGGCTCCAATTCCGAAGAGCATCTTCAGCAGAGCAGCCTCCAGGCGGCATCCCCCCAGCGGGTCAGCGCGGTTCGCAGAGCCCTGGCCCCCGCTGGCGCAGGACCCATCGATCAGCTCCTCCGCCTCCCGCAGGTACTTGCCGCTGGCGCTGCCGCCAGAGGGCGGCGGCCAGTCGCCGCCCTTGCCACCCCACAGGGCGCCCGCACGCGCCTTCCGCAGCATAAGCTCCACGGCAAGCAGCGGGGCGCCGCCCTCGCAGTAGTACTGGGCGGCCTGCGCCAGGCTCTCGGCGTCGCCCTTGCGCTCCAGCGTGCGCGCGGCGGCCAGGAAGCGGCCAGCGGCGATGTCCAGCCGCAGCAGCATGTCGTACAACTGGTACCTGTACGGCGGATGCATACGCGCGGCCGACGGAGTGCGAATGGAAGCGTGGAACCGCAATCTGTCATGGCGCGCGTATGGACAGCGCGCTCAGAGCATCGGAGGCACGGTCATCGATCGCCCTTGAATTAATCTAGAGGCCACTGAAGAAGGCGCCCAAGGGCCTCCCGATGGAACCCCGCTCCCTGCTACCTCCTGAGTGAGACCTCAGTTTGAAAGACCTCAGTTTGCCAGACATGTGCCGTCTTGGCGTACGGACAGCGTGCAGCGCGCACACAGCCCCGCTCCCTGCTCCCTCCTGGGCCTGCCCGCGGCGCGCTCGCGCACCGACCTGTCCAGCCAGCCCCGCTGGTCCGCCTCCCCGGGCATCATCAGCACGAAGCGCATCATCTCCTCCTCGCCGCCAGGCCGGTCCTTCCAGTACACAGCTCCCAGTGAGACCATGCGGCGCCAGTACAGCGCAGCGCGGCGGCCCACAGCAGGGGCCGTCGCTGCCGGCGGCGCCGCCGACGGTGCCGCGGCGCCGGCGGCGCGGGAGGCAGTAATGGTACTGATGGAGCTTCCAGAGACGGCCTTGGCGGCCTCTTGCCAGCGGCCCATAGCCTGAACGCCCAGCAGGTACTCGTTGGCGCGGCGGCAGGCGTCGAACGCCCGCTCCACAATACCCTCGTCCGGCCGCTCCACCTCAGTTAGTCTGCGAGTACGAGCGCGGTATGGCAGTCAGTACGGTGAAAAGAGAAAGAAGGGAATGCATCAGTTGTAGCATTGCGAATACAGCATACACGCTAACACGCCCTAGCCCACGTGCAAGTGCATGGTGCACTGCGGTATTCTAGCGGAAATGGATGGCTTGGCGCGGAGGGTCTCAACGTTGGTATGGCAGCATTGCCGGTCCGTGACGCGCCACGACGAGTTGGGGCGTTGTGTCACGTTCTGCTTTCTTCTGCACTACAGGGCACTGCAGCTGGTGATGGCACGGTGTAGTGGCCCCGCCCTCCCTCCCAGTTGCTCGCCCGCGTAGGTGCTGTTGGCTATGGGTTCTGCGTGACGGTCGCCGTGCGCCTAAACGCTTGTTGCGTCTGCTGGCCCCTGTGTGGGGTGTTAGCTCGGGCCTTCACCCCGCCTGCTCTGTGTGTAAGGCCCTCGGCTGAGGCCTATATGCTTCGCACAACCCGTAGCGCCAAGCCTATGTTGGTATAGGAGAAGCGCAGCGGTTATAGATAGCCATGGCGAGACTGAGCTACGCGGCCCCGCGGTCGCGCCCCGCAGCCCTCCCAGCGCACCTCTCCGCTGCGTCTTTCCACCGCCGTGCCTTCTCGTAGCAGGCTGCCGCTTTGAGCCCCTCCCGGCAGTGGTGGTGGTACACGTCGCCCGCATCGCCCCACATCCCGGCGCTCTCGTAGCTCTTGGCGGCGGACAGGTGCTTGCCTGCGGGTCCGAGAACGTTCAGGCCTGGCTAGTGGCTGTAGACAATCATCGTGCAAGGCCTCCACCACACCACGCGTCTGCGATATCATTTTGTCAGCCTTAATGCAGCGCACAACCGTACTGTGTGCCCTCTCGGTTGCCGTACCAAAGGCAATCAGCTCCCCACGTGTTGCCCCTGCACGCCTCGATGCCGCACCCACCGCACTGCTTGAACAGGGCGGCGGCCCGGGCATGGTGCTGCCTGGCAGCGTCCGGGTGGCCTCGGTCGGCCGCCTTCTTGGCGGCGGCGCGCGCCAGCTGAGCCTCGCAGAACACACGGCTCTGCTCGTCGCCTGCGCACGTGGGGCAATGCGTGCATGTGGAGCAATGTGTGGGATGCATGGGACGAAGGTGAAGAGTCAGTGCGGGGGGCAGTTTATCTAGATCCGGCGGCGTGCAGCTTTGCTAGATCCGCGAGGCAACTGCAAGTCGTTAAAGCGCCGGCGCCAGCCCCAAACCTTAAGGCGTGTAAGCCTTTCCCAGTCGCTCAGTGATCTATTAACTGATGGAACGTGGAGCTCACATCCGCACTTGGGGGCACTTACCCAGGCGGTCAAACATCATGGCGGCGTCCTGGTACAGCTCGGTGGTGACCAGCTCCTGCGCGCGCTTGCGCAGCTCCTCGGAGGACACCTTGCGCTGCAGCCGACCCAGCACCTAGGGCGGACGGATGGAGGGCCGCGCGGCGAGGGGTGCGTCGCTCCCCTTCACTACCACCAACGCACCAAGTCAGGAAGGCCATGCTTGCCTGCCCACCCTGTGGCCACCAGCGACATGCACATACGCTGTGTGTCTGGGACGCCACCCTAGCTAGCTCAACCCCTGCTGGAGTGGTGGCGCACCTACTGCCAGACCAGCTACTTTCCGTTCGCGCGCAATTCCCTGCAGCAAGACCGCCCTTGTGGCTTTGTCCCACTACAGCCGCACCCGCCGTCGGCAAGCGGCCTCACCCCGGCGTCCAGCCCGCTCCGCACGTCGACGAGGCCCGTCCGCTCCCACAGCTCCCGCACGGGGCCGCACGCCGCCGGGTCACTCTCCATCACCACCACGTCCTCGCGGCCGCGCGTGACGCCGACGTACAGCGCCTTGAGCTCGGGGGCCATGCCGCTGTGCGCCTGCGGGCCAAGCACCGGGTGTACGGCGTACGGCGCCGTACTATGATAACATCGTCGTACTTCTCGCGTAAGCCGCGGCCTCGATAGAGCAAGCACACCATGCAAGAGGGCTGCAAGGCCCGGATAGGGACCCTACGCGGCCGAACAAAGGAACAGGACTCAGTACTGCAAGACGTGGGGGTTCGACGGGACTGGCCTGTGGGTCGAACGTCGGGCATGCGTGGCTGCCGCCGGGCTCCACAGCGCCGTCCGGCAGGTGGCCCCAGGCAGCCATCGTGCGGTACAGCAGGCGCCACTTGTTGGGCGTGAGGCGGGACGCGGAGAAGAAGTTGTACAGGAGCACCACCTGCGGGTTGGACGGCGTCGAGGTGGTGTCGCTACGGCCCTTACTTGCACCACCTAGCCACGACTCCGCTTGCCCACTGTGAAGCTGTAGAGCACGCTCAGCAGTTCTGCAAGTCGGCCCCGCTTCACCACATCGCCTCCAAGCATCCTTTCCCGGCACGCACCTTGAACTCCAGGCCCTTGCTTTCCGTAGCAGTCAGCACCAGGACGTCGCTCCTGCTGAGCCGCCTCCTGGCCTCCTCCTTAGCCGCCTCGCTGGGCACCAGCACCACCACCTCGGAGCCCGCGCCCGTTGCCGGGTGGGCCGCCTTGCCATCCTGTGCGCTGCCGGCAGCGGCCGTCGACCCGGTGGCACCCCCGCTACTGCCGCTGGCGCTTCCAGAGGCGAAGGGCGGAGGGGCGCCGTCCGACAGCATATCCTCGATCGCCCCGCAGCTGGGGAGCAGGAACAGCGGCTTAGGGCCTGGCACTCAGCAAGGGCAGGGTGCAGCGATGGGGGGGGGGGGGGCCCCAGACCAGGAGGCCAGTGACACGTCGAGGCGCTGGCTCGGCACGGTGAAGCATCTCCTCATTCACTGCCACGGCAGCCACACACCCCACACTCACGATCACAATCTAACCATGGCCGCCCAGGCTTAAACGGGTGCCTGTAACTGTAACTGTAACACACTCACTCCCAACCATTGACAAACGTGTACCGTATCCGGTGCCGCATTCGGCAAGCCGTTTGCCAGGCCCGCCCAGGCCTCACCCCGTATGCTGGAGCTCTCGGGCGGCAGCTTGTCCAGCGCGTCCGGGAAGAAGTGCAGCAGCGGCTCCAGCACTCCGAAGTGCGCCAGCCGGGAGATTTGTGCGTGAGTGCGGAAGTTCTGCAGCAGCGGGGTCACCTGCGAGTGGGGTCACCGGCATATAACGCAGGCGTAAGAGCGACGAGGGCGAGGGCATGCCGGCTAGATTGCTTGGCGTCCCCGCACTGGGCTCAGCACCGCTGTTCGCCCTGCGAACACGCAAATCCCAGGCTACCGTGTCGGTGCCTGGATATTCGCACGGCTGGGTTAGCGGGTCGGCAGCACTCGATGTTGCGGTGAAGCCATGGCACGGAGGCATCAGTGCTACCGCGGGGCTTCATGAGAGAGCGAGGTAGGGTTCGAAAGGAAGTAACGGGCCGCCGCTTCCCTCGTCTCGGTATCCCAGCGGGGCCGATGTCCCACCTCCGGGACCTTGGGCTGCAGCTGGCCCTTCATGAAGAAGTGGTAGAACACGTCCTTGAGCGCCTCGAAGCGGAAGCTGACGCCCTTGGCGATCGTCTGCGCCGTATCGCCCGCCAGCACCATGCCGTCCTCGGGCCAGGGGCAGATGTACCTGAGAGGGCAGAGGCCCCACGGACCGGCAGCTCTTGGCAACTTGAAACACGGTGGGCACTAAGGACCTCGGGCTAACCAACACCCAGCGGCAAGGAACGTACGGCATGCGCAGCCATCGTCCCCGCACCCATACACCGCGCCAGACGCGAAGTCAGAGGCTCCCTTCAAGAACGCCCGACGCCTGACGGTAACATCGCCCGACGTTACACGGTAGGCAAGCAGCTCTGTCAGTTGTGTTGGCCGTAGGCATGTGGCGCGACCGGAACGTAAGTGGCACTCACTTGAAGAGTGCGATCTGCGCGGGCGTCAGGTCCTGCACCTCGTCCAGGTACACGAACCGGAAGGGCGCCCCCGGGTAACCGCCGCCCGACGCCGCCAGCTGCTCGTGCAGGTGCCACGTCATGTCGGCAATGTCGTACTCGCCGCGCCGCTCCTTCTCCCTCTCGTATCGCCTGTCGTACAAGAGGGACGCGCTTCGGCACGGTGTGCGCACAGAACAAGACCACAGGCTGCACAGAAGGATAAAAGTTCATTCAGCTAAAACTAGACGCCTGACATCCGGGGCGTGAACAAAGGCAGCGCCGCACCTGAACAGCTCATACACGCGGCCCCTCAGCTCCGCGTTCAGCTCGCCGCCCGCGCGCGTGTCCGCGAGCGCCACGTACTCCTCGCGCCCAAGGCTGCCGCAGCCAGAGGACAGCGCCGCCAGACTGCCCTTGATGCTCGTCTGCACCTCCCGCCACACCAGAGCGGGGTCCCTGTCATGCATGTGCACGCGCGTTAACCACTACAACAAGCACTGTGACGTCATGGACGGGGTCCAGCCCCACGCGTGGCGTCGCATGCGGCGCTGCAGGCACGGCACGAGTGACGAGCTCCCCGCTGCCGTCTCCCAGCTCATCATTTAGTGCCCGAGTGCCTCCTCCTTGCAGTCCGCCCCACCTGATGCCCTTGCGCAGCTCCGAGCTGAAGTGCCGCCAGTACGAGTCGGCGAACCGGTCGTAGTCCACCTCCACAAGCGCCGCCTCCGCCTCCGCCTGCGCCCCGCCGGCGCGGGCCCGCGCAGCCGCCGCACCTGGCTCGTCCTCGTCGTCCCAGTCCTCGTCGGACGCATCCGAGCCATCATCAACCTCCGCCTCACCCTCATAGCCTCCTGCCGCTCCGGCTCCGGTGGCGCCGGCATGGCAGCGGCGGGCTCTGCCGCGGGCGGCGGCGGCATTGGCGGCCGCGGCGAGCGCCCGCTGGCGCTGCGTCGCTGCAAAGGGCCGCTCCATCGACGCATCCAGCATGCCCAGGAAGCGCCGCAGGTCTAGCACCAGGGGGCACGACCCGCTGGACACGTCCGCCAGGCGCTCCGGCAGCGGCCCGAACTGGCGCGCCGCCTCCTCATCGTCCAGGAGCGCCGACAAGCCGCCACGCCCGCTGTCGCCGTCACCGTCACTGCCCGTGCCGGCCTCAGCCGCCGCGCCGTCAGCCCGCTCGCCGCCGTCGCCGGTGTTGTCCCCAGCCTTCCTCAGGCCGGCTCGGAAGGTGGCCATGCTGTCCCGGAGGTATTTGCTGGTGGCGGCCGCCAGCTTGGGGCTCAGTGTCACGAGCAGCTGCCGCCGCGCGGACTCGCCGCCGCCGGCCGAGCTGCCAGCGCCGTCAGGAACGGCGGGGTTGGCAGCGGCGGCCGCCTGCTCCCGCGCGACCCGCGGGTCGGCTCCCGCGCCGCCATCTGGGTCGTCATGACGGCCCTCCAGCACCGCCATGGCCTGCTCTGCTGCCAGAATGCGCGACAGGATGACGCTCGTCTGCGGACAGTGGCCGATATTCAATTGCATGCTTGGCCGGCTGGTCGTCCGAGAGGGGAAATTCGCAAATAGAGCTCGGGATTCACTTCTACAAGCCCGAGCCGGCGAGCTTTGCTAGAGCCGTGACAGCTGACGGGGAGGGGCAGTGCCCTCAGCGCCCATATCCGCACTGCGCTTGCAGGTGAGGCGGCAAACCGCCCACAGCCCCCGGTCCCCGGCGGCTCACCTTGCCGGTTCCGCTCCTGCCGATGAGGATAATGGAGGACCTGGCCTCCACCACCACCTGCTGCTCAGCCGTCAACTGCGGGGCACGCGCGCGGAGCATTGTTGCCACAATCACACCAACTAAACAAGGTGTGTCGGCAGGATGGCTCCTCCCCATGTCCCCAGAGCGACGCCACCGAGCCGAGCCTTCACCAGCCCGACAACCCTCTCCAGCGCTTCAGGGCCCGTGCAGGAGCGATCGGAAGCCCTGTCGGTTGCCGGAAGCCGCTGCATTGGTGCGCTGCACAGCACAGGGGCGCACCTCGAACATCCGCTCCAGGACCGCCCCCCGGGGCGCCACGCATAGCAGTCGAGCGTACAGTGCGTCCATCAGGAAGTACTTGTTGTGCAGCAGCCGAGACCCGCCGCCGCCACCGCCGCTGTCATCGGCGTTGCCGGCGGCGCCGCCCGCAGCGCCGCCGTAACCGTCACCGCCCGGCCCTCGCGCTGCGTCGCCGCCGGCTGCCGCCTCGTGGCCGGCGCCGGCGGCGGCGGCGGCCTGGGCGTCGCGCGTTCGGCGGAAAGGCAGCTCGCCTTCCCACTGCCAGGGCATCACAGCGCCCTGCGCGTCGGGCGGCCGGCGCCTGCGGGGCAGCGACGAGCACCGCCGCCGCCACAGCGGCAGCAGCCATATTGGTGCCACGCAATGCCAGCAACCAAGGACGCAAGGTGCGGTTGGGCCGCGCCGAGCGGCATTACTGTACTAGGTTCGGGCCATGCGTGAGATCACTGCAGGACGCACCTGCATGTGGGCCTGCCTGTGGATACAGACTCACGATGGGCTGCATCTAAGCACCCGACGGCCCAGCTACGCAACGCCCCCGGGCACCAGGCCTCCTCACCTGCGCAGCGCCGCCAGGTGCTCGTCGGTGAATGTCCTCAGCTCCGCCTCGATGCGACGGATCCACTGCAGCAGCACCCGACCGTTGTGGCGAGTCGACAGGACGTCCCACACCTGTGCAAGGCGGCAGAAAGGAGGCGCGCGGTCAACCTCGAAGACGTTTCCCTGCATGCCCTGAGCTGAATCCCGCAGGGCAGGAGCTTGCTGCGTCATACTGCCTGACCCAACGGAAGGTCACCAAGAAAGAAACGCTTTAGTGGTGTCACTCTGGTGTACTTCAGCCGGGCGCCCCGCGGCTCGCCACCAAATGTCGATCCTCAGGACTAACGGAATTCGCTCCGGCGGCAACGCACTGGCATCGGGAACGCTGACATTATGTTTGCGCTTTAGCTCCAACCCACCCACCTGCAGCGCCTGCACCCAGCGCCTCTCCGCCGCCAGGAAGTGCAGCCGCACGCCCCACAGCAGCGCCAGGCGGCCGCCCCGCAGCAGGTGCACGTGCAGGTGGTAGCGGAAGGGCTCGTGCACGGCGGCGTAGGGGTCGATGCGGGCGGGGAAGCGGCCGCTGGCAAAGGCGAGCACCTGTCGTGTGGGGAGCGGGTGGAGCCATGCGGACTGGCGCTGTCGGCGGAGGCGGCTGGGCCGCAAGGAGCTCTCGGTTGATTGGCCGGACCAGTGACAGGATATACAGCAGCCTCAGCGTCGTCAATTCGAGGCGTCGCGTGTGCGGTTGCCACATACAGCTTCGACATCAGCTGCCGTAGCTGGTCCAGGTAGCAGGCCCTGGCCAGATAGGTGGGCTCTTGTCGTGTGGCGGCGAACCCACAGTACTCTGTGCGAGGTACCCTGTCCGGGTGCACAGCTCCTGCGATAGCCTGGAGCAACTGGTGCGCCCACGGACCCACCCACCGACCCACCCACGGACCCACTGACGGACTCAACCTGGGACCCACGCGGCCACGCGACCCCACCCCCACCTGGTCCACCACCCTGACCCGCTGCGGCCGCTCCAGGGCCAGCAATGAGGCCTGCAGCTTGTCGGTGTAGAGCACCTGGGCGGGGGCGCGAGTGGCGGGGCGGGGGGACTGGGATGCGATGGGGACGAGCTGACGCAGCAGACCAGAACTGGAGTGCAAACGGGTGTGGGAGCAAGCACGCAGGGCGGGCGCGTTGCCAGCGCATGAGCTGCTTCTATGTGGCATGCCTAAGGGAGTCAGGCCAATTCTCTGGAAACATAGACTACCGCCTTGCCCCGCACCCTCCAGGGCTTGTCGCGCCAGAGGTCCTGCTCCGCCGTCTGCAGGTTGGCCATGCGCCGGACGTCCAAATCTACAGATTTGAGGGCTCCCCGCAGGCACGTCTGCTCGCCCGCCCGCTGCAGCAGCCCGCGCGACCGCGCATTTTCCAGGAAGCGAGCCCACAGCTGCAGAGGGGTGGGGAAGGAAGGGGTTGTGCGTGGGGCAATGGCCACAAGGCACAAGCCAGCTGCTGGTAGATAGGGCGTCGATGACTTGGCCCCGGCTCGCTCGCGGGCTGGCCTCTGACGACGAGGCACTGATGGCGTCAGCTCCGCAGGCCACAACAGCACTATCAGCCACTGCACGATCATAGGGGCGGCGAATGCGCTGCCAGCACGTCCTCCTTGCAAGTCACTCGATGAAACCGCATCCATGCCTGTGGCCACCGAATCAAGCAGGCCATGTGCGCAGGCGCCCCTGCGGCCTCTCTCTGTGCCCACTCACGGGGTGGCGCCGCATAGTGGCCTCGTGCAGCAGCACCACCAGCCCGTGCCGCGCGCGAGTGGCGGCCACGTTGAGGCGGCGCGGGTCGGCCGTGAAGCCCACCGTGCCGGCCGGGTTGGCGCGGACCATGCTCAGCACGATGACGTCCTTCTCCTGACCCTGGAAGCCATCAACCGACCGGACGGCGACGCTGACCCTCACGCCGTCGCCGCGGTCGAGCGCAATGCTGGCCAGGCGCGGCGCGATGGCGTCGACCTGGGCCCTGTGTGGGTTTGGGAACAAGGCGGGAGTTAGAGAGCAAGGGCCGAGCCCGGCCAATACCCGGCAACAAGGCACAATGTGTCAGGGGCGAGAAGTACTGGTCACGGACTTGCAGAGTACTGGTCAGTGGGCGCACAGACAAGGGCGCGCGGTGCAAGGCGACGATGGAGCATGCACCCGTACCTGTACGGCGAGATGACGCCGATGGAGAGCTCCCGGTCGGGATGCAGCAGCATCCGAGCAGCCGGGTCCCTGCCGCCGCCACCGTCGCCGCTCGCCGCCGCCCGCAGCCGCCGCCAGGACTCGACCACCCCCCGCACCACCGCCGCCGCGACGGCAACCTCGTGCGCGTTGCACCAGCTGGCGCTGCCGCCGCCGCCACGGCGGACCTGGGAAGCCCCGGCGCCAGACCGGGCGGCGATGGCGGCGGTGGACGGCTCCTCGCCCGAGTCGTCATCGTACTGCTCGCGCTCCTCGCGCCCTGTGCCCACATCCACCACAACATACGGCCCCCAGGCCAGCCCCAGCAGCTCGGCTACGCCGTCGTACGATTTGCTCAGCACGTTGGGTCCGTCCCGTACCTGCAGTATGTGCATGCATGCGGTATAAGGTGCACGCGTCAGCCTGGAAGCCTGAGCTCTGGCGGGGGTCTTCACAATCTCCAGCCACGCCGTTACGTGCTCTAGGGTTCTTCAGCTACGCCGTTACGGGCGCTAGGCTATTTTATGACTGTGATGCACACGCCGGCCCACGCACCCACCCTGCCGCCGTAGAACGTGTCCCGGGGCCAGGAGCTGATGGCGGGGTGCATTCGGTACTGCGTGTCCAGGAGCATCTGACCGGGAGGGGAAGACAGGAGGTCGGAGGGATGAGGGGGCTTGAAGTCAGAACACGATGGCCGAAAGTGTACCCTAAGCACCGAAAGACGCAGCCTGCCCCACGGCGGAGGGTGAAGTCGCAGCGCTGTAGGGCGTGAGGGCCTCGCCCAGTGTGCACTACTTGGGCCTGTTCGCAACAGCGGCTCTACCCAAACCCTGCACGCGCCTTCTGGTGGCAGACTCTCCCATCTACGATACCCGCACCCAAGCAACCAGCCCCCGCAACCAGCCCCCGACGCGAGTGCGCCGCTCACCGAGCTGCGCCCGCAGCCCTGCACCCGCTCGAAGGCGCTGCACCCGTAGCCCCGCTCCTTGGCGCCCAGCGACAGCACCGTCGACGGCAGCTGCTTCGGATCCCCCACCAGCACCAGTAGCCGCAGCGCAGACGGCCAGCGCGCCAGCACGATTGCCAGCTCCGCCTCCACCAGCTGGGCCGCCTCGTCAATGACGCAGGCGCGTACGGGCACCGGGAAGTGCGTGCTGGAGAGCAGGGCGGACCCCACGGCGGCGACGGTGGAGAAGACAACGCGTGCGTTTGCCATGCAGAAGCTGGGGTGGATTTGGGTGGCGTGGGCCAGCCGGAAGCGGTTGGGGAGGAGGGTAGGGAAAATAGCAGCAAGTGAGTTGCGGCTCGCCAGGTCTGAGCTCGGAATGCCCCGCCCATGTTCATCAGCGGACCGTGCCAACAGGTCATACACATCTACGGTGAACAATATCTCCAGTAAGGCAGAACAACCCAATCGTCTTACTCCGTCAGCATTTCCACGGTGGGGCGGCTCAGCAGGCGGCCGAGTGCCAGGGCCGACTCGCTGCGCCCGAGAGCCGCCAGCACGCGCCGGACGGCACCCTCCAGCGGCCCAGCCTCTCCTTCTCCCTCTCCCGCCCCCACCGCCTGCTCCTCTATAACTGCCGAGCTCCCGCTGGGTGAGCGATGCGGCGACGGCGCCTCCGGCAGCGGCAGGGACGGCAGCGACGGCGATTCCGGTAGGAGAGGCTGCGGGCTCCAGGCTGCGGCAGCCTGCCCGGGCGCCGGAGGCGGAGGCGGTATGAAGGACCGGCCCGGAGACGCCGCCAGCGGCGTCGTCACGGAGGCCGTGGTCAGACCGGAGCGGCCGCCACCCGCCGTGGCCGGCAAGCGCATGGCCACCTGCCGAGGCGCGCTGAAGAACTGCGTGAGGCGAGAGGCCGGAGTCTTGCCGACGAGCTCCGCCAGGGCCTTGCAAGCCTCCAGCAGCGCTGTCAGTGCCGCGCGGCCGCCTGCTACGCCACCGCCTTGGCTGCCCTCGTCGCCGCCGCCGGGGAGCCCGTCCGCCAGCTCGTCCTTTTCGTACGGCCATGCCCACGCCCCCGATGGAAGGTCGTCCAGGAGTGTGCGGCAGATCCGACCCAGGCGGTCGGTCAGGGTGGGCAGCTGCTGTTTGAGGAAAGCGCCAAGGGTGGCCGGCGGCGGCTCGACCGCGGGCGCGGGTGCGGCGACCGGGTCGGCGGCCCGCGCCAGCTGATCCGCCCGCAGCGCCTGCTGGTGCACGTCGGCGGGGGCGGTGAGCAGGCGGCGCAGCTCTGACAGGGTGCCGGACCACCCGGCCGGACCCGCAAGCGCCGCGGCCAGGCGCCGTGCCCTGCGGTAAGGGCGTAACACGGATGCAGGTTGATGGGTGAGGAGCTTCGTGGGCACTGGGAACGAAAGGGGCGAGAGCGCGTCATTACCGGTAGGACGACAACAGCGGCGCAAATGAAGCGCACGTACACACGCACCAGTCTAGCTGGTTGCCCAGTAACGGTCGTCAAGGCGATCAAAGCTTTACCTGCGACGCAGGAAGAGCGATCGCAGCCTCCCATCGCCGTTGAGGTCGAGTCGATCGGCGCTACCAAGCAGCACGCAGTCACCTGCAGCCGTTTGTTTATGAAGCAAAAGGAGGGGTGGTAGTGAACATGCACAAAGGAACCCCCGCCGCGCCACGCAGAGATGCATTGAGCCCCCGCGCAGCCGGCAGCCGGATCCTGTGTTACATGGATTCAAACCGACACGCGTGGCCACCTCTTGTGACCAACACCGCTTGCGACCTACAAGCAAAGGGCTTTCTAATTCGTCAACACATCGTGCGAGACAAGGCCGTGCGGGCATGCCGGGCATGCGACCCTCGCTCCTGGAGAATGACCTCCACACCGGGAGCCTCACCCGGCAACAGCGGCGCAGAGGCCGGCCACGCGCCCTGGAGCCGCACGCATTCGGCCGCCCAGAAGTCCGCAAATTGCTCCCGCGACTCGGACTGTAGCAGGGAGCAGAACCTGGCGGGTGGCGCATTTGAACGGGCAGCGGGTCATGAGCACCCGTGCCGTACTTTTGCGGACGCCAAGCCGACAGATGAGCCAACCCGATTACCCCCTATGAGCCGCCACGCCACGGCACGGCACGTGCACGAGCAGGCCGCGAGTGCTCTCTTGAGAGTGACAAGACACGCAGAGGGCATGCGGCACAGTGGCACGTCGCCCAGATGCGCATGCGGCACGTCGCCCCGAGGCCAAGAGGCAGCCGCGCACCTGGCTGCGACCTCGCCCACGGCGGCATTAGTGGGAGCACACACCAGCAGCGCCCCTGCTCCTGCTCCTCCTGCTCCTCCTCCTCCTCTTGCCCCTCCTCGGCCGTTCCCCGGCTGCTGCCGCTGCTGCAACGTCGGGCCAGCTGCCAGGCCGCTCAGCACGGACAGCATGGCGGCGATGGTGGACGTCTTGCCGGTCCCCGGCGGGCCCTGCACCATCAGCAAACGTGCGCCGCCGGGCCCCGAGGAGGCCAGCCCGCAGCTGCCGCAGACGCTGGCGGCGCCGCGGAAGTCCCGGCAGCTGCCCTCAGCCGTGTTGGTGGCGGCGATCAGGGATCCTCGGGCCCACGTTTCAGAACCGCTACCGGAGGCAGCTGACTGGGCTGCGACGGAACCGCCGGCTGCGACGCTGAGGTACGCCATCGCGGCCGTCACCACAGCGTCCCGCTGCGAGGGGTTTAGGCGGCGGGTGCCGTCGCAGTATGCCTTCACTGCCGCGCGGATGGACCGTGGAGGGTCGGTGCCGGTGGCGCTGACGTCGCCCTCATGGGAGCAACGGCGCGCAGAGGCGGTCTCCAAGGGGCCACCGGAGCACAAGAGCAGCTTCAGCAGGGGCGGCGGCTGCGGCGGCAGGCAGGCTGCAGCGCTGCCGCCGTTGCCGTACGATGATGCTATGCACTGCAGAGCGTCCCACGTCCGGGTGGCGGTGGCCACGTTGCCCACGCAGACGGCGAACCACTCGCCGGCGCGCCCTGTGGGGTCGGGCATGTCGCAGGGCACGTCGTCGGTCTGCACGCAAGCTCTGCGGCTCTGCCCCACGCGTGCGTGCGTGTGTGCGTGTAGCGGTATACCGGTATGTGCAGGTCCGGAAACTGACGTTGCACCCATGAGGCTGGCTTGGCCCACCGTTCATCCGTGATGTATGTGCTGTGACCTGTTTGCAGCACACCCGCGTGCTTGCTACAGCAGGACACGCCGCGAACAGCCGTGCGCTCCGGTCGACGCCGTACTGACCTTGGCCCTCGAAGGCCGCCTCGAGGTCGCCGCCCACCGGCACGTACACCGCCGCTCGGAAGTCCGGGTGGTCACCCCCGTCGTCGTCGTCGTCCTCATCGTCGTCTTGGCGGGCGCCCTTGACGACGCCCAGCGTGTAGGCCACGCCATGTTGCCCCAGAGAGTCAACGTCCTGGCCCTACCGATCCGGATAGCAGAAGCGGGCAGGCGACACACATTGAGGTGCGAATGGCGGGTATGATACCATGCTTGCTTCAACCGGCATGGAACTGGTCGAGCACACGCGTGTGAGGTGGCAGTGGACGCAGTGACGCAGGGCTAGACTGCGGGCACAGTGGTGGCGGCGCGGGCAAATGCACTGATTGCTGCTAAACTGGGTATCGAAAGTGACGAGATGGGGTATGTCATGATGGATTACCAGCACGTCGGCTTTACCTGCGCAAGATACGGGTGAGCAGGAGTTGGACAGGATACGGTGCTATTTTTTTTTGCTATGGGTTCCGTACGGCAGCCATATGCCGATCCCGTGATATGTCGTGACAAGAAGATTGGATTCAAAACGTTGAGAGGTGGCATCCAAGCGGGGCGCCGGGCATGCATTGATGCTCCTCCTGTGCACAGTGTGGAGTGCGGCGCCGGGCAGTTCTGAGAAGGACAACGGGTCCAACGCAGCTACGGAAAGGCCCCAGGTAACGCACCCGGCTGTTGGTAAGGAGAATGAGGTCTGTTGGCTTGAGCGGGGGAGACTTCTCCAAAGAGGGTGATGCGCCGTCGTCCCTGTCCCCGCCACCGCCGCTCTGCACGAGCTGCCATGGTGCGCTGTCGACGCCAGCCCCGCCGCGAAGGTTGAACGCCGCCAAGGCCAGCGGGCAGGCCGCCGCGCCGCCGCCGTTGCCACCACGCCGCGAGTCCATCCGCTGTAGCCGCGGCCGGCCGTCAAGCTGCAGCCACTGCAGGGAGCTGAGGCGGTCGAGCTGCTGGGCGAGGCCGGCCCGCACCTCCTCGGCGACGAATGGTAGAAAGGCTGAGGCCCACGAGGACGCATCTTTGAAGGTCGTCGGAATGGGATCGGCCTGCCAATGCGCACAGCATGATTAAACCAAGGACATTTGGGTGCTTGGGGCATGACCACATAGAGAGAAGCTGTGCGGGTGAAGCGGATGGAGCGCAGCTGCCCAGGTGGAGGGAAACGCCGGGCTACCCCGGTGGAGACCATGTACTTGCGTTTTAGCGTGCTTCACCACGGCACATGTGCACCTAATGCGTTTGTACTGATTGGGCAAGTCACCGGCCGCCTGAACTGAACGAAAACAATTCGTGACAGGCACGATGGATGAGTCTCTGCCTAACCCCACACAACCTTGGCAAGTAGGCTATGCTCGTCGTAGACATCGTTAATTTTCCATCTTAAAATTGTGTCCGGTAGCGCGCCCGCCGGGCTGCCCCCATCATCGCTCTCTTGGCTGCTCCCAACGCGGGGCACAGGCGCGCCGGTTGCCACGCACTCGGCGTAGCTGATCATTGGATTCTTATGTTGCAGCTACATCACTGCGCGTGTGTCAGGCGAGGCGAACAGAACATGGATAGGTTTTGCGTAGATACGTAGCTGCCACCTTGACCGATGAGCGGATCTCCTTTGATTGAAGCACAGATGTATTCGCTTTCTGTAAATGCGATGATGGGACATTTGTGAGGGAGGCCCGTGACAGGCTCACGGGTCGGTCACGGGCAGGTGGCCCTTCGTGCGGCTCTTGGACTGGTGGGGACTCAAACATTTGACGGACCTGATTTTGTCATTATTCGCTTGTGAAGCGGCCAATTAGCATGATTTGGGCTACGCGGGCAACAGCTGCTGCAACCGTCAGCAACGGCTGTCACGCTGTCAGGGCTGTCATTTGCGTCAATGTGCACACTACGCCAGGTTGCTAGTAAAATACTCCGTTGCACATGTGGAGAAGGTCTTCCCGCCCTCCGCCTCAGGATGAATGCTGAAATAACCGGAACAGCACGCTGGATTGATCCGTCTGTCCCCGATGTCCCGAAACTGCCCTTGCGAAATCCTCACCTCCTTGCCTGACGCCCCGGTCTTGTAAAGTTCGGGGCGCGATGGTCCCATAACGGCCCAAAGCGGCAGCCTCTCAGTTGGCCAACCGCTGAGAGATCTTAAATTGGGTTGGGACGAGCACATGTGCTGGTCAGGGCTGTCAGTATTGGTGGAACCAGATTGGCCTGCAGCATCTCGGTGGGGAGCCTGTAATGGCATGTTGATCCCCCGGCCCATGCGCACTATCAGCCAGTTCAGGGAACAGCGGATAGATTACCGCAGTGTCGGTTACATTGCGAACGTCATTTGAGATTGCTCTAACTGTCACGGACCGCCCAGCCTCGCCCACCGTCCAGGACCACCTTGGTTGGCATGATAGACACAGGTCGCTGCCGTACACGATGCACGCAGCGAAAGCAATCAACTTACGCCTGCGCGGCTGCCGAGCCGTCGAGAAAACATGTCAATGATACATAACAATTTTCTGTGTCAACGCACCATCACACATGTATAACGTACCGGTACTGCTATGCCGTTGACGGAAGCGACCCGGCCCGCACATCAATCACGGCATGCCGTACGGTGTCCGAGGTTGGCCTGCTTCGAGATCAGGCTACTTCACTACCGTTCACTACAGTACCATCCAGACATAAAGCCTCCAGGCAGCTACTGGACTGGACGCCCTAATTGCTATCGTAGCACTACAAACATCAGCTGTGTCAGGCCGCCTACCATTGAGCGCCCGCGCAGGTCAGGTCAAAAGGTCAATCCTCACCTCACCATAACTTCAAGGCACGCCGTACCTAAGCCGCCGTCGCCTCTGCTTGCAGCAACAGTCCGCCGAGTGCCACACCCTTTCGTGAAGAAGGTTTGCATCTCTTGCCGCCAGTGATTTTGCATAGCACCCCAGGCGGTGTTGGGACAAAAGCTGCCGCAAAAGAGGCCACCGGTTGCGACCGTTCGGTCTTTGATGGGTTTTACGCAATGCAACAATTGAGTCAATGACGCGCCAACGGTGTCAACACAAACACAACCATCAACGCTTCCATGCTTACCACAAGGCCGATCTCGTGGGTTTCTTTTCTCGGGATAGCAGTCACACACAACTCACAAAGCCCAAACAGCACATGCTTTGCCCTGAGTGTCAATTTGAGCACAGAAATAGTCGCCACCAAAGCAACACCAGGCTTTAGATTACCCTGCTAAGCTCAGGCTCGCGCATTCAACTTCCTTGCGTCGTAATGCGCCCAAGCCCTACAACTACCTAGGTGCCTGGCGACCTCGCAGGGTCGCCCCGACGCCGCGGCGTCCCAACCTCTGGCCTACTGCCTCTCTGGTCTCTGCGGCTTGGCGACCATTCGTGGTCACCGCCTCCGCTGCAGCGCTCCGTTCTTCGATGACAGCCTCTTTGTGCGGCTTCGCTTGATGTGCACCGGCTCCAACACCAGACCGCCCGCTCCCCGCCGCTAGCCCAAGAACGGTAGATGCTCCGGTCCTAACGCCAGCTGAGCCCGAAGCCCCGGCGCCGGAGCTGCCGGCAGCATGCTGCAGGGTGAGGGACGCTGACCCGCCAGCTGCCGCCGCTGCCGCGGCGTGCTGCTGGGACGCCGCGTGACCAGCATCCCGAGCGGATGAAGCGGCCTCCCCGCGGACGCTGTTGTGCGTATGGTGGATGAACTGCCGAGGGGAAAGCGCGAAGGATCTGATGACGGCAATGTGCGCGCTTTGACCGGGATATCGAGCGTACACGTGGAAGACGTGGTCATGTACCTCCTACGCGTCGCTTGATACATGGTTAGGAGGGGCCACGGATTGTAGACGCCATGGGCAACGCTGCTTCAGCAATCCCCTAACCCGCGCATCTCCTCTGCCGTCATGCCACAACATCTGTATGTCAAGTTCATGCATGCATTACTTTCTGTCGATGCGAAAGCAGCGCAGAAAAGACAATCACGCTCGCATCGCGTGGGCAAGCTGAGCAGGCTTACCAGAATGTTTTCCGCCACCTCCGGATGGGCCCGGTCGGTGAGCAATGGAAATAGATCTGGCTTCAGTTTGCACCACGTGGGCTGCCGCGGCAGCCCGCCGGCTGCCTCTCCAGGCCCAGCGGGCCCCGCGCCGCCGGCTCTCCCGCTGGCACGCTCACCACCATCAGCTGCCTGCTGCGAGGCCGCCAGCTCGCCAAGAGCCGTGCCGCCCGCGCGAAGCGCCCGGCTGATGTTGAACCAGCGCTCGTCGCAGACGTAGCCCGCGTGGGCCACGTGCACATAGCCAAGATCGTACAAGCGCTGGAGTAACCGCATGCCGCCACCCGGGTACCCCGAGCGCGCCACCAACGCAGGGGAGTACTCCAGCAACACCACGCCCGGCCGGTGGCGGTCCAGCCAGGGCTGCGCGCCGTCCAGTACCCAGCCCTCCCAGCCGTGGGCCGACAGGCGCAGCGCACCGACACGGAACGGCAGCGCGAGCTGCCACGAACCGGTGGTGGCGTTAACGCGTCTGGCAGCGACGTCCGAGCCGCCAGCTGTTGCTGCAGAAGCAGTTGCTTCTGAGCCCGCAACGCCGGCCAAAAACGCTGGCGATGCGGCGGTTGCAGAAGACGTGGAGTGGGTGGGGCCCGAGCTGCTGCCTGCGGCCTCTGCCTCCGCACCCCCCATCAGCATGTGCGCCAGGGTCTGGCGCACAGTCACAGTGGCGCAGTCGGACGGCGGTAGCGCATGCAGCGCCGGATCCCCGTAGCCGCGTCGCGTGGCAGCCGCTGCCGCGTCGTTCACCATCTCCGTGGGCGCGCCTGCTGGCTCGCTGCGCTGTAGACAGAGGGTGGATGCCTGAGCCCCCAGGCTGACGTTGTAAAGGCGCACCCGGTCCTGGAAGCCGTTGTACACCACGGACGTGCTGAAGGCCTCGATGCTGCGTGCGCTGCTCTCGAACGCCACCACCTCATGCCCCCGGGCCGCTGCAGCCAGGCTGAAGAAGCCCGGGCCCGCCGACACGTCCACCAGTACGGCGCCCTGCTCGGGCGGGCCCAGCGAGCCCACCAGCGCCTCCACTGCCAGCGGCTTGCGGCTGGGCCGGGACATGGCAGGCTGCCAGGTGCCCCAGCTGGTTAGCACGGCCGACACGTCAGAGCCGGACTGTGGGGCCAGGAGAGGGCATGGGTGTCAGCTGGCAAACATCCACAGCCGTATGCATCTTGAAATGGCATCTTGTACGATGTCGAGCGATCACGTGAGGGCTCGTTGGTGTCAAGCGCGGATGCAAGCCCGCTCGAAAGGGCCTCCTCTCTCCCCTGCCAGTTGACACGCCGGGTACCTCTTACAGAGAGCGCCCAAAGCGCACTTGCCCACACCAACCGTCCCTTTAGCAGCCTGCGGACCTCACCTGCATGTCTCCCTGGCCTATGAGGTGCGTCATGATGGTGAAGGGCGGATTGAAGGCCGCCGAGACGGGGAACAGCGGCAGCACGGAGGGCGTTATGGGCTCCTCCGCTACCGCCACCTGGGCTCGCCGCTGCAGCGCTGCCGCCAATGCGCCCGCCAGGATCTGCAGCACGGTCCGCCGCTTGTGCCAGCCGCCGCGCTTCTTCCAGCTGCCCAGAAAATGGTGCATCACTACGATCTCGCGCGCGTCCGTCGTCAGCCCGTCAATGCCCGCAGGGTGAACTCCAAACGCCACGCGCGGCAGGATTCGCACCTTCCACGGGTCGTTGGCCTGCGGGTCAAAGGCAGAAAAGGTCAAGGCATTTCGTACAGGAACAGCAGCATAGACCATTCGAAGCGTGAACAGCTCTGTGCAACAGTGTGACATTCAAACCCCTGCCAGGCCTCACCAGCGTGGGCGGGTGCGCAGCTGCGTGTCGGAGCACCGTGTCGGTCCACATGCCCGGCCCCGTACGCTCCAGCGTATCCCGGTTGGTGTTGTTGGAAAAGGTGCGTCGCACGTTGCGCGCAATGTGCTCGCAGGCCGCGCGGAGCACCGGGTGTCCAGGCGCGGCCGCGAAAAACCATTGGAGCACCTGCAGAGGAACAGCAGTAGACAGGAATTAACATTGCGATAACCAGTAAGGCATTCGCGTGCACTACCAGGCAAGAGCAGCACGCCGGTGCGGGTCAATGGACGGGATTATGGTCATAATCGTATTAAGGCCTCGTACAACATGAGGCTAATCCCTCACCTGCCGCTTTCGCACGAAGTGCCGCTTGAAGGCCTCGGCGTCCGTCGCTACCTCCGCCTCCCACCCAACGACCAGCGTGTCAGTTGGCCCGATCACGTTGTCTAACGGCTGCCGCAACTCCACGTCGATGTCCGCATACACTCCGCCAAAGCGCAAGATGACCATGTACCTGGTAAACAGTAAGGGACGGGGAAAAGCAACACCCATCAGCGCATAGCTTGCAAGCACTAAGCCCATTGGCCGGAACTCCATATGAGAAAGGCACGGGCTGCTCAGACCAAGTGGTTGACAGGGTGCAGGAACCCAGCTACCTACCTGAAGAAGTCTGAACGCTCCACATCTTTCGGCAACGACAAGTAGGCGTCTAGGTACTCGGGGAACTCCCGCCGGACAAAGTCAATGCAGGCGCCGTCGTCATAGAAGCGGGTTTGCCAGGTGGGCCCGTTGACACGGGTCCAGGTTTGGACGACTGTGCGCAAGGCTGGCGGCAGCTGACGTGTTCTGTAGGTCTGGTGGATGATCCTGAGGCAAGCAAACAAACAGACAGCACTAGAAACGGTCAACCCCGAGGCGACCCGGGGAGACCCGAGGAGAGAGAGTGATGCCCGTGCCCGACGGACGACGACCGGAGAGGGCCGGCCTTGTCACCCCCACCCATGAACACGCAAGCAGATCCACTTTACGCACCTTGGAATGAGCATTGGCGCGGGGTCTGCGGCTTGGGCTCCTCCCCCCGGCCCGCTTTGGGCCTGGTTGAACAGCCGGAACTCCGTGAATACTTCGCGAAGGTCAATATAGGAAGCCCTTCCGACTGGGAGAGCAACGCAGAAGAACAATCCGCAGGAGAGCGCCTGGACGAGGACGATAACCAAGATTGCCAGTCCAAGCAACTGCCAGAGAGCCCGCGTCGTCGGCGTCCTTGGCGTTGGGCACGCAATACCAACGAAGTCATACGTGCGCAGCTGGCGATAGGGAATCGCTGTCCGAGGGGGCTTAAAGTACCCCCCGTTTCCGAGCTCCAACGCTTGCAAATCATCGTGCGAGTTAAAGGTCACATCCCGCTTGCTGAGTTGGTCGCGCCCCATTCGTGGGCGCGTCAGTCGTCAATCATGAGAGTTTGGTGTGGACCTGGCTGAGCAACTCGGCAGAGCACCTTTGTAAAGATGATGACAATCAAGGTCTTCTCTCTACGTCAGTCCCTCAAGGAGCGGGTTAAGGCGGATTCTGGCACCAGCAAGAAACGCCGCTAGGGACCAGTCATTGATTCCACTTGATGTCAGGTAATCTGCGGACATGCTTGGTAGAGTTGTAGGCCATGGGCAAAAGCGGCATGTACGGCCGTGCGGCACACGGAAGCTACCCCCCTCCCAAGTCCCGGTCCACACTACCCGCCCAGATGAATCCGCCAGCAGCCTCCCTAGCTGACCTAGGCATCTACTACTCTGGTATTCTAACAATCAAGGTCCTCAGGTTTTGGTCTTGGTGCTATGTTCTTGGTATCCCGCTGCGTCCTATGCCCACACGTGAAAGTGATACTCGTTACGTGTACTCGTGCCCATACCTCCCCCCCATGTGAGTTGGCTAGGTTCTCTTCTGGAACGTACTCCACGCCTGAAGGGTCTTGCGGCAGCTCCGCCTCTACTGCTGGTAGTTGCTCAGTTGTCAACGAGGAGACTCATAACACTTGTGCTCGGGACGGCCCCAACAATCGGACTTAGATGGGGGTTCATCTGCGATTGTTGCAGGGTGTTCACTTTGGCGATTCAATTACCGGTATCGAACAACGCGGGCTACACCTGGGTGCTTCGTCCCTCGCCCGCCACCTCCTTCCAAATCCGGCTGCCCGAGCGGGGACCGCTCCGGGTCACTGACGAAGCCTCCAACACGCCCATCATTTCAAGTGCGTGTCCATCCGACAGCGCTAAGCTGTCCCACAATCTCTTCGCATGATGTCCTGCGAAGGCAAACGCACTGCAGCATGAGCCCGCTCGTGGTGGTGTATGGACCACGCGCCACCGAGGCGTCCTCGCCTGCTGAGGGCCGTCCCACCCGTGAGGTTGCATGCACCACCTTGCCGTACGACATGCACAAACGGCACCGCCGTGCGGTGCACCCAAGCAGCCCACCACACACGACACCGAACTAACATGCAGGGACATCACCCCTTCGACTACCTCTGGAGCTGGGTCCTACAACGACATCATCACTTTCGCGCCTACGCTCGTCGTATGCGTTGTTCCTTTTCAACACGACACCGCGCATAGCGCCACGCCCATGATCCAATACCATGGTTTCAAGGCGATGCAGTGAACCTTACCTACGCAACATGACAGCAGGAAGTGCCTTCTCTAGCTAAGAGGGGCTTTGTTGGCAGCGGCACGGACAATACGTCATCACTACAGGCCTTCCCCATGGCAGGGTTTGTTGCGGTGGTGCGTCTCACCGATGCACAGCGGAAGGACCGGCGCGGCCCGCACAAAAACGACACAAAGAAAGAATCCACACCAAGACAGAGAAATGCCAAATCAGTGGCGGACGACAGCGCAGGCTCTCGACATGAGCTGCCGCATCGGGGGCAGACCCGTAGCCTAACGAGGGACATGAATACACGGGATGGGCCCTCTACTGCTATGATCATGGCATGTCAATGGCGCCGCGCTGCTGGCACAAAGGCCAGTTATTGATGGAGTGTCAGGAGTAGCGCTGGCAACCGTTCTGACCCTTATTCGACGGTGTTCCCCTTGCCGAGGTGCCCGGGCCAATGGGGCCTCGGGCCAAAAGCACACGGGTGGAAACACGCGCCCTTCAGTCCATGCGGCCCTGCAGTATCAAGTGCGTGTGCACGCCATGCGCACGTACGGCATCCGCCATCTGCACCTGCTACCCGCCGAATCGTACGGCACACATGCCGCCAGTCTCGAAACATGAATCCTCCACAGGTTGGGTCGCTATGGACCGCTCACAACCCGGCACCGTCCCAGCTAAGTCAGCACAAGATGACCACGCTAAGCCTCGCCATCGCGAGCACGGAAGGCCTCCCCGTGGCTAGCCCTCGCAGGGCGCACTCGATATCTACCGTCGCTCTACTCTTGCTGCCGTCAAGAGGCTGCCGCGCATGGTGGGACACGCTAGCCTTTGATGGGGCGTCGCGCAGCGTACCGCGCCGCGCCGTACAGCGTACGGTCCGGATGTGACCCCACATGCTGCCGTACGGTAGAAGAGGCGCAGCGCAGCGGGGTCCGTTCGGCATGCATCTGCGCTGGGGCCGCGGAGCGCCCTGTCGGCGCTCCCCAGCTGCCCCACGACGGCGCCACGTAGGTCTGTGTGGCGGCCACGTCGTCCCGTCCACAACCCCAGCCCCCCTGCCGAGGCTACGCCGCGTGGAGCCCTTCCAACCGCCGCTGCTCAAGCCTGCCACGTGGCCGCGGTTTATACCCCAGCTGGCACCAGGCGGCCGCACGTGTTCTCCGCCAGGAGAGCGTACCTGCAGGGGGAGGCAGAGGTAAGCATACGGGTTAAGATGCTCCCAGGGCAAAATGACACAATAGGTAGCCAGGGCAGCAGAGGACGCTTCCGTTCAACGAGGAGAGGCAACAAAGCCTTTGCCCCTGCCCGTACTGGCAGCGGACGGGCCCGTACCATGCTCACAGAGCCATGGCCGGGAACCTGCGCCCTTAAGCTGCGAGACACGCTTGACCACCACCCCACCAACTGGCACCCGTTTCCCATGCCCCTCCCGCTTCCCCGTTCCACCCGTTTGGCCCCGCCCTTGCGCACCCACTCGAGCTCCCACACCCTCCGAACAACCCTCCGCATTTCCTCCAGTCAATGCCTGTTAGATACCATTCCGCTTCCACCCGCCCACCCGCCGCCCGCCCACCCCGCCCACCACCCGCCCACCTGTCCAGCAGGTCCGTGCTGTTCTCCAGCCCTGCCCGCTGCATGTAGAACGAAAAGTGCACCGCAAGCGCGCGCGACACGGCAGCGCTGGTCTTGTTGAGCTGCTGCGGCAGGATGCGCGTGATGAAGTCCTCGTCGTCGCCCGGGTAGGTGCCCGTGGTGCTGCTCATGTTGTACACGTGCACGTCAATGGTGGCGCCTGCACGGAGGGGTAGGATGGGAGGAGAATGGGTACAGATAACAACGGGCTGCGGAAGAGGGGAGCCGGCTGGCCGGGACGGGCATGAGACCGCGTTGGGCCAGCAGAGATGGCCGTCACGGCGCGTGCCAGACCTTGACGCGGCGGGTATGGGCGGGTGGGCGGGTCTGTGCCCTGGCCGCCATCCGGCCCGCGATAAGCGTGCTGAGGTGGCATTGCCCATGTTGCGAACACGCGCACGCGCTGTCGTTGGGAGGAGTCCGAGGCTTCAAGTTTGGGAATGCGAAAAAGGCTTGGCGCGTCTGTGCGCGGGCCCGTCTCCCACCCTACCCCGCCCAGCCCCAAAGCGCCCACCCTTCCCTCGGGCGAAGGCTTCTCTTTCCTGACTGTCTGCCCTCCCACCCTGATATGCGCAGCGCCCACCCACGAGCGGCAACCCACCTTGGAACATAATCATGTTGATCCGCCAGCGCGTGTAGCCAAAGTGTTTATTGAAGTCCCACAGCTGCTCGTGCGGGAACTCGTACACGGACAGCCTGCCAGCGGCCTGGTTGGCCAGGAACGAGTAGTGCACGTTGGCGGCCTTGCGCCAGTCGCCCCACGTCTCCCAGCCGTTGTCACGGAACGGCACGGGTGCTGGATGGCCGGCGGCCGCACCTGGGGCGGTCGCCGGCGCGCGCATCTGCAGCCGCCAGCTCGACTTGTCGTCGGGCACGGCCTGGGGAGGGTGCAGTGTGGTGTTGGCTATTTGCTACATAACTCTAGCCGGAGCTTTGGGGTGTGGTACGACTGGAGGCTCCTCGCCGCAAGTAGACAGCAGGCATAGCATACGAAACGCCGCCCTCCGATGGCGCCAGGCCGTGCAGCTTCAAACCTGATGGCCGTGCCGCTTTAAACCGATTGCTTATCACCTTCCCCAATCACGCCTCCAACCCCCGTGTCACATTCCGTGCACGTACTCTCTAAACCTTCTCCTTGACCTCGTTGCGTACCATCCCCTCCGCCTTTCGCCACAGGCGCTCGGCCCTCTCGGCCCCCCGCCCATACAAACGTCCCGCCCCCCCCCCCGCCCCACCTGCTCGTACGTCCAGTGCGCGCTCTTCTGGCTGTGCGGCAGCTCCAGCGGCTGATGATTAATGACATTGGCTGAAATGAGATGGTAGCGGTTCTGCGAGGGGCGAGGCGGGCGCAAAGGCGGGATGGGTTAAGAGCGAGTATGGCCAAAAGACACGGGCCAGTGACGCCAATGGAAAAGGCTAGGAAGCAGAGGGTATGGGCAATCGTCAAACTAATCCATACACCCTAACAGCGGCCCTACCAGCATGTGCGCCGCCAGCATGTGGTCGATTGCGTCGTCCCCAATGTACACCACGTCGTCGTCAATCTTGACGTACAGCTGCGCGGGGTCCATCCACGCGTAGTGCCCCGTGTAACCCTTGTCCAGGCGCTGGGGAACCAGCTTCCTGGGTGCAGGGCGCGGGGCCGGGGCCCGGGGAGGGGGGAATTGCTTCAGTCCCTGCACAAGCTGCGCGATGACCGTCGAGCATGGTGCCGTTGAAACGTCGGGATTCCGGGCAGGGAAACGGGGTTATGTGGGCAGATGGAAGGAGAAGCCACCGAAGGGGAACCAAAAAGAGGCGTACTCTAAGAATGATGGCTCTTCTGCAGATAGATGCAGCGCGGCGTGTTCAGGTAGGCAGGGGGAGCTCTGGGCAGTCACACGGGAGGCACCGCGCGCCCAGGTCTCCCCCAACCCGGTTCAACGCTCTCACGCTCACTCACTTGTAGTCCGGGGCCCTGATCTGGATGAGCTTCTCCAGGAACGTCACGTCCTGCGGCTGCCAGGTGGCGGTCACGAACACCACCTCGCTCAGCAGCCCGCCCGAGCGGACCAGGTTGCGCTGCAGGTAGCAGTCCAGGATGCGCACACGGTCGCGCCTGGGGGTGGGGCCACAGGGAAGGAGGGGGTGGAGGACGCAGGGAAGGAGGGGGTGCAGGACGCAGGGGCGGTGAGAACGGGCTGGCATCCGGCAGCATTCTCCCAACTGGGGATGAGAGCGGGCGAGGTAGTGCAGTGCAGGGTGTAGTTCTATGAGCGAGCAGATGATAACTGAGGACGGAACAGCGTGGTGCGGGGAGCGGCGCACGGACGACCTCCGTGCTTGTGGCATAGACAGCATGTGGAGGGAAAGGCTGAACAGCCGCGGTTAGAGAGCGGCAGACTGTAGACCTAGGCGAAGTCCTGGCCTGACGTAACCCCACGAATCAGGCGCGCCAAGAGCATGCATTACCGCATGCCACGTCTCTAATCCCATGACCCATGATTCCGGTTCACAAACTTAATCTGGCTTCGGGCCAACCGCGACACACATCAAGTAGACGAAAAAGATTAGCCCTGACTGCAGAGACGAACTGTGTTTTGCAAGCAACCAAGCTGCTGCCTCTAACCCATTGTACTGCCCATCATAGTGAACGCAGTGCCGCCCGTACCTGCCGTAGAACACGACACCGACGATGGACGGCGGGTTGGCGACGCGGTCGGTGTACGGCACAACTGGTTTGGCGAACGGCGGGAAGCCCGGCTTCTCTGAGAGGTCTCTTGCAGATGAGGCGGCGCCCACCAGCTTCTTGGCAACACCCGCTGAACCCTTTGGCTCCTGGATGGCTACCTTGTGAGCAGTTTGCACTGTCTCCGCCGCTCCGTTGCCAGCCTTCAATCGCTGTTGTTGCTGTTGTTCTTTCTGCCGTGGCTGTTGCTGCTGATCTTTCAGCTGCGGCGCGGCCGCCTTGGCTGCGGCGGTCACCTTCTCGGCAGGCTTGGCGCCAGTGGCGGTGGCGGCAGCGGGCTTCTGGAGCTGCACCTGCTGGGGCGCCTGTCGCTGCTGCTGCTTGGCTTGCAGCTTGGCTTGCTGCTGCGTTTGCTGCTGTTGTTGCGTGGAGTCTTGCGGCGCTTGCGCCTTCTTGCCTGCGTGCTGCCCTGAGCCGGGCTCCACCTTGCGGCCGCCGCCAGTCGCGTGGGAAGCGCTTGGTGCGCCGCGCCGGCTGTCGGCGGACAGCTTCGAGACCACAGCGATGGTTTCGTCACTTTCCTTGTTGTGCCGAGCCGCTCCTGCCAGCGAGTCCGCCCAGAGGACGGGACGCGCTGCGGAACGGCTGGACCACGGCGGATGCGCCATTGCCGTTAAGCTTTTGAGCCGCAACCCCGGCCGCATGAAGAGCAGGTAGGCGACGACGAGCTGCGTAAGTACCAGTGCCACCGCAGCGGTGCGCATGGTTAAGCACGCGCGCCTGCTACTCGTAGCGGGTTGCATGGCTGTCGTTGAGAGCGAGCCTGAGGCCCCACAGCTTGGCGGCGCATTGCCGGAATTGACCCGACGCAACGATAGGCCAACTTGACCGGGCCTGTTGGGGATCGGGGAGCGCAACGCTGATGACCCGAAGCTCGAAAGGGGTAGCTCGGGGTTCGTGGCAAGAACCCCGAACGGCGAGGCGCCCATTGTCCCCGCTAGAGCTCCTCTTGTCACTGGCGCGGGGCTGTCCGAGCCTTGAGCCGTGACCCAAGCGCCTGACCCTGCAGAACGCTGCTGTCCGCGAGAAGGCGATGGCGCCATGGTAAATGATTCAACAATATAACTTGCAACTTAAGCAGTCTGGCCCAAAGGAGGGCTTGACAAATGGAAGCGGCAGTGAGGTCCGGAAGCAGGGCGGAAGGAAATGCCCTTAATGGGCTAATCTGAGCTGTAAAATTGGTCCGGTCATCGTCGTAATTACAGGCCGTTGGGCTGCGGCGAAAGTAAGCTCTCGAAGGATTTAGCTCACAAGCGGATTGGGAGAAGAAGCTCGCGATAAGCTGTATAGACGTGATGAAGGAAAGCATTTGACAGGGTCGGTGCGCGAGCGCAGTTCTCATTTCGGAGTCCGTTGAAACCGTTACATTACGTACACAGTACAAGTACCGCCATCTTCCCACTTCCGGCCCATGCAGTTCATCTCCAATCCTCAGCCTGGCCCACCCATTCCAAATATTATCGCCAATGATATACGGCCAGCGCTGATGCAGCGGCCGCCGGCCTATGGAGGACCGGGCACGACCGGCACGACGACCGGGCCATTCCGGGCCCTAAGTGCACCCGGTGCCAGGGCTGTGCTAGGGCTGCAAGACTTCTGCATTCGTACCTTAACTATCTGGTGGTCCTAAAGCCTTGTTCTGCAGTTAATTTGTTTTAGAAAACCGCACACGGCAGGACCTGCGCGCAGGGTAGGGTCGCGCGCTGGACTTGGTCCCGCAACCCCTCCCGCGACCCCTCCCGCCCCGACAGACCCCGCCCTGCCAACTATGTACACTGCTAACTCACGGGCCCAATGGCACGCACCGTTGGTCAGCTTCCGCATGGCCCCTTCTGGCAGGCACCACACCTGATTGATGCTATGTGCAAGAGATTGAATGGCATATGGATGGCATCTTGTGAGGGCCCAAAGGTGTTTCAGGCCAGATCGCGGCACCAGCCTTGCCCATTATGCCCCACCGTGTGACCGCGTCCTTATATTGGGAATGGGCTTACGTTGTGCCGGTACCTGAGTAGATGGGGCCTCCGGGGTATGTGCGCGTCCATCTTCCTTTGGGACAGATTCATGCCTGCGCCAGATACCGTGTCCGCGATCGGCCACCTGCTTTGATACCATGTACGCGACACGTGCCAAAACACGCACCGCCTGCACAGGTGCTAGCGCGCCTCACGTCCGCCTCAGTGGGCCCCAACACCGCAAAGGTCGTCAGGACAGAGGCACTCTGACGCACAAAAATGCGCGACAACGTGCAACGAGGCACCAGCCTTTCGGCATCGCGCTCCTCGGGCAGCTGTGGCAGGCAGGCGCAGCGTACACCAAGCCCAGCCTCCACGGCTTCAAAGGTCGCCTCGTAGTTCAACACCCTCGACGTTGACCGTATGATAGCGACGCCCGTCCGCAGCAAGATGAGCACAGCTTGTGTGCAACTCGCTGCTTTCCAGGCACAACTGCGACCCCCTTTCACGCTGACCATCTCAGCCGTGCGTGACGGAGAAGGACTGCACACGGCACTGCCTTCATAGCAGGCATCGCCAGCATCCAGGCCAGGACGCGCGGGTGCACGCCGCTCGCCGCCACCCAAGACGGTGGTACCCCATGGGTTCCAGCGCCTGCGGCCTGCCAGGGCGTGGGTCCCTGGCTGCGTTCCGACACGCTCCTGCGCCCTGCCTCCTAACATCCTGCCTGAGCATTCGGCAGCAGGTGCTTGACCGCCGATACTAATCCACATATCCAGTGCTGACAGCCTAGGCAGCTGCAGCCGGTTGACGAGGGGATGCCCGGCCCGGCAGCCACGCCAGGATTACCAGCTTGGCATCTTGGTCGGGGCACACATCCGCCTCCACAGACCAGACTTCTCGTTGCCCGCGGATGGCCCTGCGCACGCAAGCCTGTGCCTCCAGGCACTCCAATTTGGCGACCCAAGCTGGTGAGCGGTGGCGCCCGGCAGAGCAATGGAAACGTCGCGCCTTCGGGCGTGTATGACCGTAGAGGCGGGCTCCCTCTCTCTTTGCAGATTTCTCTTTTTTTGGCAATCTCCTAGGCGATGGCGGCGAGGCTACACCAACCCGGCCCGAGGCGCTGCAGCAAATGAAGTGAGGTCGCATCCGTGGTTTCGTGCGTAAAAGCCTGGTAGAGCACTCCTTTCTCGACAACCGATACCAGGCTGAGACAAAACCCGTGACGCTGCTCCATCAGCACGTGGCTTCCCAACTGGCAGGCCAGATCAAAGTCCAGCAGCCACGTGCACACGCGCCGGTGGGCCCAGTCCGCCGCTGCGTGCAGCCAGGGAAGTAGGGCACTGTGCCCCGTAAAGCATGTTTGGACAACCGTAGGACTGGCGACGCTCCGTCAGTACCGGTAGAGAACCAAACCCCTTTTTGCCATGGCCGTTGGCCGTTGCAGCCGTTTACCCCGTACGCCGTAGACTGTACAGCTGCGTCACATTGTGCGGAACGATTCATCTGCTCTTAGTGCCCTCATGAACCGCACCCGAAGTACGACTGGTTAGAATACATGGACTTCCGGTTTTTGGCGGTTTCTTGCTCCGAGGGAAGAACGTAGTACACGCCAGCCGGAGTTTGTAGCCTCCCATTGATGCCTTTCTTTCATGGTATCACGTCCATTCCCGGTGGGCAAGGCTGAGAGTCGATGCATGGTCAGCAGTGCGACCCGCTCCCACACCCCCTTATGCTACAACGCGATGAACGATGCAATAATCGCCGAACGTTTGCCTACCCCAACCCCGGCAGAGGATGCGGCCGTTGGGTTTGGAGATGGGCATCCAGGCGAGATGGGCAGGAGCGACACGCCCAAGGTCGAGATTATAGTAAGCATGGACCCAACGGAACCCCCTCATCGTTCGTGCGGCTCTCCGCTTACCTTCCACGTACGCAACCTCCCGCGCAAGGTGAGCGCCGGCAGCCGGGACCTGGACTCGGAAGGCGTGAGCTGCGCCGCGCCCGCACGCGGCCGCCCCCGGTCCCGCGCCGCCCTCTTGGTGACGGCGTCCCTGCTGCTGCTGGCGTTTGGTGGCGGTTTTGGTGCGGGCTGGGCAGCCCACCGGTCGGAGCAGGTCCCCCGAGGCTGGCAGGTGGGCGTGAGGGCCCGGGCGCGCGGGGGCGCGGCACAGGCTGCTGTCCACACACTCTGCTGCTGCGGCCTTGGCGCGGTTGCTCGCGATGTGGCGACCCGCTGCTAGCGCGGCAGGAGACCAACATTCCTGACCACAGGCAAGAACATGGTGTCTTTCCCCTCCAACGGCTCGACCCGCTCTGCATCCGCCGTCCACACAGACGATGCGGCACGGCCTGTCTGCCCCTCGCGCACCCCACACACACCCGAATGTCACCTCAGGCCGGTGAGTCCCAGCCCGGTGCCGCCCTGAGCCCCGCCCCCGCGTCGGGCGGCCCCGTGCCGCCGCTCGACAATGTGGAGCGGCTGCTGCCGCTGCGCCCGCTGCCGCCGTTGGGGGAAGCCTCCAACGCCGCGGTGTCCGAGGCCGAGGAGCAGTGGGCGCTCATGCGGCCGGCGCTGGCCGTGTTCTCGCCCCTCATCGCCGTATTGGCAAATGGCACTGCGGCATCTGGCGCGGCGTCGGGTGCAGCGACCGGTACGACAGCCATGGCGGCCGTCGTGGTGGATTCAGAGGTGGTACGGCTGTTTCTGGCCTCGCTGCCCCCCAGCCCCGCAGCCAGTGCGCTGCACGCAGGCATATACGGTGCCGCGCAGCGGCTGCTCGTAAACCCCAGTGTACGGCGGCGGCTGTACGACGTGACAAGCGCGCTGGCGGCGTTGTACGGCTGGGCGGTGGAGGAGGAGCGGGACGGGTACCTGCGGAGCAGCGGGGGCGGCGGCAGCGGCAGTGGCAGCTGGATGTCGGCGGTCGGGGCCGGCGAGGGACGGCGGCGCGGTCTGCTGCAGGACGGGCAGGATGCGAGCAGCAGCTCAGCGGGCGGGGGGCTCGGTGGTGTCAACGCTGGCGTGTACATGCTGGTGCGTGCGTGCGTATGAGGGAGGGAGGGGGCGGGCGACGGGGCAGAGAGGTAGACAAGCCAATTCAACACGGGGCAGCACGATGCCGGTCGTCGTGGTGATGGCTGACAGTCCTGGGGAATGGCAGGATCCGGGAGAGGAGGTCGCTTAGTGCTCTTGCGTACTGCCGCAGTGCTCTTGCGTACTGTGCCGTGCACCCCATGGCCGGACGCGGTGCGCCTCTGCTGCGACTGCATAGGTCTCTTTCGTTGTCCACGAAGATGTGCAGTCCGAGCTTTCAACTCTGTGAAGACGCATCCCAAGTGGGGGGCATGCGACCAGCCTTTCGGCGCACTGTGGACTCAATGCGGTAGATCCGGTACGAGCGCGTTTCGAGCGTATCGCGCACTCGTCTGACTGCCTTTCAGATGTCGGAGGGGCTGCAGCGGCTGCCGGGTGTACGGGACACACTGCTGCAGCTGTACGAGCAGGAGCCCCTGCAGGTGGGGGCCGCGGTCGGTCACGGTGGGGATTGCGGGCGGGGAGCGAGGTTAGAGATGGCGGGTTGCGGGGATCGGGTGTGCGGGTGCCGTCAGTGCCCGCATGCTCAAAACTGCATTGCGCCTCAGCCGTCGGGGCGGGTTAGGCAGCTCCAGGTTACATGGAAGGGCTTCTAAGGGTGTGGCCCCCTGCTCCTCCCCCTCATTCCCCAACCCTCTTTGATTCGTCGGTCATGCCAACGCGGGCCAATCCCCCTGCCCTCCGCTGCCCGGCCCTTGGCCCCTTACGATCTCGTGCGTGTGTGTGCTGACCTTGACCCGCCCACATCCTGCCCGAGCACGCGAAGCGAAACCCACTCCCAACCCACAACCGCCCCTACACCGGCCCCCGCCCGCGTTCTCCACCAGGAGCTACTGGTGCTTCTGTGGCTGTCGCTGCGGAGCCTCGCGGCCGCGGCGCCCGAGCTGCGTGAGCTGGCGGCGGCGCAGCGCCCCGAGCCGCCCCGGCCCGAGCCGGGTCCCACCGTGGAGGTGCTCACGTCGGACGGAGAGCCCTGGGGCGGAGGGGTGAACTGGGGCGGGGGGGGGGCGGGGGGATGCCGGAGACCATGGTGGCCATCGTGCGCTCGCAGTCGGTGGGGTGTCGGTAGTTTTAACGGGATGCACCCCGCCCTTACACGACCTGGTGTTGCACCGGACGGGCACATAAAGCTGAAGGGCTTGAAGAGCTTGTTCGCACCCATCACGTTGCGCACGGCACCCGTGGCTGCTTGGGGCTGCTTCCCAGTGGGCGACTGGGGAGCGTGACAGGCGCAGCCCGCGCTTGCCCCGCGGGGGCGGCTTACAACCTTGACAGCCTTTACACTCTAGACTCGGCATGCGCCATGCCCCGCAGGTGTCCGTCACGCTGCTACCAGCCCTGCTGTCCGTCGTGGCTGTCGAGGATGAGGGCGGACAGGAGCTGGGGGGCGGCGGTGGCGGCAGCGCCTCGTCATCGCTGGGCGGCGTGGCCACGGAGCGCCCACGTGGCTTCACGCCACGGCCCCCATCCGACACGCCCCGCCTGCTGCTGCCACTCGTCTTCCACATCATGCTCTACCGGTGGGCGCAGTTTGGGACGCTCAGACCCGAAAGCGAGCCATGCCTTGTCCGAGTACATTATCCCCTGTTCATGGTGGCGGGCTGTAGTAATGGTGCGGGCTGTACGAAAGGACAGGGGAGGGCGGCAGAGACGGTTCGGGCACGTGGGGGCCTGGAGTTTGAGTAACGAAAGGCGACGCGACGCGTGGAGGGTGGGGCGGAGCTATGCAACTGCTTGAGCAGCGGTGGCGACTGCCCGGGTGCCCCTGTCATTCAGCTGAGTCCTGTCCGCCCGTTGCCGCCACTAAAGCCAGCTGCCGGCCGCCGCTCGTGCCGCCTGCAGGAACGCCGACGGGAGCACCGGCCCTCCCGGCTGGGAGTCTGCTGCCGCCGCCGTGGCCAGGCTGGTGCGGGTGGCCAACCTGATGGCGGAGCCCTGCGGCCTGCAGCTGTGGGTGCGGGAGCTGCGAGCCGACCCGGACAGGTGCGAGACGGCGGGCGGCGTCTGCGGCAGAGAAGGGGTTAGTGGGAGGGGAGTTGCGGTCACCCAAGAGGCGATCCCGTTGCGCGGGGCAGAGGGCGGGAATGGACCTACTCTTCCCGCCCCGGGCAGTGTGCGCAGCACTCTTGTGTCCTCGCGCACCCTTGTGCCCTCGCGCACCCTCGTGTCCTCGCGCACCCTTGTGTCCTCGCGCACGCCCATGTCGTCCATACGTCTGAGACCGGGCTGGGGCAGAGCAATGCACTCCGGCTTGTGCCCCAACGTGGGGAACACGTGGCGGACCCCACACGTGCTGCCAAGACCGGGGCAGCGCCAGTGACAGTGACACCAGCGGCATGCCGGCGTCTGCTAATTGCAAATTTCCATCTCGTGCATGCACGCCCCGGAGGTCCCCACGTCGACGCGCCAGCTCCTCGAGTCGGATCCCTGACTTACGCGACGTCCTGCGAACTTACGTGATACGCTAGTTCACGTAGCAGGCCCTGACTGCCGCCGCCCCCCCCCCATAGGTGGCCCTACCTGCTGACCCACGGGTCCAACCGCACCGCCTGGCTGTCATGTGCCTCGGGCGCCGCGCTCCCCTTCGCGCTGTGCGGAGACGTGATCCGTTCAGCCGCAGCCGACTTCCCGCGCTCGCTCAACGTATGGGTGATGGGCGAGGGGCCGCCCGCAAAGCACGGAGGGTACATCTTCTCGGGCGGATCCGATCTGGATCCGCTGTATGGCCACGTAGGCCTGACTTGGCAGGTGGTCAGCTCGGCGGGCCTGAACTCTCAGTCAACTTTTGAAGCGGGCGCGTTGACGCTCTGGAACCAAGTGAGTGGCTAGTGGTATGGGCGTTGTGAGCTGGAGTGGAGGAAGCCGGGGCACGGTTGACAGACTGTGGCACACGGGAGGTGAGGGCAGCGTCGGGCGCCGGGAGCGACACAGAACTACAGCCGCATCGGACTCCCACGTGCTTCTTCATCGCGTAGACTGACCGACGCATAAAGATGTGTAGTGCCTTCGGCCCCATCACTCATAAAGGTCCAGGCACCACACCCATACCACCTGCCGTTCTCCCGCAGTCCGCGCCCTCGCGACATCCTCGCTCCTTCAAGTGCCGCGCCCCTGCCTTTGCCCCATTGAGCCGCTGAAGCGCCTGCGCCGCGGCCCCCCATGCACACGCCGCGCCCTCGCCCCGGCCCCACTGACCTCACCCATAGCGCCCCCACCCTGCCCTGCCGCGCCTTTGACGTGCCGGTGCTGGCGCCACGGCCTACCCCTCCTGTTACTGCTCGCTGCCCGCCGTTGCCATGTTCCTGACAGACCCCCCTGCCGCCCTCTCGCAGGTGCTCAACCACCTGGGCCTGCGACACACCTACTCGGCCGACGGCGGCTGTGCCGAGGAATCGGCGGACGGCCTGGAGGACACGCCCGCAAGCAGCGCCCCCGCCTGGGCTCAGCCCTGGGCCGTCAGCGCTCTGCTGGCGTGCATGCGGGTGGGACGGGGCGTGCGCGGGGCGTCAGCAGCCCGGGTTGGAGGGCGCAGTGAGATGCGTGTGGCCCGGGGCAAGTTGTATGCGCGTTGCACGGGCTGGAGCTGCAGGGGGTGGGGGGCATGACGGGTGTTCACGTGGGGATGGGTAAGTGGGGGAATATGGGGTCGCCAGGGGGTGATCCGTGGGTCGGGCCCCTCTCCTCCCACCTCACGAGCCCCCTACGCATGTCCCCCCATCTCGCCCCATCTCCCGTCACCCCACCAGCACTCCCTTCTCACACTTGCCGACTTCCCCTGCCGCTGCACGCCCGCCGTACTTTCATGGCCGCCTCCTCAGGCCGTACAGTACGACATGCGCTCGGACTGGGGCCGCATGTACGCCGCTTGGCGCACCACGCTGGGCATCCCCCCGGGCGACCAGCTGCCGGGGGCGGACTCGTGCCCGGGCCGCACCAGCCCCGGGGCCGACGAGCTGGGCAACTGGGCGGCCGCCCCCATGCCGGCCTGCGCCGCCGCCTTCGGACACATCACGCAGCAGCAGGCGCGGGCGCTGCACGCCGCCGCCGACCGGACCAACCCGCTCATGTACGCTTGGGCGCAGTACTACGCTGCTAACCCGCCGCCGGCGGCAGTCGCGGCGGTGGCGGTGGCGGCAGACGCGGCGGGTGGTGGCGGCGGCGGCAGAGTAGAGGCTGCTGCCGCGGGCCAGGGGGCCCCCTGCGGCTTCCATCCCGCAAAGGGCGGCTGCCGCTGCAGGCCCGTGTGGTCCTTCCAGGGGGCCACATACCGGGGCTGCTCGGCGCTCGACAGCAACAGGGGCAGGGGCAACTGGTGCGCGGTCGTGTTGGAGGACGGCTGCACCACGGCGCGAAACGGGTGGTGGGACTGGTGCGACCCGCAGCCCGCGGGCGACGAACGGGAGCTCGAGGGGAGCTCGGGCTGCGCTACCTCGCCGGCCCTGCCGCTGGCAGCCGTGCTGCCGGTGCCGCCTCGGTCGCCGCGGCCATTGTCCCCGCCGCTGGCGGGCTCGGGTGCGGACGCCGGCAAGGGCAGCCACGCGTTTGCGGAGCTGTGCGGAGCAGGGTGGGTGGGTGGGTGGGTGGGTGGGCTAGCGGCGTAACCTGCGCCCGCATGCGGTGAGGAGCCGCACAAGCTTTGTCCCACCCCCCAATGCGTTCACATGGACGGAGGAATGCTGCCGGATGCGGGTGCGTACCAGTTCAACCTACGTTATCGCCTTCGCACTCGCCTCCTAAGTGCTTATGCGGCCCGCGGAGAGCTTCGCCACAGCCCCGTCACACCGAGCCCGCGCCCCCCTGCCTACGTGCCCCCTTTTGGCGCTGTGGGGTGCCACGACGTCGCGGTGTCGAGATCCGACACCGGGAAAGGGCCCCCAGGTGTAATGCATCGTGCAGTCTGCGCGATAGGCCTGTTTCAGCCGCGTGTCTCAGCCGCGCCGTTCCCGATTGCCTCACGGTAACTCCCTGCGCAGGCGCGCCCACGCTGCGAGGACTCCGCTGCGCGCCCGGCCGCTGGGCCACCGCCGGCTCGCCCGGCGCGCGCTTCCTCGGGTGCGCCAACCCCAACTCCGACCCGAACGGGCCCTGGTGTGCGCTGGAGCCCGGCCTCACCACTCCGGACGGGGCCGCGTGGGACCGCTGCTTGCCACAGTGCCGAGAAGGTCCCGGCGGCGAGGACGCCGGCGGGGACGGGGTTGCGGCGCTGCCCGCGCCCCGGGCCTCGCCGCCGGCGGGCCAGGCCGGGGCCGGTGGTGCGCAAGGTACGGCGGTTTGCCCAGTGGGATCCGCACTGTTGATGTGAACGAGTAACGAACGAATGCGCGCAGCGATTGGGTCTGCTGGCTTGGACGGCGGTTATGAGTCAAGACACAGCAAGCTGCCCTGCGCTCTCGAGACGGCCACAGCCTGATAGGGAACCACCATTGGCGATGGCGCTCGGATAGGACGGTGCCGGCTGCTCGCCCACACCAAGTGCTCCGCTCCCCTCATGCCTCCTCTCCTACTCATTTCCCGCCCGCCCGTCTTCATCCCCGTCCCTGTCCAACCCCATCTTCCCTCCCGTCCCCACCCGGTCCCGCAGGCTGCACCGCAACCGCGCAGCAGCTGCCTCCCGGTTGCTCCTGCAAGGCCTCCTGGTCAGCCGTTGTGCGGGGCGGGGCCGCCAGCCACGCCGGCTGCTCGCTCTTCCCGGGAGTTGACCCGCGGCCCGTTTGCGTGCTGGAGGGCTGCGCGGTGCGGCGACACAACGACCGAGTGAGCACCTGCGCCTGCCCCTCCGTCCGGTAGGAGCTGCAGCTGCGGCGCACCCACACGTGCTTCCGCGAGCTGCAAGGAATGGGAAGTGGACGTGAAACGAATGGAGGCCGGGCGATACATATCGAACTTGCCCGCCGGAGCAAGATAGGGGTTTGGTGGGGGATGCCGTGCGCTTGAGAACGACGCATGCCGCCCAGTACTTGATCTGGGTTTTATGTGTAAGCGCCGTGTATGGATACAGGTGGATACAGGCAGGAGCAGTTGGGTGGGTGAGGTGCGGGCAGTTGGTAGCTGTTGGCGGGGTGCACCGCAAACATGTGAGCGCGCAGTTTTAGCGCGTGCTGCAAGGAGGCGCCTGCAGGACCTGAAGATGCCACTCGGCAGCGTCCTTGCGCTGCCATACCGTGTTTGGAGTTACGGTAGTCAGGTGAGACTCGACTCCGGGGAGAAGGGGGTGCCCTGTACCAAAGCCCGGGAGCTTGGCCATCCACAACAGGCCACACACGGCGTTTGCATGCGCGCGAGTAAACGCCCGTAACAGCGTGCAGGGGATTCTTGTCTCAAATGGGATTAGACATGCTCAGTGGTTGCTGGGAAATAAGTTCCCCGACTTTCAGCAACCGACAGCGGTGCTGGAGGTGTCGTGCCAGGGTTGCGCCCAGGAGAGCCTGCGACGTACACAAGCAGTGCGGGCGCACGGGATGTGACCATATTGCCGGAGTGCGCGGCGCTGTGCGTGTGACGGTGTTCACCGCCTCGTTGCCGCAAAAGGGGGCCGTCGCGACATGGCACAAGGAAGGTGCCATAAGGCAGGGCATGCAGCAAGCGACTGCGCATGCCTAGCTCCATCCGGGCATTGCGTCTGCGGCCAGGTGTGGGCAGGAAGCGGCGCACAGAGTGTGCGTCTCGTGCCGTCGGTCAGGCCTTTGCAGGAGAACTGAAGTACTGCTCAGAAAGGGTGGTGGCTGATGCGGCCAACAGCGAACTCGAAGTGCACAGATTGAGTGACTGTGCATGTATTGCGTGGCATACATCGTACACATGCCGTGCATGTATGTAGGGCACTTGGTTTGCCCATGGTGAATGGCGTGTGGATGGGATGAAGGTGCGGTTGGGGCTGATTTGGGTTGGACTTGGCCTTCGGCCATGCATGATGACTGCATGTGCGCGCAAGGTTAGGCTTGGTTGGGCTGAGAGACGGGTTCGTATTCATTTGCACGGCGAGGTCGCTGGCCTCGTGGTGTTGGACAATGCGATTTCGAATGCGACAAAACACAGCGCTAATGTCTCTTGCGGGTAGGGCGGCACCCGAATGCAACCATATGCAATACGATGGTTCGTAGAGGTATGGGGTGGGTTCGTGAACGGCATACGTTTTGGCTGCTGTTGATGTGATTCTCATCGTACAGCAGACGATGTTGTTCAACCGCGTTGTGAGGCGAAGTTGACACCACAGGTTGATGCACAGTGTTCTGCGTGCCCAATACGCATGCCCCGTTGCTCTGCAGCTGGCCGCTCGTGCTGGGGGGTGTGCGAGTAGCTGTATGTTTCGTGTGCCACACTAACACACACTGAACGCGTGTTTGAACGCTTCCAGCACTGACGAAGCAAGGAGGCTGAGCGCCTCCTATTGTTGGGTGCAGCGGCACTTGTGCAGCTGCCTGCCGATCCTCAGGCCCCAGCCAAACTGCTTTGGCAGAAGCGTGCCCGGGCGCAGCAGGCATGATGTTCACTCAGTGTATCGAAGCGCCTTGCTGGTTACACCTCGGGCCCCCATAATTGGCATCGCGCCGGAGTGCGTGTTTTGTACGGCATGCCACACACCAAACACAAACTACACAGGCGCCAGGCTTCTGAATATTGCCTCACTCCAGGCAACAGTCGCGTTCACGTTGAATCGTTAAGACGCACTTATCGAATTTCACCAGTCTATCAGTCTATTATACTAACAACTCTTCTACGCTCCTTGACAATAGAACTCTCCAAATTATTCGCTGGTATTGACTAAGCTAAAGAACTCCGTGGGGCGCCAGCGAAGGCATGACGAACCTGCTCGGCTCGTCCTCAGTTCATCTTGCAGGGCGATTCTCAGTACGTTGACCGCCCCGGTGACTTCTCGTCAGCCCCAGGCGGCCGCTTGACCTGTGCTTCCACGCACAACTGCAGGCGCAAGGCTCCGGCAGCACTCAGAACCGCCAGAACGCAAGGTAACTGCTGGCGTGGTCGACACTGCGCTGACTTGCCGTGTAGATGCGCAGGGTTCGTCCCACTGGTTTTCCCCGACCCCCGGGTATGCGGCACCTGGCCTCCTCAGTCTGAGCGGTACCCAACCTCAACAGGTGCCAACGATGCCTCCAATTGGGCCACTGGACGTTTGAGTGCAAAAATGAGCCAGCCTATGCGGCGAGGCCGTCGCGGACGCAGCAGCTGAAGCAACCCAAGGTGGGTGCTGAGCGTAGCCGCCAGACCTGCGGGGGCCGCAAGGGCCTGTGGGAGCTGCAAGGGCTTCGCAGGATAGCAACATATCTTTTGGGGTCCACGCAACAGCGATGGCAAGCGCTCACATCCATGCGGCGCAGCTGGCTTGGCATCACCTGTGCATGTGCAACCTCCTGCGGCATCACTCCTGCGTGGCACACCGTTCGCTACCCGTATGGCCTTGCGAAGGCCCCACTGTTCCCCTACTGGCAATACCGCAGCACATTGCCGTCTGACGGCACCCTGTCATTACATGCGGCTGCGCAGGCCAAGCAGCGGTTTCTGTCCGCTGATGAGCTGCCGCCGGAGTTCCGCGCCAAAGACGACGAGGACCGACAGCGCGCCGGCGGCGCTGGTGGCAGGGAATCTGGGAAGAAGGATAAACACAAGCGGCGCGACGAGGACGACGAGCGCCGCAAGAAGCGCCGGCGGCGCTCCTCACCCTCCTCTTCGGATGACTCCGGCTCGAGCTCCTCATCGGACACCAGCAGCAGCGACAGCGATAGCGACAGCGGCACGAGCTCGGACCGCAGCTCTGACAGCAAAAGCAGTGGCAGCGGCACCAGCAGCGATAGCAGCAAGGACTCAGGCTCGAGCGGCAGTAGCAGCGGCAGTGACAGCTCGAGCAGCTCCAGCGATAGCGACAGCTCGAGCAGCAGCAGCGACAGCAGCAGCAGCAGCGATTCGGACAGCGACTCGGATAGCGGCGGGTCGTCAGGGCGCCGGCGGAGGCGGGGCAAGGGAAAAGGGGACAAGGGAAAAGGGGGCAAGCGCGATAGGAGCCGGCGTTAGCGGAAGTTGGCTGGAGCGGGTGGTCAACGGCTGGTACAGCCTGCTGTCGCGCCGACCTGGGATAGGTGGGATGGTACCTAGCGGATGTTGCGCATATGCTGAATGCGGCTACTGCTGGGCAGTGGCGCCCTCGTGGCGAAAGTGCATGTGACCAGTTAGGGGGTTGCGCGAGCCTGGCCGAGGAATCGTGGTTCGGCATTGGCAGCCTGCAAAGGCCTACCGCTTGTACATTGTCCTCCGAAGTCTGTCTGACGCGAGGAGCTTCGAGATGACCGTGTGGCGGGTATTTTGGATGGAAACTGCGGTGGTTACAACCGACAGGTCGCGTTTGTACCGAGCAGGGCCTTGAGAGCTCGGTTCCTGTGGCGCTGGACAGGGACTTGGACAATTGAAGTAACCCTGCGCGACTAGGCCAGGGCGTTGTGCTGGACGTCCAGCGCCTTTTGGTGCATGCAAATTGAGAGCTGCCTGAACACTCACTGTGTGTTACGCGTGTAGTACTCGCGTCTGCGAAACGTCAATGGACCAGAAGACGGCCATGCCTGGCAGAAAGCGGTGGCCGGTGTGTTGGCCCTTAATGTTTGCGTTTCGGGGGTGCGGGACTTCGGCGCTTTGTGTGCGGCTTGCTCGTTTGCGGACGGGTGCGGCGATGAGCGCGGGTGCGGGTGGACGACTGTGGTCGTGGTGTGTTGCCGTTGTTAGTCGTGCTCTGCACGCCCTGTGCTCCTGCACGATGCTTCCTTTCGTTCAGCTGTCGTGCGCACAACCTACCGTAACCTGTTGCGATGCAGAGTTGCAGACTCGGGCGTTCAACGGCGTCCCGCGTAAGCAAGCGTTTCCCTTGCTGAGGAGTTGTGCTTCGACTTACAAGAGGCCTTGCTACTGGGGTTGCCTTGCAACGCAGTAACGCTGAAAACAGCAGAAGAATCACACTGAACGACTGAAGGCGCACGATCTAGCCTGCCCTAACCCGGCAGCCCGGCATGCCGACTTCTTCGTAACACCGTCATCCCGGCTCTTCCCTTGAGTGCGGGAATGAGTGTGGGTAAACCAATCGGGCACCGCGCTACCGTCCGTCTTACCTGCCGAAAAAGACACGTGACACCCGTGCCAGTAAAAACCCACAGAGTTCCACACAACATAGTCGCAACATCCCCCGTGCATTCCCCTCACACCTCCGTACCCGGCACGCACATGAAAAGGTGCTCGCCCAACACTTGCGGTTAGGACTTTGTACAGCAAAAGAGACGAGGATGGTCGCTAATGTCGCGCCCGCAAGACTTAAGAGAGAATCGAGAAAGATACACCAGCATGCTTCTACCATGTGTACCATGTAAAGAGGCCGCAATGCACATACCGTACATACTGTAGCGGCACATAAGTGGCATACTCTGCTCATTCCTCACTTCCCTGCAGCACGCTTCCTGTGCAAACGTTATAAGGGCCAGGAAAGTATAGCAAGGCACGCAACCCGGACAGTCGGGTTCACCAGAAAGGACGTTGCGTGGAGGGAGGGAGCGACCACACGGATGGAGCTGCTCCACGCGTCAGTTCCTGAACCGGACTACGACACAGCTGATGTTGTCGTTGCTCCCACGATTCAGCGCCTCCTGCGAGGGCGCCCGGGTGAAGTCAGCGGTTGGCCTGGCCGCTGTGATCACAGCCCACGTAACCCGTGCAACCGTAATGCATTGAACGTGATCTTGCTCACACGACTGCACACGCCAATGGGCGCTGCCCCCACCTCGGTGATTCGCTTGGCGGCTTTCTCCGCGTCTGTCACGTCGCGGATGAGGGTAACCGCCTCCTGCGGAATCATCGGAGGTAGACCGCACGACATGCCGGGCGGTGAGGGGTCACCACTCAGCGCCATGCCGGCTTTGCGCAAGCACGAACACGCAGAAACACAGCATGGCAAGCCCATGGCAAGCCCTAGGCTGAAAGGTGCTCAACACAGTACGGCATACATTGATGGAATGCCTCAATGACCGGCGGCTTGGGACGAAGGCCAGCTGCCCCCGTAACAAACCGCCACCCGGAATAGGTGCCGACCCTTCCTGGCTGTGATGCTGAAGCGGGCCAGCTGCCACAATATGAGCATTCTCTTTTGGACCCGCCCACCTGGTTTGTCATGACGTCCCATAGCCCGTCGCTGGCCAGGATGAGGAACTCGTCCTCGCTGGTGAGGCCCTCCTCAGCCACGGCCGGAGTGGAAATGACGAAACGCTTGAGCGGCCGGTCGCCGAAGGCGCGCGATACCGCGAGCACGCCTACAGGACAAGAATAAGAGCACATGGCGCGACATGCAGTAACGCAGTGTCGCAGCCCTTGCCGTGGCAACAAGCCAGGGGCGCGCCTGATACGGTACAATAGTGCCTGCTGGCTATCCGTTGACTCTGGGCCTGTCGGCGATCCGTGAACTGCACCAAACAATCAGCCATGGCTTCAAAACGGATAGCTGGCCCCCGTCAACCCCCATTCCTTGGCCCATGACCAGGTTCGGCGACGCAACCTGTCGCTGACCAGTCCTCCTCACCTCCCACGCGCCATGTTCCGGCCCAAACCACAACGCCGCCCGCGCCCTCGATGCGCGCTCGCTCCTCTTTCAGGTTTGGCTTGTGGTCCACCGACAGCGCAATAGCTGAGGGAGAGAGGGTGAAGCCAGGGAAGCAGCAGCTATAGTGCGGCAGTGGCATGGAAGGGGAGCCGCTCAGCGACGGGCAAACGTGTCACCAGCAGGGGGGACACGGTGCCACAGGATGCTGCACGGCTCCAAAATGTGGCATGCCTGGATAGCGGAAATCAGCCACGGGGATCGCGTGGACATTCGAGAATTGGCATGTGGCCCATTCCCCACTGGCAATCAGTGCCGCACACAACGGACGCGATTTTATTGACGGCAGAGAGGGGAAAGAGGGAAAGAGCTATCCAACGGATGGTGCTGAGCATGCCTGGGCCGACGGCACTCGATGAAACGTCGAACCCAGCAATGCAGCGCCAAACGCATGCGGCAGACGCCGGCCCAGGAGCCACACGGAAGGCCGCAAGCCAGCCATGCGGCAACACACGCACCTTTCCCTCCTCGGCTAAGCACCGCACGGGAGTCGCCCACATTCGCCACCAGCAGCCTGCGCCCCACCAGTACGGCAGTGACCGCTGTGCAGCCGTCCTCGCGGCCGCTCGTACTCTCCTGGCGCAGGTACTGATGGTCGGTCGCCTCGTACGCCTCAGCTGCGAGGTTGGTCGTGGCAGTGTGCTTACGTGAGCACACAGGCAGTGGAATCCACAGTTACAAGGCTCAATACGGCTGGAACGTTGGGAGGAGTCCGCTGTCTTCCTGGACCCTTTCCTCTAGGCACGTGGATGTGAGCTACATAATGCGAACTCGTCAAGTCGTAAGGTCTGTCGCGAGGTACTTACTGACGCACGTGGGGAGGTCGCTTACGAACTTCTGGCTGCAGGGCGAAAGGGCAGATGCCAGCAAGAGACACCATGGTGGTGTGAAGGTGGACGTGTGTAGCAACAAGAGGCGAAACACACCCACACAACCACTCCACTCGTTTGTTTTGACAGGTGTACGTACCTCTGCATCATGTTGACAAAGAGGTTGCTGCGCACGTAGTCCGCCGCGTTTGGGCCACCGTGACCTGACGTGACAAATGGGCAGCTTGCTTGACAAATATCAAGGGGGCAGGAGTTCCGAAGACATGGGCTTTAAGGTGCTCCCGGTCACGAGGGAGTTATGTACGGCGCTGTCTCTTGAAGGGACCAGCGAGTTCCTCACCATCAAAGATGCCAAACAAGCCCACGACCTGACCCGTCCGCGGGTCTCTCTTGTACTGCATGGATGCCAAGAGTCAGGGCAGAACGTACAGAACACGTAAGAGAGCGCATTTACTAGAATCCGAACCTTGGGTATTGAGACGTGACATGTGGGCAATAGGGAATCCGAGGGGTGATGTTGGCCGTGTACACGCCCAAGCAGCAACCTACCTGAGCGCTGTGGAAGTCCTCCATGGCTGGCCTCTTGCCTCGCAAAAGCGAGAAGCCATAGCTCACTTTCCCATCTTCCCTGCAGTTTCGTAGGTGACATGTGACTCCCTCTCTCTTGCCCGACCGCTGGTATGGACAAAATACCGTGCCTTCGTTTTCAGCGTCCTTCATTATCGCTCTCACCTGACCTCCCCGCCCGAGAGAGACGTTGCGTTACCCAGCGCGAACGCCGTGACAGAATCCTTTGGAGGCGAAAGTACCGCCGAGACAAAGTCCATGCCTCTATTTCCTTTATGCAGCAACAACCATCTCTCAGAAGCCTGAAGTGTGGTTTGCGAGGGACTACGCGGAAAAGGTTCCTTTGAGGTTGCGCAAAGCAGTTCAAAGTTGCGAAAATTACTGCTTAGCTGATTGATAAGGTGCTATTGCTTCATTATAATTGGGGCAGCATGACCGGGGAGCCGGTCGCCGTACACCGCCGTGTACCCCGTACACCCAGTGCTGTGCGGCAAGGAAGCAGGGGCCGCCTGCCGCTGTTCCGCTTGACGGTTCTGCTTGGCGGCAACCATCAAAGCCCGGTCGTCCTCTCAATGCCCTTGCTCATTAATGTCACTACGTACTGCTGCGTGCTGTAAGGCCATAAACAGGCCATTTGATACTCGGCGAGAGCAGTGCTTCACACTAGAACGAGGAAGCTGACAGCCGTAAACCCCGTATCTATTCCAAACATAGCGTCAGCGTTACATGGCTGCCGGCGCACCTCGCTCTTGAAGGACGCATACGGCCACAATCGCCACATAATGCCCGCCTGACAAGACCTATCCCCCCAAGCAACGCATTCCAATGTGAGATGCCTATGTCACGAGCTATCACGAACCCTGGCAAACCAAAGCTGCAAGCGATGCGCACTCAACACTGGGCTGTTGCCCTCACAAGCTCGAAGCGCCGTGAAGCGCGATCTCCTATCCACCTCGTTGGCAAGCGATGCCAAGGCGGATCAAGCACACCCCACAATCTGCCGTCCTACCTAAGCTGTACGGTGGTCCGTGGCAGTAGCCCATCACCCATTCGCAAGCGTCCACTTGCCGCTTTCAGAATCCCCGAGCCAGCACATCCCTCGTTCGCAAGCGCACGCACGCCCCTACGCTCATTTCCCAGGTAAGAGCGTCCGAATGATTTACGCAGACCATTTAACGCCTCCACTCATGATGATGCCTGTGAGCGGAAAACAGTAGGCACCGTGAGGCAGGGGTGTAACGGACTTCATCAACGCGCTTTGGTGATGCTTGTGTGACCACACGTTGCCGTAGAGAATTCCGGGGTGAGGTCTGATGTGGCTGGGGCACCATAGGGCCGGGGCACGTAAAAATGCTGGCGGCGTACAGTGATGCACCAGATAGACACAAATGGTGATCGAAGCGTTGACTTACCGATGATAACGCCAAACAACCCCAGAGCACTTCCGAAAATCTCCACGACAAGAATCTTTACGAAGAGGGTGCTGTTCTGGGCGTCGGACAGCGCGCAGCTGCTCCCCACGATTCCGACGCACATCCTGCAGGTAGGGACCTGCCTCAGCCAGTTGCGGCTCAGCAAGCACTCTCTTCGACAGGACTTTCATAGGCTCCCAGAATGCCATCGGGCATAGTGTGGGAGTCGTCGGGCACACCAAGTCCGCACGGGTTAGCGGTCCCGCCTGACAGGTATTACGCATTAAACTCCCGTCTGAAACCGCGGCAGCAGGGATGTATGCAGCGCAATCGCTGTGTTTTGGCCAGGCCACGCTGTATTTGCGCCCCAGCTGCAGCGCCCCGCCTGCCGATACTGGTGACACGTATACAGGCGCCGCTCTCCAGCAAACCCCGGTGCCCACCGCGGGCAGGTGCACACACCCCCATTAGCCCCCATTGACACGTGCACTCACCCGCAGACCAGATTGGCGAAACCGCAGGTTACACCAGAGCCGAAGATGGAGTACCCCGACGCCATGGCATACTTGTCAAACACGCCGTTCACAGGCTCAACCCGCTCAATTTTTGTCTGAAGGATGATTGCAACAATGACGCCGTAGATAGCCACGGCCTCGCAGAAAATCACGCTGCGCAAGAGGGGGCGTGGGGCTATGGAACACTGCTCGAACCCTCCGGGCCGGCTTGGTCAGCTTGCACAGCAATATCCCACCTGATCAGGTTCTTGGAGGTGATCCGCGGCACGCGGATGGCCGCACCGACGAGCGAGGAGCCAGTGATGAAGATGCCCCTGAGCAGCAGACAACCCAGCTAATTTAGTGACCAATCTCACAGTATTATATCATCTGCTAAAGGCATCCACATGTGGTGCCACTGCGCTATCGGTCGAGCTTTGAGGTTCTGCGTCGGCCCCGCCTCACCAGGCAGCGCCCAGGATGGACATCCCCACGGCCAGCGCCACACCCAAGGCCGCCCAGAAGTATGGAGACATGTTTCGGAAGAGGAACCAGAGCCAGTCATAGTCTATGAACCGCGAGGGCGAGCCGACGCTAATGAGGAAGCAGACCCAGGCAATTGTCACTGGGATGTAAAACCACATTACTGGATGCGTGAGGTCAGCCATCGTTGATGCCTAGGATGCCTGGCCCGCGAGGGGGACTATTCAGGCTCTCAGGACCGCTCTTAACAAGCTTTACGTCCAATATGAAGCCATGCTTACATGATGTCCTCCAAAAGTCCTACCAATTACCATTTGCCGTACAAATGGGCCCCACCCCCACCCATGCCCACTGAGCAACGCCCACCTCACCCGCCCAAGGTACCTCACATAACGCCCGCAAATCCTGCTGTCTGACCTCCGGGCACGATTGGACCGGACATCGGGTGCTCTGTGGTGTATCGGTGTTGCGTCCTTCGGTCTGGTTTTCTTTTTTTGCGTTCGGTGACAGAGCGGCGCACGAAGGCCCAAGGGCCCCCGTGCATCCCCCTCCACCACCCATGCACATGTATATTTGATGTGAATTTTTTTTATTAAAGCGCGAAAGTTGGCCACAGTACCACCCTCGTGTTGCAGGTGTCAGGCTGGGCTCTCGAATGTAAGGCAGCAGCGTTCATGCCGTGCGGTAACATACTGTCAGGGCCATAAGGTGGGCCGTGCCAATGCTTGCTGGCACCCGAGGCCTTCCCCCCACGGCTCGACAATGGAGTGGTCCAGCAGGGTGTGGGGGACTCGAGTGCAAAGCTAGGTCCTCACAATCGTAAGGACAGGCAGCGCAGGCCAGGAGTGTGCATCAGAAGTGCAAGCCAGGACCCAGGAGACGCAGGAGTGGAAGTCAGCGGTGCGGTCACCGGCATAGTACAGGGAGGGGGAAGGGGGCAAGCGCGATGGCCCCATCGTCACCGGTGAATGCAGCAGGACTGCAACTCCCTGAAGAGCTTTGCACTCTTGCACTCGAGTCCGAGCCACACGTTGCATGTCGAATCATTGATGTCACAGCCGCGGCGTCGAGAGCCCACCAAAGGCAGCCGCCAAAACTGCACTGCTGTCCTTCCTGGCAACAATGACCTCAGCACTTGGCCCTTAGCGACAGCGCCACAGCGGAGGCCTCCAAATGTCTGCGCAGGACCCGCCGCATGAGATAAGAATGCCTATCAGATGCGGGTTTGCCCACGGGCCCCTTGTCAAGCGCCGCACACGGGAAAAGCTGATTCCCACGAACAAGCGGCACCTCAAGAGAGCCCCTGCATTCTAACCCCCGACAGGCCGCAGAGATTGAGGTGTCCATTTCCACCTCGGCATAGCTCACTTGACCGGAATGCGCAGCTCTGTATGTACGCTCAGTATGTACAAAGGCGGTGACCACCCAGCGGTGCAGCGGACCACCCTTGTGCTTCGGACTGAGCCGCCCGGAAGCCCTTGAACTGTGGAAATGGCCACGTGGGAGTAAGCCCACGGAAATTCGCAATTCTATACTCAAATTGCAAACATGTACTCGAAAGCTAGTGCTGCTGGAGTCACAGCAAAGAACGATGCTACCAAAAGCACCAGCACACCTCCAAATGACAAGGAGCGAGTGCTGCCGAACCAGCATGCTTCCGCCACCAACGCCAGCCGGTAGCCATTTGCCGCTCTACACCGCGTCTGCCCGTTGCCATTCTTGCCCAGCGCTAAGCAGCGGCACATTAGGACGTCAATACCCCTGCGAACACGACCCCACTGTATCACGCGCATCTGCGCGCTTGCGGCCGCGCTGGAGTCACCATCAGCACTTCCCGTCAGCGCGCCCCGTCTATGCGAGCCCGCAATGACTTCGGAGCGTGGAAATGTCAATCCCCCATCAGCCCCGAGTCGCGGCGCAGCCCGTCAAACAGCTCCTCGGGTGTGGGCTCCATGGGCGAGAAGGGCAGCCCAACGGCCAGGAAGCGCTTGAACGAGTCGCTCTCGCAGCGCTTCAGCTCCCGGCCGTACATCAGGCCTCCCTGCCCATGCGAGGCCTCCACCTGCGGCTGGATGTTTCGCCCCAGCTGACCAGCGGACAGCGAGCCGCCTCCGCCTCCACCGTGTGCGGCCATGCCGCCGCCCATGCCTCCGGCGTGCAGGTGCTGCTGCTGCATCTGCGGCAGGTTGTCCATCCCCAGGATACCGCCCTGGCCGCTGTGCCCCACGCCGCCCATGCGCGCCCCCATGCCGTCGCTGATGATGAGTCCGTGCTGCATCTGTCCCGTCAGCTGATCCGACTGCATGCTGCTCAACTGGATCAACGGACCGGAGCCACCACCGCCACCACCACCTGCAGCACCGCTGATCCCCATCCCTAGGCCGCTGCCGTGGCCCATGCCGCCGCTGCCGCGCTGGTCACCAGCGCCAAAGGTGGGCTCGCCAGGGCCGGTGACGAAGCTGAAGTTCTGCACAAGGTAGCTCTCTATGTCCGAGGTGTCCAGTACGCTGCCCAGCGCTGCGGCGCTCACGGTCTCGCCCATCTCCTGGCTCAGCCGGCTGCGGGGCGTGTGTCGGCCGCGACCTGTGCGATCACGGCCAAAACGGATTAGGCCGGTTCCAAAGTTGCATTGGATACTGGTCACTACCTCCAAAACCTGAGGGACCATGCGCTGAATGCCCGGACCAACAGGGAGGCGACAGCTGCAGGCATGGTAGCGGCACCAAGAAAGGAGCGAGTGCACTCACTCTCGAAGTGGTAGAGCGCGTGGCGGTTGGCCGTGTTGATCTGCAGCCCACCGTCCAGGCCCCCGGCGCTCCCTTGCTGCAGCTGCAACTGCTGCTGCTGCTGCTGAAGCTCCTCCAGCACCTGGTGCCCCGGAGCCGAGTTGCGCGATCGCTTGCCGGTCTGCGAGGCGGAGGCGAGGGAAACCCTTCAGTCCATGCGTCTTGCAGTTGTAGCAATAGAGGCAAGGACGACAGACTCTGACCCACAGAGGTGTGACGAGCGCTTGACCACGGGCTAACAATATACCAGTCACGGACATCATGTGCTACGTGCCGAGCCTGAAAGCGCTGCGTACCATGTCTGTCATATCGCTGTTTGCGGGCTGTATCCCAGCCGCCTGCATCATGGCCATCTGCCGCACAGCCGCAGCGTCCACTGAAAGCCGGCGGTAACGCCCGGTCCGCACGGGTGGCGGGGGCAGCACGCCGTCACCCTGTGACCCTGGCGGACCGCTCGCTGTGCCCATGAGGCCGTTGTTGGCTCCGGGGCTGTCGATGCTATTGTGCGAGTACAGCGGCGACGATATCTGGGCTGCAGAGGGGGGAACCGCGCCAAACAAGGAGCAAGGGGTTTCACAACCATCGACGGACGGGCATGTTGGTACAGCATCCCACGCAATTGGCGCAGAGTAGGTACCGGCCCGCAAGATACTGCGACAAGCATGAACGGCGAAACTCGTATATACAATAGCAGCTTGCCGTACACTGCGCCAACCCACCCGTACCACCCGTACCACAACCAACCCTCTCACCAATGTTAGGCACGCTCGACGTGCGGTACACGTCCGGCATCAGCTCCGCGGCCAGCCCCGGGTTCATCATGGCGTGCGCCGGCACCCGGCCGCCCGCGAACTGGAACTGCCCCTGCTGGCTGGTCACCGAGCCCATGCCCTGCTGTAGCCCGCCGTCCATGTAGCCGCCGCCCATCTGCTGCTGCATGCCGTACATGCCCTGGCCGGCCAGTTCTGGCGAGTTGGGGCCCGGGTAGCTGACGGCAGACGAGCGGCGGCTGCGCGCCTCGTGCTGCTGCTGCATCGAGATACCCACGCTGCCCCGGCGGCCCAGCAGCTGCTGTGGGACCGACACGGCCATCAGATGGGGTAATGCCAACCTCAGAGCCGTTCATGACCACCTAACGCATAAAGACGTACTTACTGGAGCCAAATGCGGGCTAGACAACCAACTTTGCATGCATGTTTGCGTCTGGGGGCGCATTCAGGTTAACAGCGGCCATGTTGAATACTCGCACCAGCCGAGCCCTTGTACACTAAACTGCTGCACGCTGTTTGTACCTGAACACTATCTCGTCGCTCACCTGGTCATCCATACCGTCCGCCATGGACATGGACATGCTGGGGCCGCCGCCCATTAGGCTGCCTGCTCCGGCCATGTCCTGAACCCAAGGAGAGGAACACGGGTCAGGACGACGCTCGGCCCATGAAAACCCGCGCATCTCACTCTTGCAAGCCACCTGCACAGCACACGACTCCAAACCCCGACGGAGCCCTGACAGCCCCAAGGGAGGGCCCCTCACCAGCTGCTCCTGTGCCATGGTCCAGCCCCGATGGCCTGGTGTGTGCCAGCCCGCCTCCGCTAGCGAGCGCCACTGCTTGAGCGTCTCCGCCTCCGGCCCCGTCGGGCTGGTGGTCACCACCAGCCGACCGTTGGGGCCGCGTTGCACAAGGCCTGCAGAGGGCAACCGAAAACACTAACGATGCTAACCGCTTACAACTTTGGGTTCAGGACCCCTGAGGGCGGCAAGGACGCCCGAGCACCTAACAAGGCACAAACCAAGTTGAGCGCGAGGCCGGATGTAGATAGCGGATGGAAAGCTTCATGTCTGTCCAAGCTGGGAGAGCGTAGTCGACGCATGGTCAAAGTGGACCCGTCCTTCCCCGATGGACAACCCACCGATGGGCCTGTCCATGTTGACCTGGCCCTGCTTGCAAGAGAAGATGACGCCCTGGCTCATGCTGTCGTCGGTGTACCACACGCGATGGTAGATATCGTCGTATACCACCCGCTCCGCCAGCACCTCCCGCAGGTAGTCCCACTTGTGCTTGTGCTTGCCCTTCATGTTCAGCAGCTCCAGCATCTACAAAGAGAAAGGTTAGGCGAGACAGGTCTCAGGCAAAAGGAATCGGTTGCATCGTGGATGGATGGGCATTTCGCTGCCGCAGCGTGCGCAGTTCACTTCCGCTGAGGCGTGCAAGTAGGGAGAAGGCCCCTTCACAGACTGCTGCCAGGGGTAGCCACTTGCCAACATCTGCGCCGAGCCGTAACGCCCAGGGCTTGAGAGGGTAGGAGCGGCGCCCGCTCACCTTGTTCTCCACCTGCCGGTTCTGGTCCGCGTACGCCATCAGCTGCTTGAGCTGCTCCACTGCGGGAATGGAAGAGGAGCCGATTCGGTGAAGCCGGGCGTACGGGAGCTCTGGGCGCACGGCCATATGAGACGGTGCTCCGTTTCAGCAAGCCGTATGGGGCATTGATCACACGAGAACTGCTCGCCCTAATCTCGTGTCTGCACTCCCTTCAAGGGCCTGACTGGTATATAAGGGGAAATAAAGGGTACATGAGGACTGGCGGCTTACCCGACTCAATGGAGCTGTATGGGCAGTCCAGATGCTGTTGGATTTCGCGCAGTCGCTGCGCCGTGATACTGCCAATATGCTTCAGCTTGGTCAGCTCGTCCTTGAAGTGCGGGTACTCGGACTTGCGGTAGTCGTTCAGCGCGCGCTGGGTCTTGACCTGTCACACGGATGCAACCGGGCACCATCATCGCCTCGGCCCGAGTTGCCACATGGGTGTTGCGCACGGATGCCAACGTCGAACCCATGCGGCTAGGAAGCAGGAGTCGAGTGGATTTCCTACATAACAGGTCGCATACGAGCTGGTGTGCCGGGAGGAACTAAAAAGGTGGACACTCACGATGAAGCGGCCTGAGACGGCAGGACGGATGTTGTCAACGGTGTTTAGGTGGCCGTAGCCCTCCCTCCGCACGGCGCGCGCCATGAGGCGGAAGGTGCTGAATGTCTCGTTGTTCAGGTGGAACGTGTCGTTCTTGTCCGTCACGCAAACGTCCGGCAGCTTGACCTGCCCCTCATTCATGCGCAGGTACAGGCGGCCATCCGCCTCCGTCTTGATGCCCGCTTGGTAGGCACCTAGCAAGATCGTGTCCTGCGGAGGAACACGGCCGCGGCGTGCGGGCCTGTAAGTGTCTAGCTGAGCTAGTAAGTAAGTACCTAAGCGAACCTCGCCTTGCCAGACCAAGCGCGTCTGGGCGGCAAGCGATGTTCCCTCCAGGCTGTTGCTCAGAAGGCAGAAATCGCCATACTCGCACGCTGTTTGGTGCCGGGGCTCTGCGCGAGAAGATGGGACCAAAACACCGCCGAGTCACCATACTCACATCGTCGTTTTTCAGCAGCTCCTTGACGTGCCCGTAATTGGTGTTCGCGGATTCGCTGTAGGACTCCCCGTCCACGACAGATACCTGTAGTGCAAAGGGGATCCATTTTTTCATGAGGGCTCGAATACTTGCTGTCCACAAAACCCTGCCGGCCCCTACCCCTTCGTACCGCGATTTCCACGCCCGGCAGAGCCTCCGCCACCCCCGTGCGGAGGTTCACCAGCTCCAGGTACACGTCCGCCTCGCACTTGGACTTGAGAACCTGCCCGTCGGCGTAGCACTCGTCGAAGTTGTCGTCCTCCCTGCACTTCTTGTTCGGGTTGTTCTTGCACAGGTTGCACTCCTTGCGCATGCAGCCCAGGAACCTGCGGTGGATTGTGTTGGAGTTGGACCTGAGTGCTGAACGCAGACAAGGGCTACAGGGCTCGCCGCAACCATGTCCACACTTGCCGGCATCGGTGCGTGAAGCGAAGCGCGTAGGAGTCCGTGATGCGCGTCTCCTGCGTACTGCTGCCCAGCAGCTGCAGAGTGCGCGCGTACGCAAGCTCGTAGGCCTGCTCTGACACATTTGGCACCAGAAAGCTAGCAAACACCCTGCTGAATTGCTTCGTTCTGGCTCCGACATATTCCTGTGGGTTGATAATTGCAGGAGGTGAAGCCTAAGAGCCTCTGGGCACATTGGTTAAGTCTGGAACGGACCTCGAGGATTGGCCGCGACACACAGCGCAGCTCCTCACGCAGCGGTACGGGTTGCATTTTTGCCTAAGATATGTCCAGCTTAAGCGTCCGCAGCGTCCGCATCTCACGTCGCAAGTAACTCGAGGCCCATCCCGCAACCTGTGTGCTAAAACAGAACCGAGTCGAACCTTGTTGCTGCGGAAACGCTGGGTCCGGTCTGGACTTCACACCACTCCTGTCGTACGGGTACGACATACAGTGCTGCAGATGTACATGCTTGGGAGCAACCCCGCGCCTGGTTCACGTGGGGCTCGCATGCAAATCCCGTGCACCTACATGCGGAGCCTGGCATGCAGGTTGTTCCCAAGTGCCGAAGGAAGAGACCCGACACGACACGACCGTTGTTAAAAAAACACCGGAACCCCACTTTAAGGCCTAAGGGACGACCAACCTGTTTTGGGGACATGGTACCTCTAATGCACTGCGTGAGGCACAGAGCCGTCTCCAAGGATTATGCCCGTCCCTTGGCGCGAGTGCACTGTATGTCGTACCCGTATACCCCGTACCAGTGGGGGTTTAATCAGCGTAGGCAGTGGTGGATGCGCGTGCGGCGAGGCGGGCGTTGCGGCGAGCGTTGGCAGCGGGTACAGGGGCAGCAGGAGTGGGAGCGGCAGGAGGAGGGTGGAGGGCGGGAACCGCAGCGGGGAGGTGGCGGGCAGGGTGGCGGCGAGTCGGGCGGGCCGTTCACGCAGGTGCGGGGCAGCGGTGGTGAGCAATCGACCCAGTGGCCGCGGTGGTTGGAGGGCTGAGTCGATAGCGGTATTTTTGGTGAAAAAGGCTATGGGTGGAGAGGCGAGAAAGGACGCAGACAGAGACGGCGGCGGCCACGTGGGCGTCTGCAGCCTGATAGTGAGCCCGGCCCTAAGGAAATTAGGGGAATCCCGTGGGGTATCTGTTCACTCTTGGCCCGAGCCACCCCCATCATTTGACACTTCTGGATCCCAATGGCAGCGATCGCGTGTGTACGCTGTCCTTTTGGCGGGGGAGATTAGGTCGTGGGGTTCGGCACCTTGTAGAGCTATCGTTGTCCTCCGTATCTTGCGCCTCGACCTGCCCTCGCCCGGATAAACCCCTAGCACCAGTCACCTCATTATCAAGTTTATGGCTACCACATTCATGCACCTGCCTGGTGCAAGCTGTGCGTTTGGGGCCGGCAGTAGGCCTGTATGGCACTGGGAGCAGTGGATTGCACTCACGCGCGTGAGGCCTCCGTGAGCATACACCGCATGCGAGCTCCAGCGTTCGAGGTTGCCAGTCCTGTCCAGTCGTCACCAAGCAACCTTGGACCGGAGCAACCGCAAATGTGGGCGCAGTCGCAGTGATTCTGATGGCTCAAGACCTGGGGCACCGCGGGGGGGTTGAGAGCAAAGGCGCCCGACGGGCACTCGACCAGGACCACCAGTATGAGAGCGTCGAACACTCCGAAGCTCTCACGAGAGAGCGTTCAACGCGCGCCAACCCGAAGACTAGGAATGTATGCCCTCTGCGAAACACTGCTCAACTTGCAGGATGAGGGGAACAGTGGATTGTGCCGCATCTAGCACGGCGAGTTGACTGCCACAATAGGGATTGTATACCGTACACGAGCCGCATGTTGCGGCGTCCCACTCAGGAAACACACCGAGCAGCAACAGCTAACTTCGATTGGAATGAACCTACTGGCCTGGTAACACAACCATGGTTCCGGGTAGGACAACATCATGCCCGCACGGCAACCAGGCAACTCCACAAACGAAGGCGGCGTGCCCAGCTGCGCGGCAAGTGGCGGCAACTAATTGATGATATTTGGATGGTAAGAAGACCGAGTTGGACCCCTCCGTACATAGTTAACGCCTTAAGCCAGCCGTTGGAGGGCCGATGCCCGCGCTTTCCACACGACATGCAACGACATGCAACGCCTCTCCATCTTGTGTTAAGAGTTGGATACCTCGACCACCTCACCAAGAAGGCACAACCAAACCCAGCGTCCAAGGAACATCCAACAGTGCACGCCAATGCCCGCCAGAAGCTGCGTACGGTTCCGGCTGTGGGCGCAAAGCTCAGCCTGGAGTCCTCCCCAAGGCAGTCACGTACGCAGGGAGTTGGTGGCCGTGACCCCCCCCATCGCCTCAGCTCTGCGGTGCGCAGCAGCCTACTTCCTGTACGGTATGACAAAGTCAAACGCCTTGCCGGGCTTTGCGCACTCGTACTGGCAGTTGCGCCCACAGCTCTTGGTCATGCGCGCCTTGTCGGAGGGCAGCAGCGCGAAGCCGCTCTCCTGCGTCACCCGCTGGGAGTACGTGTCCAGTGCCTCGCTGCAGGCCGCCTCGCAGGCCGAGCGGCACGTTTCCTTCAGGTCCTGCCCCTCGGCCTTCCTGGTATTTGGCGCGGGCGGGGCGACGGTGCTAGAGTCAGCAGGGGGCGTCGGAATTGACGTCGTACGGCTGCACAGGGCTCGGCTCGCGGGCTTTATCAGCAGGTCCGTGTGGTGCTGCAGTTCTGCACGGAAACCTAAAAGGAGGCGGCCCACTCGCCTCCCGCCTTAAGTTGCACGAGCAACAGGAGTTGGTTGCGCCGCATCGCATAACCCGCCGGCACGCGAACCCCCAGACCCGTCACGCCCATCGACGGATGAAGTTTAGGGGTCAGGACAGGCGGCAGCTGACAAGACCTATGGGTCACGAGGACAGCCTCAAGCGGACCTTAACGAAGGGCCGCGGTGGGCAAATGCCACTATTGAGGTACCGGTACGGCACGCCGAGCACCGACACCCTCGTGCACGAAAATCATCTTCCCAAGGGGCCTCGTCCTCACCTGCAAACCCGATCCTTGGCATACAGCGCCTGGAGGGACGGAGGACAAAGGGGAGCAGTATGCATGTGGTTCTTCGGCGCGGGTATTGTTTCCTTCGGGGTCCCTAACAGCCGGTAATGCGCAGCGCGGCCAACCGCAGCGCGTTCGCGCTGAATCGTGAGCTGCCCTCACAGGCCATCGCCATGCGTCCGCCGCCGTGCGTCCTTACCCTGACAGACGCATGCGACGAGCTCCAGCACTGTGTCCGCTGTCATAGCTGTGTGCGGAGCAACAGTGACACATAGAGTTCGCGGCGCATTGTATAGCCTGCACGCGACACGGCCCGCCACATGACCCGCCGCTCCCCGTAGTCATGGGCGCCCCCCTGCGGCGGCGGCGGCGGCCCTGGCCGCCTGCCCAACCCCTTTCCTCCTCCCCCAGTGCCCCCGCGCGCCGCCAGCCACCCGCTGTCGCACCTTGTCCCCCGTGGGTAACCCCTGGAATTGCGGCGTCTCCTGCGTCACCTCCACCGCCCCCACGCACGCGTCCACCGTGAAGCCCTTTTTCCGTGACACGATTTTCTCGCCTTGGAGCTGCTCAATCAGGTACTTTTTCTGCACGGAGGTTTGGAAATTACAGCATAGGCGGATTGTTGCCTCTGCCTTCTGGTGTTCGGGCTCCTTGCTTGCAGCCACTACAGCGCCATGCACGGATGTCGTACGGCACAAATGCTTTACAACACCCCTTGGGATGAGGGGCAAAGAGATGCCGCCCACTAGGGAAGGAATGGAGCCGCACAAGCTGCCGACTTACGAAGTTTGTACCGTAGAGTGTGAAGGGGGTGATGGGGTCCCGCTCCTCGCCGCCAAACAGCCCCAGCTCCGCAAGCGGGTTGGCCGTCACGCTTGTCTGTTCAGGGGTAGGCATGTGGAGAGAGATATGTGCCCTCATCCGCCTCCGTCCCTTCGGAGTGCACGGTTCCAGGCAGGCCACCAACCTGCTGCACTCCCGGCGCCACAGGAGCGGGTGGTTGGAAGGTCGTCAGGGCGTGCGCCGAGGGTACGGGCGCAAGAATGATGATTGTCGTTGCTACCGCTGCTGCATCTAAGAGGTTCCTTGACAACCAGGCGCAACCGCTGTGCTTTACTTGCGGTCTGGCAGGTTGCGCCTCGGCAATGAGCCGCGACGGCCGCGCTGCGGGCCGCCAATGTAACATCCGGCCGCGTTCGATACACCAAGTCGTCGTCCACCGGAGCAGGAATTGGTCTCGCTTGGCTCCGCCGTACGTAATTTGGTTTCATTTCATTCCCTCAAGACGACCGCCATATCTTTCTGGGATGCACCTCATACTTATCGAGCTCTCATCTGCAATTTCAGTGTAGAGCCGCGTACATGCTTCAGCTATAATTGCGTGCGCCAACGCTCCGGGAGCCGGAGCGAAGTCAATATGGCCAAGCCGAGCAAGGCTGCGCCGCCTGCAAAGGCCAGCAAGCCACAAAGCAAGCCGCCGGCCAAGCCGGGTTCCAAGCGGAAGGGAGATGGCGCTGCGGCGGCGCCGCCCGCGAAGCGGCCTCGTCCTGCCGATGGCAAAGGCAAAGGAGCTGAGCCGGGCAAGCAACTAAGCTCGTGAGTTTCGACGGCCCCGTAGTACCGCTTTCGGTTCCGTGTCGAGCAAATGCACAGTGCCTTTGTGTCCGCAGAAAGGAGAAGCGAAACATCATCAAGGAGAAGAAGCTCCTGCACAAGAAGAATTGGGATGTGATCCAGGTGAGGCGCAAGTCTCAGTACAGAGAGTGTTTGGTCCCGGACGGGGTGGCGGCTACCCCTCCCTTGCACCCTGTATGGCACCGTCGCTGAGCTTGCCGCGCCTTAGCATCACGAGCGCATGCCATGTGCGCCTCTCTCACCAGGCTGCCCCATCCCCCTGCACCTGCAACGTTACAGGATGTGGTGCAGGCGTGGGAGAAGCTGCGCCCCAAGGAGACCCCTGACGCGGAGCGGAAGCAGCTGGTCGTGACTATCATGAAGAAGGTAGGCGTAGGCGCAGCGCACACACATGTATGTCCTCTAGCGCGTAGCCAGGTCCCCAGTGCCTCCGGCCCGGATTGCGCCGTCGCGCTGCTCAGGCCACCCTCCCACTCCGCCTCGTCTTTGCCTTCGCCAGATCACGGGCAAGCTGCTGGAGCTGTCGAACCACCACACCGCCAGCCGCGTCATCCAGTTCTGCGTCCGCTACGGCAACGACACGGACCGGCGGGTGGTGATGGAGGAGGTGCGCGCCAACATCATCGAGCTGTCCAAGAGCAAGTACGGCCACTTCCTGGTGCGTAAGCTCATCAACACGGCCAAGAAGGAGGATGTGCCGGGTGAGGGACGCGCAGGGGCTGTGGCAGGGCGTGGCTGCGTCGAACGGTGTGGACAGAGTGCCCGCCAGCGAGCCCACGGACAGGGAGCGGCCGTGCTTCTACATGTTATGGGCCCCGATGTACGATGTACGGGCTTGCGTAGCGGTTTAAGATCCCCTCGCGGTGAAAGCTTGGTGGGGTTGTTGGGCCCTGAGCTCTGCGTGCCCGTTCGTGAAGGGGGGTGAATGATTGAGAAGACAGGGGGGTGTAAGGGGCGGGAGAGGTCATGTACTCAACACAGCAGGTCGTGAAAACCGAGGCGCCTTCTCTACGTGACGTCTTTGGTTCATGAACTTGCTAACAACAAGGGCCGGGAGTGCCCGGGCCGTGTCACACTGGCGGCGCCAACTTGTGGCCCGTACGGTCCTCTTTGAGCTCGACATGTCTCGATTCCATTGTGCATATGTGTACCGGGCACACTGCACGTCAGTACACGGTCTCTGGTTCTTTACAGTTGCGCATGGCTGCTGACGACGACCAGAAGTCAATTGTCAAACTTTCGCTCATCGAATCGACTCCCCTCTCCCCCGCCAGGCATTGTTCGGCTGTTCCGCGGCCACGTGGCTCAGCTCCTCCGCCAACCGTACGGCGCTGACGTCATCACGGACGTGTATGACGTTGCCAGTACGGCGGACCGCAACGCGCTGTGCGCCGAGTTCTACGGCAAAGAGTTCGTGCTGTTTGACGGCATTTCCGGCGAGGCGAGCCGCCTGCACAGCCTGAAGCAGCTGATTGCTGGTGTGCCGCCGGCCAAGCAGCGGGCCATCATCCAACACATGACCAAGGCCCTCACGCCCATTATGGAGAAGGCCATCCTGCACCCGCCCATCACGCACAGGTGGGTGTGTGGGCTTGCTGGGCCAGGCCGGGCTTCCAGTTTCGTGTCGAACCTAGCTTGCACGCTAGGCAACCCATGTGGACCGGGGCACGCCGAAGTGCCCGTCTGCCGTGCGCACTCCCAGGCCTGCTTGCGCACCAGAACCCGCGCACCGCCATGCACTGTCACGGCTCTATGATGAAAATGTTATCCAACACATTCTGATGGGGACTTTGGTCGGTACCTCACTCTGGATGAGTATTACATATCATCTTTCGGGACTGAGAGCCGTGGCAGCCCTGGCAGTGCCTGCATAACGCCCTGCATAACGCCCTGGGCCTCCCATCGTGCACCGCGCTTATGTATCACTCGTTTGGATCTGATGATGACAGCATTTTAGTCCCAACAGTCTGAGGGACTTTGGTCGGTACCCTTCGTGATGAACGACCGAATATCATCTTTCGGGGCTGAAGATCCACAGATTCCAGAACAGCCACACGCTGGACGGGTGCCCTATCGCGCACACGTCTTCGCAACATACACGCAGACCACACAGAGATGTAGCGGGAAGCGTCACGGGCTTGCGCACATCGGCGATGTTCTGTGATGACATTATGTGGATCCCAACAGTCTGATGGGGACTTTGGTCGGTACCCCTCCACGGATGAACTTTCCAATCATCTTTCGGGGCTGAGAACATCGCCACGGCGCGCCGCACTGCACCGCCCAGCTGCCTAATCCTCCCACGCCGCCCATCGCCCGCCCTTCCTTTGCCTGTGCCTCGCCTCCCAACTCCCAACCATCAACCGTTAAAACCGCCCGGCGGCCGCCCGCAACCGCCCGCAGGTTGGTCAAGGACTATCTCGAGTGCTCCACGGGCCTGTCCGTCGAGGAGGCGGTGGAGACGTTGGCACAGACAGGCGAAGCCGTCCTGCGCATGGTGCATACGCACGAGGGCGCGGCGGCGGCCTGCATGGTGCTGGGGTACGGCACGCCGCGCGACCGCAAGCGCCTGGTGCGGGCGATGAAGGGCCACGTGGGCGCCATGGCGGCGGACGAGTGGGGCCACGCGGTGCTGTGCATGGCGCTGGGGTGCGTGGACGACACGTCGCTGACGGGCAAGGTGCTGCTACCGGAGATCAAGGTGCGGGGGGAGGGGGAACAGGCGGATGGCTGCTGGGGGGAGGTCAGGGCCAGGGGCGGGTCGTGAGGGAGGTGAGAATGTGGGAGCAGGGGCAAGGGGGGGCATGCAGCTTGTGGCGCGCGCTACCCCGATTGGCTGCTCGCTGATGACACAATTTGTCGACGGGCGGTCTGAACCCCTTGATGAATGTCGACATTGAGCGCCCGCAAGGGCGTGTCTGAGAGCACTTCATGCCGGTAGATGATTTACCATGTACAAAGGAGCCATGGCACCACCGCCCTTGCGGCATACGTGGGTGGGACGGTGGGAGGTTCCGGTCCTCTCGCTGCAAGCACTGTGCTTATGAAACCTGCGCGATATGCCTTTTGCGTGCTCCTGGCACTGATGCGTTGGGTCTGTGATGACACAATTTGTCGACGGGCGGTCTGAACCTTTGATGAATGTCGACATTGAGCGCCCGCAAGGGCGTGTCTGAGATATCGTTCAGCGCACTGCACCCCGGGCTGCCAGGCTTCTGCGTCCCTATCCTGTTCGAACCCCTTCAATCTTCTTGAAAGCCCTCAGCACCCATGTTCATCAGCACAAGCGCACGACACTCACCTTGCTGGACCACCTCGCAACGCCGTTCCCGTCGCAGGAGGTCCTGCCCCAAGGCGTGCACCAGGCCACTGGCGTACGGCTGTTGATGCAGTTGCTTGCTCCCGGCTGCCGGCGCCACTTTCCGCCCGCGATCTATGAGCTGCTGCACCCACCGCAGCGGATTGTGCGCGGCTCGAGTGGCAAGGCGGTCACCGACATCGACGCAGACGAGGTGAGGGGGAGCGCAGGCGGGCGCGGGTGCGGGGCAACTTTTAGGCTTCTGAATCACGGCAGTGGGCCAACAAGAGGGGCGCCTGCGCACGTCGTGACGAATGCGCTGCTCGGTTTGGCGTTGCCTTAAGAAACCTATGTGGGATGTTTGGCTCGAAGGCGTGCGCTTCCACATCGCCGTGGCCGCACGATAATGCTGACACGCCTTCGTCGTGGGTCTACATGTTCATTCGGTCAAGACTCCGCGGAGCTCCCGACATTGACTGACTAAACGAGGTCCCTTCTGCTGTCATTCTTATAGGACGACGCCGTGGACTTCGGCGGCGCTGCGGCCGGCGGCGACGAAGACGACGACAATGACGAGCTGTTCACGGCCAAGGGCTCGTCCAAGGGGTCTGGGGCCGGCGGCAAGGGCAAGGCCGCGGACAAGGCCAAGCCCAAGGCAAAGGGGAGACAGCAGGCCGCGGAGGACGATGCGGACGGCGGTGGTGCGGGCAAAGGTGAGCCATAACCGACAAACCGGGTGTACCATCTATGTCTAAGAGTTGGTGACATGAAGTTGAATCTTGACATGAAGTTGAATCTTGACATGAAGTTGAATCTTGCTGTGTATTCGCAATGCCACGCTGTTTGCCTCGGTGGCCGAGATTGGAGCTCCCATCACATTACTTGACCACTCATGCTTGCAGGGCCGGAGGAAGGCGAGGGCGGCGAGGACGGCGCCGCAGCTGTGAACGGCGCCGAGCGAGTGCTCGGCGCCAGCAAGAAGGACCCGCAGCTGCGGCGGCGGGAGCTGCTGGGCAGCGGGCCCAAAAGCCTGTCGGCAGCGCTGACGGCGGTGGTGGCGGCGGAGGCACCGGCGCTGCTGCGCTCTGCGCACAGCTGCGAGCTTGTGGTGGAGGTGGCACGCGGCGGGGAGCAAGGTGCGTGCAAGGCAGGGGAGGGCTTTACGTTGGTGCCTCGTAACAAGTGGACTGCCTGTGAGATGTCATTACGTGCTGCTACAATTTGCATTGGAGGGGACATCGCTGCTGAGGCGCACTCTTCTTGAAACGCAGGCCTGCTGTTTGAGCTGGATCCCGCGGGCGTGCGCTCCGTGCACGACGCGCTGGTGGCAGACGCCGCCCGGTCGCAAGAGGAGATGGCGGCGGCCGTAGGGGAGGCCGACGAGGACGAGGAAGCGGGCCCTGGGCCCGCGCCCGCTGACCGGGAGCATGTCCTCCTCTCGTACTTCTCGAGCCGAGCGCTGCGGCGACTCCTTCTGGCGGCTGCGGAGGAGAAGGGGCAGGGGAGTGGCGGCGGAGCTGCCGCCGCATTCGCAACGGCGCTATGGGAGGGCGTGCTGCAGGGGCGCTGCAAGCAGTGGCTCGGCTCCCATGCCGAGAAGGTCCTCGCTGCATTGCTGCATTGCGGCGTGGAGCCGGTGGTGGCGGCGGCGAGCAAGGAGCTGAAGCCGCTTGTTAAGCAACCGCTGGAAGAGTGGGCCAGCAAGTTCCTAAGCCATGGGGCCAAGGACGGGCAGCAAGGGGGCAAGGGTGGTCGGGGGGTCGGGGGAAAGGCTGCGGGCGGGAAGGCGGAGGAGGAACAGAAGCCTGGGAAAGCAGCAGGGAAAGCTGCCGCACCGGCGGCGAAGGGGAGAGCCAAGGGGGCACAGGAGACGGTGCCGCAGGAGTCAGTTGCCGCAAGCAACCTGGCTGCGGGCAGGCCAAAGCGCACGGCGGCAGCGGCGGCGGGGAAGGCGGGGGCCAAGCAGGCCAAGCGGTAGCGGGAGGTTGAGGGCAGGGATCGGAAGTGCTTCAGGAAGTTGATGCACAGCTCCGTCGGAACGATGGGATACGTGGGCAGGACGTGTAATCATGACTCTGCTTTATGTGACGGTAATGTACCATGGGAAGACATAGCCTGTGTCCGTTTGAAAGACCTTCGCCAACTGTCGTTTCGCCATTTGCGGCAGAGCAGCGAGTAGCAACCGTTCAGCCGTTCCTGCGCAATGTTTTAGGCAAGCCGTGATTAGCACACCCAGTGTCCAGCTATGGGTATGTACGGCATGGAATTGGCGATACCCAGCCGCACAGAGGCGTGCATGCGCCCAGGACATTGGCGAAAGAGAAGCAGGGGATCCTACTTCGCGAGCTTACATTTGGGTCGTCTGCTAAGATCCTGGGGGGTGATGGAACGGCCAAGTATCGGCACCGGGACCAGACCGACGTTTACAGATTTAAAACATGGCAAAGGCGTCCTCACGGCAGTGAGTCCCATTGGGCACACGTCCTTGCGGTTGCAGCCCCCACCTCGCTGCACGCCGTCACCCCTGCGCATCGGCGCCCAACCTGCAGTGGAAGCCGCCAACTTCGTGGCGAGTCACCGTGCAATCCGTGCTGCGAAGCAGCGCAAAGTACTGAACCAGCCCGCCAACTGACGTGCGCCGTGGAGGCGGTGGGTTCAAGCCCCAAAGCAGGTCCTGGATGAACAGGAGCCCCACAGCAAGTCCTGAATGAACAGGAGTGGAACAGGGGGCCTCACGCGCTGGCAGGCCACAATGAGCCCGCACCTTGACGCGCGCGAGAGGGCACTGGCTTGGGTGGCGATGAACAGAAAGCGTCAACAGGAAAGCCACCCCCACGAACATTTACACCCGAAGGCGCGACGCTGCTAGCGGACGCCTAGGTAGACTAGATAGAAGGCATGGCCAGTGAATGAGAAGAGCAGACGGGCCCTTCCGGTTCGGGCCTCCCGTTCCGGTCCTTAGGTTCCCGCCCAGGACAGGACAATGAGGCATTGACCCTGCCGTTTCGGGCCCAGCATAGGGCAGTCGTGAGCGGTACCTCGCACAGTCGATACAGCCGATTGCCAGAGGCCTAGACATTGCAGCAGCTTCCTCAGCCCGCCGCCGCATGGGCCAGCTGCAAGGCGCTTCCGTCCTCCCTTGCTGCACGCGTGTGCGACACGTGTGCGTCCCCAACGGTGTGGGGCTGTCAACGCCAAGGTCTCATCCTGCCGTCACGTGCCGCTGCGCAAGGCGCCGGATCTAACCTCCTCGCCCGAGTGTCATTTTCACTGCTTCGTTCGTTCGGTGCATGTTAGGTTTCACTTCCAACGCAGCACGCCCCAGTGCCGTGCCAAACTTGCCATACTATAATGCCAAGGTCGCATATAACGGTTCCCAATGCCCCAGTACCCCCCCCCCACCACACACCCTCGGACCCTAACCCAGGCACCCCCACAGCCGGCTGGCTCCCTATGCCAAGCCCTGGCCCACCTACGGCCGCGAGAACTGCTCGTGGCCGTTTTGCCCGCAATATCCCGGCGGTTGAACGCTGAGATTCCACCGCGGCATGCTGCATCTGCCAACCGCTCACAGCTCGTCCTCGGCACGCAGGAACTCGCCTGCAGGGTTGCGTGCGTGGGCGGGTGCAGGGCAGGGGCGGGTGGGGGCATGGGTGCAAGGTAAGGGCGACACACGGGCCGAGGCCAGAACTGGCCGCTATTGTGCACTTTGCTCTTTCGGCGTAACTGTGCTCCAAGCGCCGGTTGGAAGCAGACTCCTGTTGCAAAACTGCTGGGACACACCCACCGGTTCCTCGGATAGCCCGGCCCTCCATCCCCTTTTGCCCGCGCCGCGCCGCACCGCACATGTACCCCCCCCCATACCATCTCTGCCCCATAGACCCCACCCCATCCTGCCTGCCATGAGAATGCCTTCCAATCTCACTACCCATCCTGCATGTCGGTTTGATTTCAAGGACCCGCTGCCCTGCGGCCTTACAGCCTCAACATAACCCACAACCTCCCCAGCTCTCGTCTAAGGCGCATAGCAGCACGCAACCCACTGGCACTTGAAGCCCGGCCCCGCAAGACCACCGGAAACTACTATATGAACGCCAGAAGGTAAATTTCCGCAGTTTGTGCAGCTGTACCCATCCCCGTCTCGTCGGGATACCCCGCCCTGGCCTGCCCCGCCCATGGCTCACCGCAGTCCGCCTGGTGGAAGGCCACCACGGCGCTGGGATCCAGGCTGCGGCACTCGTTGGTGGACTTGGCGGACACGCCGAAGCCCAGCGGGATGTCGGCCATGTTGTAGACGACCACCCCCGTGTAGGCGGGCGTGGCCTCCGTAATGCGCGCCAGGCCGCTCTTGAGCACGTTGTTGCCGTACAGGAATTGCATCTCGGCGGAGGGCTTCACCCAGATCTGGGGTGGACAAGACCGGCCGTTGGGGTGAGGCAAGCGGCGAGGTGTTGGGGGTGGGGCGGTGAGAGTGGGCTTTGCGCCCTTGTCGCGGAGGGGTGCGTAGCACAGCAAAGGGCGATACCGGTAGCGGGCCTTCAAGGGGTCGCCTGGCGTGGCGAGCAAGACTTTGGGATAGAGCAATGCACCGATGGCTTACCTTGTACTTGGCATATTGGGAGATTAGGTCCAGCGCCCCGATGGTCAGGCGGAACTTCCCAGTGTGGGTGAGCTTCCCGACACAAGTGCCCAGCATCACCAGCTTGTCTCTTGCAATCTGCAGTTTGATCAACCGGGGATGGCGTACATTCATGCACTCCACTAGGCTGAGCGCGCATACGTGCGGCGCGACAGGATTGGGGGCCATAGCCCCTTGCGCTTGGCTCTATACCTGTCAGGCCAGACCCATGGGGCCGTGTCGGGTTTCGTGAGCCGGATCCCCTACCCCGCCAGACGTGTGCCGGGAGAAGTCACTCACATTCGTTGCCTTTTTCATGAGCTTCTCCTTGACGTAGAATACCTTGTTCTTGTGAAGGCGGAAGCAGTAGGGCTCATCGGGCCGGTCTATGAGGTTCTTGATATTCTTACCAATGAATTTATACAGCTTCTCGAACACCGCCTTTGTCTCCTGGACAAGGGGCAGCCAGTGCCGGTGTCAGGAGGTTGCGGCGCCCCAACGGTGCCCTAACCCGGCGGCGGGTCAGGTTGCAATATGACTTGTCTCCCACCTCTTCTGTAAGGGGCCGCATGTCCGGTACGTATGCGTTTGAAGGGTGTGCAGAAGTGTCGCGAGCGTGAAAATAAGTGGAGCTGTGGAGTTGAGCAAGCGTCGTCAAGCCCGAGTTAACGTTGGGACAATTGCATCATATCAGGCCCTTGTTAAGCCCCGGTTTTCTCTTCGTGCAACCAGCCCAACCGACCCCGTATTCCATGTTTCCTTCCCTCCAGCATCTGTGCAAACGCACAACACACTGCACATTCGTATATTAATCGCACATTTACATTGCCAGCTTCCCCCCTCTCCGCGCTTGAAAATGGCGATGCAAATGGCCCTGCTCCCGCCCGTGCAATATAATATAGACAGCGATGTAGAGCTTGAGGCAAAATTAGCAAGCAAGGGGTTAAAGGGTGCGTTCGCGCATGTTGGCATCGAAGCCCTGCGTTTTGAGGCGCTAAGGCTGCCAGTACCTCCTCACAGTCGTGGAGATCTTCTCGGAGTGGTGTGGGCCCTGCAAAAGCGTGCTGCCCACGTTCCGTCGCATCCGGCTGGACAGGGACGATGAGAACGCGCTGCTCTTCCTGACGGTGCGGGGATTTTGGGTGTGGGATGGGTTGGGTGGAAGGCGGCACGCTGATCCTGGGCGTGGTACCCCGGCACCCAGGTGCCTGCGGAGAAGTGCAACTTCCTTGAAGCGGCCAAGGAGCACCGGGGAAAGTCGGAGCCGCTCTTCCTGCTCTACCGGGTAAGCTGTAGCGCGACGCCTGCCTAGAAGAGTAAATGTACCTTTCATGGCGTGTCATGGGCATGCAGGTATCGTAAGATTACCGCAAGCGATGCGGGGCACGCATACAGCAATGGCGTGTTGTACATGGCGTGTCTTCAGTAACATGCTCCTCCAAGTTTCGTAGTGACTTTCGCAGAGAGACCTCCACACTGTTACTTTTGCACATCATCATGCTGGCACTTTGGCTTTGATCCGCCGCCCGTCATGAAGCAGCCAAGGCATTTTCGGAACAACACATGACGCGTGCGTTTTCGCAGAACGGACAACTCAAGGTTCGGATAGAGGGTGCCAACACGCCAGCGCTCAACCAACAAGTGCTCTTGCTAACACCCGCCAACGCGGACGTTGACGACCTGGAGGTTGGTTGGAATTGCTTTTAGAGTAGGCGGAGGTGCAGCAAAGGTACAGCCGCATGTTTTTCATACATGGTGGGACTGGGCGTGCGAGGCCAGCCAAGACTGCGACAGGGTGCAGTCACGGTTATGGGTAAGGTGTGTAAGCCATGCATTCGCAACTATGACGGACGACTCTGACTCCGCTGCACATCCGTGCGGGTGCCCTCCCGTGTATGCAACTCAGCTTCTCTCCCGCATGGCTTGCCGCCGTTGCCCATCATTCCTGGTGCACAGGAGAACCCGATCTACCTGGCCAAGCAGGAGCGCGAGCGCATTGCGCGCGGGGAGACGGTCAAGGATGCGAAGAGCAACAAAAAGGGCAAGAAGTGAAGTGGGAGTCAGCTATGGGCTTGGGAAGCATGGGATCCGACCGATTCATTCAGGGTGACTTGCGTACGACGTAGCAATTGACGGACGCGCCTGGTAACATCCTGCGCCCTTACTTGCCGGTCGCACTGAAGCCCGCGCCACGGCGCGCAGGTCAGCTGCTTTGAACGCCTGCGTACTGTTGTGGCAAGACGTCGTGCCGCGTCTTAATTGACACGCATTGTGTGGCACGATGGGGGCCATGCATAATGAAGAAGGGAAACGGGTCGCGTCGCCATGGGTTGGGGCCATGGGCCAAACGTCGGCACCTAGTGCGCACGCCGAACAAAGCGGCAGAGAACGCATGTACAATTGCAAGGCGTCCTGTTGTCCGGGTCATAGGGGCAAGGAGTTTGGGTGTTTCAGGTGGGACGCCCTTGAGGGGCCCTTGATGCAACTTGCTCACTAAGGAACACTGATTTGTGCCTTTAAGGGTTCCTGTGTGTTTGGTCTGGTACAATTGGAGGAGCGAATGTGCCGCACCAGCTGCAGGTGATTGACTTAAGGGGATACCTTATAACCTAGTGGGGATGCCTTGTGATGGGTAACCGGCGACCCAGCGTGGGACTGGGCATCGCCGGGAACATGGGCACAGCAGCAAACCGGGTCATCCCTTCCATGCTTTTGGTGCGCACATGACAGGCATGTATACGATCAGAATATATTGATGGATAATGCCTGGAGGTTCCCTTGATCGTGGAGCCGCCCGCCGTGCCATGCGGCAAACATGTCAGGCTTGAAGGCCCGAAAGGAAGACCCACCAGTCTTCCCAACCACGCTCGATACCATATGACAAGTGCACTTTTGCGATGTAGGTTGTCAGTGGGAGGGTTCCCGCCATGTGCCCAGGTACGACCTGTAGCTTAACTGAACACAAACTGCCGGGCCGACTCAAGCCTACTTCCTTGTTGTCCCAACCAATTAACACCTCCGCCATTCAGAGCACCCCACATTCTGGGTGTCTCCCATACTTCACCCCGAGCAACTTCCTCTCGTCGATATGGAGAGCGACTCTAGCGGTAAGGTGTGAAGCACCCTGTTGCGATTGCAGAGCAAATAAGTATGTGAAGCATTCAGGAGCCGGTTTAAATGCTTTCTCCTTTTCGCGCAGTTGGCCACTCAATCCATGGCCCAGAGAAGACTAAGCCTCAACCAACCGTGAAGCTACAGCATGTGGAACTGCTCAGGCGGCCGCTTCGGGGCCGGGGGGCGGGGCCAACACACGATGCTGCGGGTAAGTTCCAGTTTGGGCTTTGCTGCGACTTGCTCTTAGCCCGCCAAGGCCACATCCCATGGCGTGTGCGCTTTAACCTTTTGGGTTTCAGGATACCACTTCCGACATGACCCCATGGCTCCCCACGCAGGCGTTGCGACCACTCAGATGACGGGACAGAACCCGGTCAAGGGAAAAGGCAATCCTCCACCGAACCAAAAGGAGTGGGCCTTCCATCCCGGAAAGCACTTTATTCCCGGGAAGAGCTTCACGTCCTCCATGTGGGTGGGCCGTGGATACGCGGGCTTGTGACCCACGGCTGCCCTGGAGTCCAGCACGCTGTGGTTGTACACGTGCTTGCAGAGGCTGTATGATGACCATGCATCATGATCTTGTGGAGTATCGCTTACCCACCCCAATATTCGCAATTCGTCCATGGCCCCCCCGGCTTTGACGGACGTGTAACCTGTAACCTGTAACCTGCTTACGGGTGAAGGCTAAATACATCACTTACGAAGCAGTGTTCGCCCAACGCCTTCTGAACATATGCAGGTCCACTATCTTGAAGCACGATGAGCGACGTGACGCTGCGCCGTTGGCAGCGGCCGCTCGCCCATCCGTGCGCCTGTACGACCGCTCCTACGAAGCCAACCTGGCGGGCGGCGGCGTCTCTGTCCTCACGCCGGTAAACTTATTTGGCGGGTTCATACCTGGGGCTTGCTGCAGTGTGAGCCGGGACTCTGTCTGGTGTACTGCCTTGTGAGTAGGGAGCCCCAGGCACCCCCCCTGACGCCACAAAAACCCACTCCTCCTCCATCCACCCGCAGCCTGAGGTGTCCAAGCCCATCCGACGGCTCGGCACGGCAGGGCCACGCACGGAGCGTGTGCTGGGCACGCTCCCCGAGGACGCGACCGCCGCGCCGACATATGCGCTTCTGGGCACCGCGCGGCGAGGTAGGAGTACTGGGTGGGGACCTCCCCCGCTGGCAGAAAGCTCTGCCTTGTGCTCCCCGTCTTTGCTTGGGACCGCGGCCGGGGCAGAGGTCCGCCAGCTCAAATGTACTACGTACCCATTCCCATGCCTGTGCTTCGCAGACGTGTTCGTCGTCAACCGGCCTACCAGCGCCCCTGCGTGCGTGCTGCTGTCCAAGCTGCAGACGCGCGCGGGTTATGAGGCGGCCCGGGGCAACCACACAGATGTGCTGCAATACCGCCACTCGGGAGGCATCTGCCCACCAGACTACCGGGTAGGTGGGGCGACGCGCACCTCACAGCCCTGGAGACTAAAGCGTCCTTTGCGAATTTGTACCGGTCTGGAAGCTCTGGCATGGCGCGTCTAATGTGCGTCCAAGTCTGTACGGCTGAGCGATATTAGTGGTAAATTGTCCGCGTATCACCAACCCGGCGCAGTCCTGGGGACATGCCTGCGTTTGTTTTCTGGTCCGTGCTCTGCCCCTCACAGCCCCTTGCCGTTCCCGCCTCTTCCCTTGATTCTCGGCAGCTGGTGGCCGACCGGCCCGCCCAGCCTCAGCTGTCGCCGCCGCCGAGCCAACAGGCGCGTAGCAGCTTCTTCGACAGCGCGAGCGCCTACCAGGCCAACAAGATGCGCTCGCACATGTCCAACGTTATCACCGCACACTGAGGGCCGCGTGACCCGTGTGCCAGTCCCTTGAAACGACGTCCGGTAGCATTGGGCACTGAGCCGCCGCAGGACTGAGCGTGCATTCATAGATTGCAGAGCATGGAAGTTGTAGTGAACGGTATTGACTCGGGGTTCATGATGGTAAGTAGAGATTGACTGTGTATGCTAATGTCTGTCAAGACCTGGGTATTTAATTACGGAGACTTGCATGGCAAAGAGGGAGAATTTGGCTTCGCAGTATGCATGTGCACGTACGTGGCCAATGAGTACGGCTGTTCGTACGGCGTAAAACTATAAACGGCAGGACTTGACTCGCTAAGCCGTCGCTGTTGTTCGAGCAGCCGTTTGGCGGTATGGACCACGTGGACGTGTGGATTAGAGATTGCGCATTGATGTCATTTGAGATTGCAATCCGTTTTGGATGGCCTCTGCTTGTGTTCGTATGCCATATGCTTGGGTAACGGTTTAAGGACGAGGGACGAGCGTTACGCCCCTCTCCATGCCAAAGCTGGTAGGCAGACCTCACCTCACCGAGAACGCGGGCACCGCGCATTACTTCTCCAACGAATTCCTTCGCCAGCATGTGCTCTAAGATTCAGACGCTGTTGTTCCATCAGGATCTGACGTACGTTCAGCCATGCACTCGTGAAGGGCACAGGGAGGCCACCATTCGGTTTTCACTCGTTACAGCCGCCTCAGCACGAGCGCTCCAAGCCGCTATCGCCTCAAGCGTCCGGGACCTCGATGGTGCCCTCGCTGATCTGCAGGGCGGAGGCGAGGGTTAGGAACGTCAGCGAAGGCGGTCCGAGAGTTACCCACACAAGGCATGTGGAGTCAGCACCACTCGCGAGATGCAACGGCAACTCAATTCGCGAGGGTGTGTGTGTGTGGCAGCGGTTCACCCGCGCTGAAACCGCAACAGGTCCGCGGTAAGGGCTTCTGCAGTACTGCTCCCGCTGTCCGTCCAAAGATAAGGTGGGCCTCCGGAGCTGAGCTGGTGAGCGTTTGCGGGGCTCGATGCGCCCCTGGCCGCTCGTTATAGGGAGCCGGCTCATTCCGACGGGCGCCTGCCAGGCACCAGCGCCCGAGCCCCTCCCACCGGCAGCCGCTGACACACTGACAACTCCCGTTGCGGCCCAGGCCAGCACAGGGGCAGGAGGCGGACTCCACGTACAGCAGCCATCTCCACAAGGTGACGCAGTCCCGGCCAGTGCGACCGGGTGCATTGCCCCCACCCGTGTTATGCTCCAGCAAGCAGGAGCGACCTGACGAGCCTTCGGGACCCGGTTCAGCAGCTGCCGTATCCACCTCCGCTCCAACCACTTCATTCCAATGCTTTCTCGCTCCGCTCCTTGAGGGCTTCGCGATGGAGGGACCTCCGACGCGCCTCGCAGGACAAGTTCAACCCCCGTGCCATCGCGCCCTTCTGCGCCACCCCACCCGAAGGCCGAAGCCTTTATTCCTGCTGCACTCGCGCTCTCGCCCATCCCCGGCGCATATGCGTTACAACACGCTCCTTTCTGGGGCCGCCTAGGACCCAAGTGCCCAAAGTTTGTTCCCCGTTGGGCCCCTCCCACAGCTTGCCCGTCCCCTTGCCCGCCCCTACCCCACCCCCATGCCCAACCCGTGCCGCTCCGACGCACCGCGGTGATGACATCGCGGGGGTCCTTGCCGTCCACCTTGCAGCCCACGGACACGGCCGTCCCCAGGATCTCCTTGCAGCCGTTCGCCAGGTCCTTGGCGCAGCTGCGCGGCCGCATCACGCGCGCAATCTCGATGATGTCCGACATCGTGACGCTGCCCGAGTGCTTGATGTTCTTCTCCTGCGCGGCACAGGCGCAGGGCAACGGTGGGGTGCTGCTCCCCGCGCATGGACGACATGGCCCCCGGACCTCCAGCAAACAAGGGCTTGCTGGCCTCTGCAAATAGAGAATATCCAGCACGATCCAGTACTATGCGCTCCAGCTCCTCGGAGGGCTCCTGCCGGCGCCACATGGAGCGCTGGCGGCTGCCTGCTGCCTCGCCGGCTGCTCCAGACTGTTACGTCTCCCACCTTCTTGCGGTCCCGCGGCGGCTCCTTCAGGGCCTTGATGACCAGCGCGGCCGCCGAGGGGATGACCGAAATCTTCGCTTGGCGGTTCTGGACCGTCAGCTTGACGGTGATACGCAGGCCCTTCCAGTCCTTGGCAGTCTCCTTAGCGATATCCTCACCAATCTTCTTGGGGGACAGGCCTAGGGGACCAATCTTGGGGGCGAGCGAGGAGGCGGCACCGACCTCGCCACCCGTCACACGCACGCACACCTCAATAACGTCATTGGGGTCGAACTTCGGCGGCATGGTGCTTGGATTTGCCCCTAAGGTGAGGAAAGAGGGACGCCAGCCGCGGGCTGGAGAGTTTTCACTCCTCCGCGTAGTCGTACATGCCCTGCGCGTTGCAACCCTTAGGCTCTACACTTACGCAGATACATGCATAGCAAGAATGACATAAAGCAACAAACTGCTAGCTCTTCACTCCCTCAAGGAATGGCCTTCGTTCTTGCTCCAAGCTCGGTGTTGCCGACGCTTTCCCAGCCCATCGGACTTGCATCCTAGCAACCAAAGAAGGCTTTGACTGGGCGTAGGCAAATAGTGGCGAGGCTGCCACACGGATGCTTCGACTGCCCGCGTCCTCTACCTGGGAGGCTGGAGGCGTAACATGAGGGGAAAGTGTCGCTGAGGCGGTAGTATCTACTTTCGTGTGTCAGCAGCCGCGCCTGCGGGTGGGGTTATGACCTGCAGCCGTTGATCATGGGTGGACACGCACCGTAGCCCTGCAGCCGGTGATTGCACTCGGTCTGGACATGGCCACATGAGCGCCGAGGAACCGCCTTTCTCTACCAGCGCCTGAAACGTCCCCGATCGCTGCTAATGGGAACTCCAGCTCTCCGGCTAGAAGGCCGCCTCCCATGGCTCGCTTTCAAATACTCGGGCCCTAGCGGAACGGGCACGCTGGCCAGGAGCAGCGTGGGCAGTACTTGTATGCCGCAAACAGGCTTGAAGGCTTGCTGGAAGGCTTGCTGCGTGGGGACGCAAGACGAGCGTACTTCCGGACGCCTCAGATTCCAGCTGCGTCGTCTGTGTGGATCGGGCTGCGCATCACCCGAATCTGACAGGTCTTGGCGCCTTGCAGCTGGTACCTGATCGCAATCCCGCAATGCCTGGAGGTGGTATTGCTCCGAATGGCTGGGACAGCCCCTGGTTTCGTGTGTCTATATGTGGCTCATCCGGTGTGCTGCAATGCACGCTGATGCCCGGCGACACCGCTGGCTATGGTGTCTCGGTGGCCGTGGTCCGGCTAAATCGGGAGCTGCCGGACGGTGTGGGTGGCCTGCGTTCATGCTCTTCCCGCGTCGCTTTGAGTTCATGGCTGAAGGATGTCCGCTGGGCATCTGGCCACGCGAACTGGTCCGATCAACATACAAGGGGCGGTCATTGCATGGCAGCGCTTGTCCCAGCGACGTGTGGCTACCAGCGGGATAATGCCGTGTGTAACGGGCTTGTGCATGGGCTCTTCAGTTTGGTCGTGAAAGTTTACGCTTATCCCTGCTGGGGCCGGCCAGTAACCCCACCTGGGGCTGTGGGATCATTCTCCACAGGGATATTTGGCATTCAATTATCTGTGTGTCCCCGGTTGACACGGTTGAGTCCTGCTGGTGTGCAGGACACTACATGTCGTTTACGAGGGCATGGACTGCTTGTGATGCTGGACCTTAGTTTTGCTCTCATCCCGCCGAACGCGTCTCACGCTACACGCACGTAGCTTTGCACGGGTCGTCCACCACAAAGGAGTATTCGCGTCCAGGTGGAGACATTGCTGGGATGCTACCAGCTGGGAAGGCCGCTGCGTGCTCTACGCCAGGCTTCGCGGATGCCCATGTGCCGTAGCCCGTACTCACACATGCGTTTTCCTTTTCAACACATGCGTCAAACCGCAGGTGTGTGCGCATGGCGTTGCAAGCGTCCGCGCGCGACCTCGATCTCCGCACTGCTGGCCACGCTGTCTGGAGGACAGCCCGCCCCAGCTCAGCTAACTTATACAGTCCAGCCCGGCACCACCGCGCCCCAGCGTTTAGTACTTCGATATAGGGTCGCTTAGGCGCTTAGATAGAGGGTCGCTTAGGGTCGTTGGGTGGGGAACACAGGCTGCCGGCTAGGTTGTCTTCGTTTTTGTCAATTATACACCTGTTTTTAGCACATTCTTCCGCATACATAACACACGAGCCGAACATGGAAGATGAATCTGGTTTCGTATTACAGACTGGTGACACACATGTCACGATGTGTCACGGCACTCGCCCAAGTATCCGCCACTCCGCCACTCATAGCAATCACTGAAGCGCCGTACGCGGTTCCCTGCGTCATCCCACAGGGACCCTGACACGGTTGCCATAGATGAAGCACAGGCTCGCTGTCCCCTCGACATCCCGACCACGGTCCCGCGCCCAGGACCTAATGCGCCCTTCCCGTAACGTCCGCCCTTCCCCTAGAAACCCCAATCCTGCACAACTCCCTTTGCCGCGGTTTTGGGCAGTTGCCCTCCCAAGCGCCAAGCCGCAAGTCCTCTCCCTAACACGCTCGGTATGCGACTTTACCAAATCCCGAGGCTCCACCCTGAAACCTGCCGTCTAGGCGAACGCCGTTACGGTATGCATGAGCGCAGGCTCCGCGCGAGATCCTCCATTGCTTTAAGCCCCTCAGCCTGCAATGTTGGGCAGGAATTAGAGTGAGCCGATTGTACACCGGTATGCAAGGTCGCCCGAGCAAGTCCCAGAGCCGCCGACACGCTGCTGGGCAGACGCGACTGGACGCATTTCAACCGGCAAAAGGCAAGCAGGATATCCGTCGGTTCGTACTGCACGGGCCACAGCGCCGCCACCTACCGGGGACGCAGCCTCGCCCAGCGCCTTGACCAGCGCACTGCCACAGATGACGCCGTCCGCACCCCACGACACAATCTGCTTGGCATGCTCAGGCCGCGAGACGCCAAAGCCAACGCAGACCTGCGCACACGAAAGGGCACAGCGGTGAAAGGCCAGGGGGTTGAACCTATGGCACAGCCCAAGATTCGGACACCCACTCACGACACTGCCTCAAACGCTCAGCCTCGGTCTGGTCGTCAGCAGTGCTGCCATGGTCTCCATGGCCGTTCGGCTCCCCGAAACATACTCTACACCCCCCTCCACTTGCCTTGAGCAGTGCCGTCCCGCACCCACCTAACCCTAGAGACGCACAATCCACGACCAAGAGCTGACCTACCCCACTGATACTCAAGCGCAAACCCCGCTCCTCGCCCTGCACCCTTGGCCACCCCACCCCTATTGCGCGCTTCTCGCACACACCGGCTTGTCCGTGACTGCTTTGAGGCGGTCCACCAGCCCCTCCACGCGCGCCTCCACCTGGTCCTTCATGCCCGTCACGCCCGTCAGGGAAACCAGGTACACGAAGCCCTGGCTGGCCTGGGCAATGGCGGACATGCGCGCCTGCAGTTCCAGAAGGGTCTTGTCAGGCCTTGTCACAAGCCAGCCTCACAGCAAAGCCCTTCCAGGACAAAACATTTCCTACCAGCACAACCCGACATTGGAAACGAGACGCGGGGTCATGTAGGGGTTTTGATAAGGGCCCACCCGGGTAGACCACGGTGGGCAGTCCCGTTGCCAGCGCCGATCGCCGCACCTGGGGCGTGGTCGGCGTGGTGAGGAGGACCAACTCAATGCCAGCTGCCTCGCAGGCGGCGCGCACCGCCACGGTCTCCTCCAGGGGCAGGTCCGGGACAAGCAGGCCTGTGGGTTAGCGGAGAAGCGGAAGGAGTGGTAACAGGCCACGTGTTGAACGAGAACTGGCGAGTTAGGTTACAGCGGCCCCATTGCTGACCCATGCACATCCAGAAATGCCGTCTTAAGGATTTCCATATTCAAATACACGTCGTACTTGTTCTGCTCCTAAAGAAGAGTCGTGTCCCAGAGGCCTGGCCGCTGGGGCACGCACCATAGCCATAGCCGAACCTCGTGGTCTGACAGAAAGAAGAAGTGCAGCAATGCAGTAAGAGCGTCACGTGGGGTACCCACTCAGTCCGCATCCCCTTTTGTTGCCCTAGACTGTGGCTGTGCCAAGACTCTTTCGGAATGTGCAGGGTCCAATGCCCGCCGCCTCGCCGCCGGCCCCGCTCCAGCCTGCCGACGACTGGCGACATAAGGTTCTGACATGTTCGCACACCTGCAGCTCCGGCCTCCTTGATGGTGCGGCAGAAGTTGTCGAGCCCCTTACGCATGATGGGATTGTAGTAGGTGAACATGACCAGGGGCGCCTTCATGGCGGGTGCCGTCTTGCGGACCATCTCAATCACGCGGTCCAGCGTGGTATGCTTCTCCAGCGCGCGCGTCGCCGCGCCCTGGATGACGGGGCCGTCGGCCAGAGGGTCCTGTGGGCGGCAGTGAAGCGGGCATCGTTAGGCGCGGGCCTGCCGAAGGGCGTGATGGCCAGCTGCGCGCCAGCAGCCAGCGGCTGGCACACGCCTGGCTGCCTCCCAGTTTACGCGCAGCTAGGGATCATGCCACCGAGCTGGAGCGTGGCGCGCGTCCCAGCACCGAAATCAGCAAAGTTCCTGCGCCCGCGCTGTAGGTGTTAAGCGACACAAGGAACGGCAGATGGTGCGCACGTGCTGTGCTGTATTCCCCGGCTGTGCGGCAGAAGCCTCACCGAGTACGGCACGCCAAGCTCAATGACGTCTGCGCCCACTTCGTCCAGCTTCCGCAAAGCGAGGGAGGTGGTATCCAGATCAGGGTCACCGGCGCAGATGAAGGGGATGAAGGCAACCCTGTGGGCATGCACGGCATGGCATGGTAGTGAACGAACCACACGGGTATTCTGGATATTTAGCAGCCCCTTGATACACCAAGTTGGCAGCTTCCGTCGCCCTCCTTTTGGATCTCATTCGGACATGGAAACAACTATCGTTTGCGCCGGCCCTTAGACGCCGAACGCGGGATGCGCGCGTCGCACCCCGACCTAGTACCGGATTCCACCACTTTTCTTCGGCTCCTTTTGCTACCTCGGCCGCATCGTCCCCGACCCTCAAGCCGCCCGCAGCAGTTCTATGTCGCACAGTACACTCCTGCATTCCTATTCAACTTCCCCCGGAGCAACGCTCGTCACACAACGCACATGCCATCCATCACTGTCCGCCCGAGAATGTGGGTTAGGCAATCAGTGGTTACCCTGCCGCACCTAACCTGCCCACGCGGGTATGGCGTGCGCACTGGCGGACAGAACAGCGTCAATGGGACCGTGTCTGGCAGCGCCCCGTGGGACCATCCCCAGGGACAGCAATCCCACTAATGCCGCGCGATGACAGTCATCAGGCTGACGGTGCCTTACAGCCGGTCCCGTGGACAGTGCATCTGCAGCTCGGCCCCCCGCCCTCGCTCCCACGACTGTAGCCGCCCGTGCAGCATAGGGTCCGGCCCGGCCTTTCGACTGGCCCGCCTACGCGGCTACTTCTGCCACGCCCACTCACGCTCAACCCCATGCATCCACTTCGGCCCCACCATGCACAACCGGCACATAGCTGCTTCACGACCCTGGTTTTCCAGTCCAATTGGATAAGCACAACCCCATTGGGCGAGTACTTACTTTCCCTTCGCCTTGAGCTCCTTCATCGTGGCCGAGACAGACTTGGTCTGAACCGTGGCCGAAGCACGCACAACGACGGAGCATCGCGAGCGACCAACAGCCCTACAGGCCGGGTGCTTGGCGGTGCGTAGGCACTGCTGCATGGTCCGCCGCAACTGCGTATTTGCAAGGCGAGAATTAATCAACAAGCGCGCACACTTTGGCAAAGTATATTTTTCACACAAGATCCGATGTCTATAGGCTTTTCCCCAAGACGGCCCCAACCCAAATCAATCAGTGTGGAAATCGTACAAACTGCTTGCTAGTTATTGGATTGGTGTGCGCTGCTTGCCAATTGATACATTATGGTGTTGATTGGGTCGCTCTGAGCCCGTTGTGTGTTTCAAGGGGGCTGGGATGTCTGCGCTCCTCTTCGTCCGCGTAAGGGTATCAACTGGGTGCAAAGCTGAACATTGAGCGTGATCCTTGGCTAAAATACATCTGATCTTTGCCGTCCGGGACCCATGCCATCCGCTGAGCCGACATGGCGGGGGAACTCGCATCCTGGAGCTTAACTTTCCCGCTGTCATCCTGTTGAAAGTTGCGCATGCTCAGCGATGTGACAATTACGCGCGCCCCTCAGCCACAGAACAGAACAGTCTGCAGTGGTATGCTTGCCATCAGGACATGGCGCAAGTGTTGCCCCTGCAAAGGACCGGACAGCACAGCGAATGCACTGGGTACCGCTCTCCCTCGACGGCGGCGACGCATTGCCCTCCACCGAATCCTGTCAAGAAAGTTAACGGCGCGGGCACAGCTGATTACCACAACCTCCTGCTCATGCCGTCTCATGCCGGCAGCTACACACGACAATTCTGCAGATTTGGCTCTCCGCATGGGCTGCCATGGCGAGCATGGAGCGAGTATGTCGGTTTTAGTGTATCGTGGTCGCCATAAAGCAAGCCGGTGCAAACGCAGGGCGCGCGCAACAGCGGTATTGCATTTAGTACCTGGGGTTGACGTACGGGCCAGGACGGCGCTTCACCGGGTGCACGGGAGAGCTCCTGAAGTCTGGGAGGCGAGCCATGCATTCCCTCATTGCCTTGTGTCGGGAGAATAAGATTCACGTGCCTAAATTGCGTATGGATTTGTTTTGGACACTAGTACGCCGGTTTTCTCTTATGGGGCTCAGGACTTCATCAATGTGTCTTTTGAAAGTGCCATGACGAACCCCATGGTTGAGGAGCAGAGGGCCTGTATGCGAACGGTGGTGGGAGCACGCGCCCCTACCCAAGCACTGCTCTACCGTGAGTTGGCGCAGAGGCCGCTCCAGTACCACTGGGCTAAGCTCGTCTTAAGGTTCTGGAACGGAATGATAGAGCGCCCTGATACGCTGTGCCACCGGGCCTTCGTGGCAGACCTGAGGCTAGCGCGTGTCGATGGGGTGACTGATTGCTGGTCAGCAGGGGCACTGCGCTTCCTTGCTGACGCGGGTATCCGGGCCCCCGAGGGACTGACGGGTAGCGCACGGGTAACGCACCTCGCGTCGTTGCTCATACCCATTGGCAAAGTATTGGATAGCTTTGCTGACAGGCTTGATACTCGGTGGCGGCTGCCCCATGTGACTGGAGCACCCCGCGATTTCCCTAGCGGCGAGACGGGAGTTAAGATGTGCCGGTATGCCAGCTGGATTGGGGACCCTTTGCACACGGCGACTGTGA
>LSYV01000009.1:1314578-1335317 GCA_001584585.1 Gonium pectorale | reverse complement strand
TGAGCGAACGTGCAAGGCCTGTGGTGACGCCGCGGCGTAGAGGATGAATTACATGTGTTCTGCGAATGCCCATGCTACGAGCAACTCCGCGACCATTTCGAGACTGCTTTGGGCTTTAGGCATCGTAACATGATTACTATTGTGAAGAAGGCCCCGCCAGCTGCGGTAGGAGCCTACCTACAGGCTGTCTGGGATACCAGGCACGCCATACTTCGGCGTCAGGCGCTGAAGCGGGGTAGAGACGAGGACCACAACCCGCTCCCCCACCCCACTATTCGCAATTCGTCCATGGACCCCCCCCCGGCTTTGACGGACGTGTAGCCTGTAACCTGTAAATAAGGTGCATGGGGCCTCGGAGTCACGGGTACGGAGGGAACCTGCAGGGTAAGGCAGGATTCTTAATTGCATGCTGCAAAGGGTCATGGTCACGCTGGCAAAGCCAGAGGCATGCCTCAATAATACGAATCCACAAGATCCCAGCCCTTGCCGGTTTCTCCAAGGGTGGAATGGTGATCGGAAGCTTAGCAAGCCACATCTGGGCATGCGGAGCGCGCTGGGAATGCTAAACCTCCGCCGAATCCTTCCTTGCCTACCTGACGCGTGCCTGGCCTTTCATGAAGCGCGCAACAGACCCGTGGCCTAGATAAACGTTCGCCTCACCTCCTCGCCGCCACGCAAATCAGGCAGGTCTACAAGATCTACACGTTCACTTCAGGCCACGCCGGGTCCAGCGTGCGGCTAGACCAGCGGCAGCTAGAGGTGCTGGGCGTGTGCTGCGTGTTGACTTTGTGCTGGTGTGCGTCCGCAGCGACCTCAGGAGTGATGCAGATGCCTCTGCATCCATCAGCCAGGTGGAGGTCACAGCTGACGCAGAGGCTGGTCATTGCGGCACGGCACGGCCCAGTGATGAACGGTCATGAGCGGTGCGGAGAATTGTGGCTACTGCTGCAATAATCGTATCCCGCAACTAAGCCAACGGTCGGTCGCTCACTATGGCGCAGATTGCACTTCAGTTTCTTTCCCAGGGATCAGTAGCGGTTATTACATGGCGCCGCAGGACGCCGCCCATCCCGACGCCCAGGCCGCAGCAGCGCTGTTGGCATGGGCCGCTGAGGTGTGCAGGCTTCTGTGCGCGTACATGTCTCAGCGGCTGGCTTTGGCGACTCCCGGTTACAATAATGCAAGTAGTTTGCAGGGCATCCAAGCAGCCATACCTGGGTTCTAGCCGGCAACTCCGCGCCTAGCTCACATCTGTGAAACCGCAGACCTGATCGTCTCCTCTTTCTGTCCGATCCAGTGCTATTCCACCCTCTTTCCTTGACTTCCCAGGTGGCCACCACGGCGCACGGCGGGATTAGCACCCAGTTGGCGGTTGTCAGCAACACAGGCTGCGGCAAGACCATGAAATCAACAAGGTCGTCGTGCACAAGATGGCACGGCCCGAGACGCTGCGCTGCGTGCTGCCGCCCGAGCTGCGCGTCCCGCTGCATGTCCCCTCCGCCGCTTCCTTGACGTTCTGGTGGGTCTTCAGGGCCGCGTGCGCCAGGGCGCGCGCTGCGTGGCACACGACGCGCTGTGAGAGCATGTGGGCGGCCTGGCGCTGGGGCCCCTGGGGCTGGCCAGACTGCTCAGCGGCACGGCCATCTCCGGAGGCAGTGATAAGAAGCGACGGCGCCACCAGCAGCGACGTGACCGCGCGCAAGATTCAGCAGGCCATGGCAACCCTGCGAACGGCCCGGGCCTTGAAAGTGGTCACGCTCTGGGCCGGCAATCCCGAGTGGGTGTAGCTGGTGCGGGATGCTGGACGCGCGCACATCGGAACTGGCGCAGGAGGGGTTCGAAATGGCGAGGCGGCGTGAGCAGTTACCAAGCTCCAAAGCCGCGCCCTTGGCAACCACCTGCGGAGCGGCCAACTGAACGACACGTACCTTCCGGCCTTCCTGATCAGGAAGTTCGATGACAGCTGGGGCACTGCAGCGGCGTTGCTCTGCGGCAAGAGCGGACGTCGTTTGGAGCCTTGGAACACCGATGTACGGAATTGCGTTTCCGGATAACACCCAACTCGGCTTAGAACCCAAGCCCTTGTCCGCCCCTCTGAATCCGCAGCGACGATGAGAAGGTGTCAATGCTGCTGCGGAAGTTCATGCAAGGCGTGGCCCGCCCGTGCAGTCCCGTGTTGGCGAGAGTTACCGCTTCCCGTAATATTCTTGAACTCCGTTTAATCAAACCTTGTTATGCGTGTGCGCTACTATGAAGCCACGGTCCTGAAAAGGCCATTGGCGGCTGCGCTTCCTTGAACCCGGAACCTTGCTGCCTTTGCCTGTCGTATCTTGTAATGCCATGCCAAGCAACGTTGTCGTTGATTTGTTGTGCAGGGATTACCTTCTGCACGTGAGTCACTCCAGCTGCAACCCGCGGAGCCAAACATTTACGTGCTCGCAAGCCGAAGGAGTATGATGTTTGGGCCCTGCAGCTACGGTGAGCAGCCCTATCGGCATTTACTCGGTCATAACCAGCAGGCGCGTTTGCGCATGGGAATATCCAGGGAGGCCCGTTGTGGCTGTACATCAGGGCTGTTTGCGAAGCCCTCGAGGTCCCTCAGCATCGCTTTGGGGCTGGTGCCGTATCCGTCCACAGCTGGAGCGGTCATGCTGAAGCTGACCTGACACGCGCGTGGCAGCAGCAATGCGCCAGCTGGCTGCTAGGCACTCCGACCACGGCGCCCATTGTAATTGAGATGCAGTTCGAGTCCCAGCGCAGCCGGCGATACGAAGGGAACAACATGCACTCACGTGATGTGCTGTGCCTATGCAGCCTCTCCATTGCCGTTGGGACTGAGATACTAGTCTCTTATGCTGAGATTGTCGGTTTGATGCGGGCAGAGAAGCTAGGATGATGGAAATCTTTGGTAAGGCAACATGCCACGGGCTGACATGTCAATGGCAGTCTCCCTTACACGCCATTCGGACCAAGGAGGTCCTGGCAATTAGGCCTCAATACGCAGGAAGTTGACGGGCGCGTTCGTGTGAAAGACCCTCATCTCCCCACACATGCCGACTAAGAGCAGCTGGCGTCTGGCGTTCACACAAGTTCGCCCTCCGATCTAGCAAAGCAAGCTGCTAAAGCACAGGCTACATCACGAGCCTGATCGTATCAATGGCAAGGTGCCCCCCCTGCACACCCATAAGTACGGCAAGCTCACGCCCACCATGGCACACTACGGATTCCTCTGTGTTGCGCCAGTATGCCGACGGACGCGTCGAGACATCATTTGGCAGAAGACAAAGTCATGAAAGCAGCAATGCGTCTGTGGATCTCCCATCACGAGCAGACCCGAGGCAGCTAGTTAAGATCCAGAAGGGCTTCCCAGCAAAGGCACTGCCCTCCTTGGGCAGAACTGCCCTGTCGCTCATCACTGGACTGTCCCCTGCCAGGGCCCTATTGTCCCACATACATAGCAGATGCATAATATCATATCCCGCCTGTCGTATGCTCACATACAGTTAGTCCCACGCGTGGACCTCCTTATCAAAGTGACTCGTACAGCTTCATACAGACCTTACCAGCTAGGCACCCCGCTGCACGCGGTGGCTACATCCCGCCCACAAACGTTCACCTGCTTTCCCTTCCAGCGATATTCACGCGCACAAGCCACCTGCTCGAAAAACCCGATGTCATTCTTCGCACACCAGACAATACAGCGTTTGCTACCGATACGTCGCAAAATGGGACGCACGCTCCACACTGTACAAACCTCTATTACGCCCTCCTGTCTCAGGCTCAACGGCCGTAACTTGTGACCGCCGACAGCATGCCACGGAAGGGCACCGGCGAGGCCTTTTCCGCCTTCTTGCCCTCCCCGCGCTGCTCCCGCTCTGCCGTGGAGTCCTCAAGCATCTCAGCGATTACGTCGTCCACGGGGGTGCGGCACAGGCTCTCCGGAATGCTCAGAGGCGAGAGGCCCATCCGCTCCAGCTCCGAATACTCCAGCTCATCACTGCTGCTGTTGTCGTCATCACTTGCGTCCCCTGGCCCACTGCCCTCAGTTGCCTCCCCGGCTACGTCTGAAGCCCGTGAGCCCCGGCGGTGGCGCCGAGCACCGGTGTCTACCTCGTCGTCCTCATCGCTCTCATCCGCAAGCATTGCGAGGACTCGCTCCTCGGGCGTCCTCGGTGGTGTCGAGAGGGCGGCAAGGCGCGCACTGGAAGTGGACGGCGTAGTAAAGGCAGTGAAGGCGGCACCGGAGCGGCTGGTGGTTGGAGTTTGATAGCTGAGGGGTCTCTGTGCTGACTGAGGTGTAAGAGTCAGGGCGGACATCTGGGAGACCAGCGCTGGCGACTCGGCGCGTCCCTGCGTGCTAGCAGCGCGTTCCTGCTCCGCGTCACCGACCTCCAGCCGCCAGCTCTGGCCCGGCAGTCGAGGGGTCTGTGCATCGCTGTCAAGAGCGCCGACAGCAAAGATAGTGTCTTCGGCATACTCGATACAGTCTCCTGTCGATGTCTGTCCCATGTCGCCGCCTAGCTCGCCCGACACGGCCATCTCGAGCAGCGAGCCCGCTCTGTCGATCACGTTGCACACGTCTTGCAGCGGGCGACCACCTTCTGAAGACCAAGACCGCAAGCGGCACGGGATGAGGAGGGATGAGGAGGGATGAGGAGGGATGAGGCTTGAGACTGAGAAGTGCATCTTACCGCGGGCACGGGCCGTCACCTTCAGAGCACGAAGCACATGTGCCTCCTCGGAATACTGAGATGATGCATTCATTGCCGGGGCGCAGAGACAAGGGGCAAGAGACAGCTGTTGTTTGAGGAAACGTTCAAAGACGCAAACACAGTTGACACGCCGATCCAGTGTATGATGCGCTGCTCCTACATTTCAAGCATGGCAAACATTGTGAAGGGGCTGAAACGAGGATCCACGGCTTCGGGCCTTTTACCTCATTTCCTGATTGTCTTCATATACAGGTCACATTGATGTAGCATTACATAACACTCTGGCTACAGGACGCCAAGGGCCCAAGTTACGGTGCCTTCCGGTGACGCAAGGCCGCAAGCAATCTCTGACATATACGCGCCCTACGAATCATTCGTGCCTTTTAAACAGCCTAACGGAGCTGGCGAGGCGCACCCAGGAGCCTTTCCGCGTTACGGCCGAGCGGCTACTTTTACACGAATCAGAAGGCGGCAAGCTACATTATGGCGCATGATTCGTACGAGGCGCGGGTCGGCGCGGCGTCCAAGACGATTGCCGCACTCAACTATCACACTGTAAGCTGTGCGGCTTGTGGGTGACGGACGGCGTTCCATTATGTAGCTAGGGCCATCGTGTTTCTGGGTTGCGGGGTTCTGCGCATGCGTTCCCAGTGTGCGGTTGGTTCCCAAGTGGCCATCTGCAGACTGCTTAGCAGCCCCATGCACGCGGTACACGCAGTGTCCCCATGCGCGTGCGTAGCGCGTGTGGTTTTGACCATCTGGGCTCCAGCTGCGGAAACGGGTTACGAAAGCGTGGCACAATATGTGTGGCTGTGAGACCTCCTGCAACATGGAAGGTGTACGGCCACCAGGTCCCCTAAGTGGTATCCACACTTACCTGCTCGCAGGAGCGCGTGCGGGAGCGGGCGGGCGAATTGGTATCCGTTGTACGACACGAGGAGATCCTTGGCGCTGCGGTTGAAAACCACCACAAGGTACGCCGCCGTGATTGGGAAGCGGACCGCGCGTCTGTTGCAGCGCCCTGCACTTCACTTGAAACTCTGCAATTGGGATCTCGCGCTTGAAGCGCTGGCAACAAGCCTGTGCTGTTGGGCTAGGTGTGGCTGTGGTGGGCATTGCGCCCCTTGCTGGCATGTACACCTGCCGGGGACAGCCCCACGGTAGCTCAGCGGTGCAGGGTGGTGTATCGCACAAAGTGCTGTGCATGTATGTCACGTCACCGGTGCACGGGCCCTTGCGTCCCTTGCTTCACGAGTGCAGAGCAAGAGCCTCCTGGGGTCCAACCTGCCTCGCCATTACCACGTCTCCGAGGTGCGGGCCCAGAACACCCGGGTGTACCAGGAGGTGGACGAGTTTGACAGCGACCTGGACATCGATGACGAGAACATTGAAGGCTCGCCAAGCGCCGTCAACGGTGCCTCCATGGACTCGTCTGATGTGTTGGGCATCGGGGGCCCGTCGCTGGCCGGCAGGGGACAGACCTCGGATCAACACTCCTCGCTGATGCTCGAAAACAGCAGTGTCGCCGGTAGTAGCGACACTAATGCGGCCCGCAAGGGACTGGCTGCGGCTGGTGGCAGCGCCTCCCAGAAGAAGCTCATCGCGGCCGACCTAGAGATGGACTCGCTCAACATGCTGCGGCGTATGCGCTCGCAGACGGCCATGCGCTGCGGCTCGGTCAGCGCCTCGCACCCCACGCTAGAGGCGGTGAAGAGGGGTGGGCACATGTCACCAGCACTTAACGACGAGGATTTGGACGATACAAACCGTAAGTCAGGGCCCGCGTTATGGCGGTCGATCAAGGTCTGCATGCTTGGATGCGAGTGTCACGTGGCAAAGAGCATGATGGTTTGGTGACCTCCTTGTGCCCTGTACTGCGAGCCTATTGCATGCCGGGGAGGAGGGGCCCGGTCGTAATCAATCGTTGCATGCTGTCCCGGGGCGGGCACTTGATTGAGTCAAGTCCCTGAAGAACGTACAATGAATGGGGTGCTGCTGCTACCGGCTTGCCTCCAACGAAGCCCGTACCACAGTTGTAGCATGCCTGCATGGGCATGTGACTGGGTTGCAGCATGGTTCGTCTGCGTTCCTCTTAAGCAGCTGGCGCCAATGTCACCGTAGCGCTGCCCGCTGTGACCTGCAGTCACGCTGCACGAGCTGAAGCTCGTGCGAGGCAAGTCCTTCCTGGCAAGACCCGACCTGCAAAGCGGGGCAGCAGGTGAGTTCAACCTTTGCCCTTTTGCCCCTTGTTGTTAGTGCAACGCGCATGCGGCATGCCTGCACGCCTTGCGCAGGCTGCTCAGGCTGGGGATTGTACAGCTTGACGGGTGCTGGTTTGTCTCTTCCCGCCTGTTTTTCTTTGCAACTCCTGCACCCTTCGATGGCGCCCGCAGAGGACATGTTGGCTCAAATCCGCGGGGCCAAGTGGCAATCGGACAGCATAACGATTTCTCGGGTGAGTCGGCCTTGTCACGTTTCAAAGTTTCATTGTTTGCGAGGGTCGTACGGCACGGCACGGAACCCATGACGCCAGGAAAGTGAAGTCAAGTTGTGCTTGCACGTAAAATAGGCCATGCGAGGGGCTTTGTTCATGAAGGGGCTTTGGCCTGCAGACCTCAGGGTCATGTCGGTATTCTACTGGCGAAGAGGGGTTTGTCGGTGTATACTTATTGGTATATAGGTTGGTTTTCATGCATGACCCTCGCACGTGCAGCGTCGCCCTGGCTCTTACCGCGTGCCCCTCGAATCATGTTCCCGACCCATTCCGGTTTGCCGTCTCAGAGCGCCAAATCGATGAGCTGTAAGCCGGATAATCCGAGCAGAACTGGAGAGAGCTCGACGCACTTGGCCCGCAACGTGAGCGGGAGTATGGGCACCATGGCCACCATATCGCTGTCGGCCTCCCCCGGAGCGGCGAGCAAGAGCTTCTCGGCAGTAGGTACGTATTACGCGATAGGCGGAGGCAGTCGTCAGCTGTGTTTGCGGGAGCTCCAGCGGCTGCTGGTCGCCAAATAATGTGCGGGCGTGGTGGTGCGAATTGATGAGCCGCGACGACGCCTGGCACGTGTATGCGTAGAGCATGGCATGTGGGATGGGGCCCTCTGGAGAGCCTGCACGTCTGCGTACGGGTCTTGCTCTGCGTTGGCACCCGCACATCACTGAGCGCTCGGGCACTTCGCCTCACGCTGATGGCCCTGCTGTGCGGGGCTCTCCTGATGCCGCAGGCAAGCGATCCGGCGCCCTGCCTGGCGTTAGCGTTGACGCGTCGCCACTGTCGAACCTTGGCAACGACTCCAATGGCTCTCAGCGGCAATCCTCCCGGCAGGTGCCTAGCAACCCGCCTCCGGGCGGCCTGTTCTCGAAGCTCAAGCACATTATGACGCAATAGCGGCCGGCTACTCAGCGCGGGGCCTACTCAAGAGCCCTGGCGAGTATGATCTGAGAGCATCTAAGCAGGTCTTCTCTGTGATGCCATACCGGTAGCGGGCTTGTGATGAATGTGCATGTTGCGCGTGGGAGATTAGCCGTACAACGATGGCTCCACCGCTGCAAGCATGCGGTTACATCGATGCGGTTGTGACTACTTGGGACATCCCTCGCAGGACTGGGCACTGCGTAAGACTCTCATTTATCCGCTGGTTGAATTCAGGGCTTGCATGTTTCGTTGGTTGCTTCAGAGTTTTCTGCGATTGACTGATTGTCAAGTGTCAGCCCTTCAATGGTAACTATGGTTGGCCAGACAGTACATTTCAACTGTCCACCGAAGTACGGGTGTCCGGGACATGGATGATCGACATTTTTTCATGGGCTGGTGGGCGGGTGATGCCTTTGTGTGAACGAAGCAAAGCTCGTTGCCAGCGTTGAGGCATCCATGGCCGCCGCCAAATTGTGCGCACAGTGCGGTGCACCAATGCCGACGCTAAATATTCACGGGCTGTAGTTGTGGCGCTCGTCAAGATGGCCTTTGAGGGTTTGTATTTTGCAGTGCCAACCTGGGAAGTAGCGCGTAATGATGCGGGTAATGGTTGACAGAGGGCTCATTAAACGGCATGTTGCAAACGAGTGATATCTGTTTGATGCATGGAAATCCCCATCATTACGCAGATGTAACACGCGAACCTGCCTCAGTGTTGTGCCTCAGGGACCGTGGCCTTTCAAGGAAACATGCCAACGCCTGACACAGCCGTGCAACACCCACTTGACGCCGCGGTTCCCGTCAAAGTATGCAGGTTCCAGCACTACCCAGCAGTCCCTGCAGGCTACCAGGTTACTAGTGCAATTGCATGCAACGTTAGGCGAGAAGGCGACCATCACATAGTGAGCCGCAGGCCCAAGGACCTGGCATGTCCACCAATCCGCGTCGTTCCAAGCCAGGCTCTGCCCATGCGAAGGCCTGGGCGCATTTCTGCATGACAGCACGAGGCATTGTCCCATGTCCTGACTTCGCGTGTCTTCTGCGACAGCCAAGAGCCGACGTCCCTGCACCTGAGTTTTGAGACCCAAGACCATACCCGGGAACATCGGACAACGCCCCACACGCAACGCCATCACGAAGGCGATGAGGTACGTCACGCCCGCGTACCGTGGACCAGAAGCTGCAAGCGCCGGAGTGATCAGGCACATGTTTTCGTGTACGCAGCAACTTTCCTTTCCCAGGCGAAGGCTTAAGTGAGACCAGGGCTTCAAGCCTTCTGGAACACTGTTCCCATTCACGGGAACATTCCAATTCCGTTGAACTGGGTGCTTAAGCTGCTTTCTCAAACTTGGGGCCATGGCCATCCTCATTGGGTGACAACACGTACGGAGCGAACCTCTGCGGTGCTCTTGCCATCTGCGCAGCGCGCTGCGCCGGGACGCCATCGCCATCGCCACTACCACTGCTCTCACGTGACCATCGCGGCGCACCATCACCGCCACCGCTATCACCAGATGAACGGAATGACCGCCCGTCGGCCTGCCGGGTACTCCCCCTTGAACTTGTCCTTGTACCAGCGGTGGTGGTGCCGCCCCCTCGGCGCCAGGTTGCAGAATGTGAAGAGCGCGAATGCAGCGGCCGGCAGCGTGCCCACCGCTACCGCGAACCCCGTCCACTCGATGATCTCGGAGGCATAGTTCCCCGCCGACACGAATTCAAACATCCCACCGCGCCTGCGTGTGCACAGGGGCAGAGACAGAACCGGACATGTCCGGTCACATGGCGCTGGATGTGTTCAGCAGCGGCGCAATACCGTCGCATCCTTTGAAGTCGGGATGCCGTAACCCGGGTGCTGCCAGGACACCATCAGTGCTGGGACACGCTACGTGGTCGCGAAAAAAATGTTGGCGCTGGGGAGACGTTGGGGGCACATAGACAATGTAGACACTCACCCTTCCAGGATCACTGTAGCACGACAGGAGCCCGTGCTCCGGGCAGGAGATTCCAGCGGGTACAGACCAAGCTGTCCCCGTTCCCGTTCCCGTCCCCACGGTAGTAGCCCTAGCAGCCCCACAACCAGGACCTACGGGATCTTGTAGCCGGTCTCGCCGGGCTTGCGGAGATTGATGAGTATTCGATCGGACCGCATGACGTTCAGCCACCCAAACAGCCACAACGCCAGGCCGGCGGCCACTCGCGGGGACCAAGCGGGCTGGCTCGGCGCCAGCTGGTGCCCAAAGCTGTAGCCCTGGGTAGCGCACGAAGGACGGCAAGAATTGGCAAGAGGAACATGGCATGTCGGACAACAGCCAAAACACTGGTCACCAGGTCCGGTTCGCATAACCCGGAGCTGCTCACCTGCAGGAACCCATTCCACACACAGAAAACAAAGCTCATGGCCCACACGCTCAGCGGCGTGGGCTTGCCACCGCGGATGACGAGCGGGAACACGAGGGAACGGTAGACGTAGTGGGCGCAAAAGGCGCAGGCGAGGGCCGTGCGGGCGCTAAGCGGATGGCTTAAGAAGCTGGCGGGGTCGGCCCGCAGCAGGATACCCACGAACACAAGCAGCGAGGGGATCTCCTGCGTCTGCGGGAGGGATGCGTTGGGCCGGGGCATATAGAGGGTGGTATCTGCCGTTCCGCTGGAAGGTCCATCGTGGTCCCCGCAGGAGGTCGCGGGCCACGTCGACCGACCCGAGGGCCTCACCAGCCAGGCCAGCCGTGCGTTGATGAAGACGCCCCAACCGCCCCGGGAGTAGCGTCCGTAAGGAGCCGATATACCAGCAATGAGTGCGATAAAGACTGGTGGCGCGCTTATGAGCATGGCCAGGGTCGCCAACTTATGCGCTGCCTCCGTCGCGGCCCCACCCTCAAGCATTTGATGAATACTGAACGACATGATGTGTTGTAAAATCATAAGCATATGGATGGCCGCGAAATCATGTGTTGAAGTGGTGGGTGTTACAAGATTGTGAGCGTGTGCTACAGTAGTGGAATTGATCGAATACAGAATGTAGGGTAAAGAGGTTCTGTGGAGAATTGGAGCGCTGCGGTTGCAGCAACTGCCTCACAAACTGAAACCTGTTGCCGTGAAATCGTAAATGCGATGCGCAGAGTGCCGTCGCCCAGCCGTGCAGTCGAAGCAGTCGGTGAAGCCCGCCCGGCTGTCACATCATTTTCAATCCTTATGCGCGTTCATCCACACAACCGCGTAGCGCGAGCCAACCGGCGAGCTGCTGCCCGCTGCTGCCTTCACTGCTCCACTGCTGCAAGCCAACCAGCTTCGCGCGGGACCGCCACTGAGAATATGACGTGGGCAACGACACTGGCTAAAGCTGATGGGGGCGCACCGCCTTTCGTGAGGGCGGTGCTCGAATCCGGCACCTCGCCTAAGCTGCTTACGGTAAGCACCCTCGCTTAGGACAGATCAGAGAAGCTAAGGCTGAATGGCCCTACTGAACGCGGGGGGGGGGGCGCTGCACCGTCGCAGCACGCGGCGCACACAGAACCATGTCGTGGCGCGAGGCGGCGCTGCACAGCTGCGGCGACGAAGAAAGCAGCCGGACACCCTTCCCTGCCCCAGGGCATGCACCTCAGTAATTTGGTGGCTTCACTGAAACCGCTGCCTGTAACCTGTTGCACATCTACTGCTGATACACCCGTCTCAGTTGGTCATGATAGATGACGGAAAGCGTGTCTTGCTGGGCCACAAGAAGCGGGGCTTCGGCATGGGCTACTATAACGGGTTCGGCGGCAAGGTGGAGCCGGGGGAGACTATTCGGCAGGCGGCAGAGCGGGAGGTGAGTGGCCCGGAGCGCCTCCGTTCGGCCGCTTCTGCCGTACGTGCAGCACTGGGATTGTGCTGGGTCTGTCGTTGGTGTTGGCCTCTCCCTTCCTCATGGCTTGTCCGCCCGTATGGGCCCACCGCGCCGCTCTGTGCCAAACCCGTCATCCGTAGCTGCAAGAGGAGGCCTGCATTGAGGCCGTGGACCTGCGTGAGGCGGGAGTATTGGTATTCGCCTTTGACGACCAGCCCGTGGCCTGGGAGGTTCACGGTGAGTCGGATTTTGGGAGCAGGCGAGGCCCTGACTGCCGCCCCTGCCGCCCAGCCCCTGCTCCTACGGCATAGCCAGCTGGCATGCCACGCTGCGGGCGGTGCGACGGCTGTGTCGTTCACCGCTCGCAGGCGCCGCATGGTTGTTGTGGGGTACGGTTGGCGGCCTCTACAGAACCCTGTTGCCCAAAATCCCGCTCGCAGTGTTCGCCGCTAGCTCCTTTCGGGGCGAGCCCGCGGAGACGGACGAGATGCGTCCAGTGTGGTTCAACCACGAGGACGTGCCATTCGAGCAAATGTGGGCGGACGACCAATTCTGGTACCCATTGCTGCTGCGTAGAGCGTACTTCCGTGGAGTCTTCGCCTTCACGCAGACCACCCAGCTGCTCTGGCATTCGTTGACCGAGCGCGATCCAGGGGATGAAGGCTGCCCATAAGAGCCCTGGCTTGCGCTTAGGGGATGGTGCGGTTGGGGCCGTGGGTTGTGCATATGCCGCACCGTCTTGGGTACTCGAGCCCGGAGGTGAGGGGACGCGAGGTAATGAGGTGAAGGTCAAAGGAACGTAGCGGTAATGCACACATCGCTCGCACTCATAACATAAGACTTCTTGGCCACTCTAGAGTCTTGGAGTCGCAGAGGAGTGCCGAATCAGATTGTCAACCGCCATGATCCGATTTGGCTGACCGCGTGACTAACCGGAAGGGCCGCGTCTAAGACAGTTCAAGCATGGTTGCTGGTATTGAGTTGAGGCGAGAGGGCCACGCTTGTGCAGCTGTTTGCCTGTCTAAAGTCTGATGCATATGCTACGACGTGCTCAAGCCAAGACCGTGTGAAATTAGTAGGGAGTTTTAAAGACTACGCCGCGGAGAAGTGTTGAGTGCGTGGTCGCTGCCGCCCATCAGCCCCAGCGAGTCAACGCGGGAAAGGGCTGTTGCGCAGGATGATGACGTGGTATGAGGCCTGGCTGGCCTGGCGGCAGTGGGGCTTCACGTATGATTGCCAGAAGCCCCCTCTTTCTGTGCAAATTTCTCTTTTTTCCATAGCTTGTACCGTATTGGTGATGAAAATAAGCTACGTTGGGAAGGTGGTAGAGTCATGGGTACCGGTAGAGTCAGTTAGTTCGCTTGGGTTGGGTTTACCGCCCACGGGAGAGTCCGTGGAAGGCTGCCGGTGCCTTGCCTTTGTCGTTTTACTGCAAGGCCGAAAATTTCTCTCAGTCTCCTGCGGAGGTTGTGCAAGCCAAGGGTTGTGGGAGTTGAGCACGTGTCGCAGCTTGGCGGCGGCGCGGGCCTCCATGTCACTTGCCTCTGTTGGAAGATCGTGGTTAGTAGCAACACTTCTCAGCCCAGCGGGCTGTGCGTACGGACACGCGCCCGCGTGTCGTTACCGTCTCGACTGCGGCCTACACAGCGCTGCTGCGTGCCGCCTAGTAGTTGCAGAGCTGTGTGGAGGAGCACCACAGGTCACACTGGCACAGTCTAGCTCAGCCCGCCAAAGGGAGCGCATGGGAGAGCTTCCCACCACCCTAAATGGACTTGGCCATCCCAACCCTCCAGCCACCCCGACATCGCTAAACCATCCCATCAATCCAGACAATATCAACGGCCCAACCCCTCCTTCCCATCTGCCGCTCCCAACTCGTCCCCCTTTCGTGACCCGTTGGAAACGCCCCCTGGACCCGCTGGACAGCCTATTCCGACCACCCCCTATATTGACGTACTATCTCCGGCCCCGTACTAGACCAAACGGTCTAACTGTTATGCCGGAACAGAATCCTGGAGTCCGGGTTGGTACAGACTGGTACGTGCGGGCTGCTGAGAGAGATATGCCCTAACCAGCCTCCATTGGATGCAAGCAGGCCTCGTCCCGGTAAACAGCGCTGTTGTGCATGTGAGACGGTGTGAGGACTGATACCACACACCGCCGGCAGTGCCCCCGATCTCGACGAAGCCGCCCACGATCACGATATTTGCATGCTGTACTCTTGCGAACGAAGGGCTGGGCGCCAGCTAGGGCTTGGACGGTGCTGAAAGCAATACGCTCATCTGTGCAGGTCCGCGACTTCTACTACAACAATACATGGGCACAGATCGAGCAGGCGATGACAAATGGAGCCGGCAACGTAATCTCATGCGGGCGCGATGGTGGTACGGCGTCCCGCGAGGCCGAGAAGAAGGTCGCGCGGTGTTCCGCGACTGTAGACCCTTCGTCACTACCGAGCGCGCACCCAACAAACAAGCGTCATGTCCGCCTTCTCTCCTTAATCGGCACCGCATTATGAACGTGAGTGGACGCTGTTGCTTCGGCCGACCCAGCCACCATGATGCTCACGTCCGCCGTTCCCTCCTCGCAGGTCCGCGGCCTCTCTCGTCGTCTTTGGGTCTTCAACAAGAAGTGGCCTGTGCAGCTGCACGTTGCGTGAGCGTTGCTCCTCGGTGACATTCAGCTTCAATCAACAATCGGAGCTGCAGCGGTCACCCCAGGGCGCCACTCTATCTAGTCAATAGCATTCATAGCAAAATGACGCAGCTTCAGGCTGCTGTCCGGGCCCAGCAGCGCCCGGCCCAGGCCCTGCTTAACGTGGGTATGTGCGCTCGCCTCCCGCGCCCCCTGGCCTGCCCCCGGCCGTGCGCCGGCGCCTTACCCCGCAATGCGGTCCGCGTGCGCGCCGACGTCAACTCGGACGCCTTCCGGCCCCGCGTGGTCACGTCCGCCCACCGCTCGGCCCAGCCGGCCCTTGCGCCGGTAGTGAAGCAGCACGACTTCCTGGTCATTGGCAGCGGCATCGCCGGCCTCACCTACGCGCTCAAGGTTGCCGCGTATGGCTCAGTGGCAATTATCACCAAGGATCTCGCCAGCGAGGGCTGCACGCGCTACGCCCAGGGAGGCGTCTGCGCCGTGTTGGACAAGTCGGACAGTGTCGCCGATCATGTCCGCGATACTGTGGTCGCCGGCGCCTTTCTCAATGATCAACAGTAAGTCTTAGCGTCCTCTAAGCAGCCGCGCGCTCTATTGCGGTTCTGTTGTGCGCCACTCTTCGTGGGTAATCAGAGTTATTTGTCGCGCTGTTTGTTTGTGCCACATGTAATCAGTCGCTTGGTTGCTTGCCTATCTGTACCATTAATGTCGATTCATTTATGCTGTCCACCCGTTACACACACACAAAACCCTAGGTTGCCGCTTTGAAAGTCTTTTCCCTTGCCCACGACTTTTCCCTTGCCAGGGCCGTCGAAGTCGTGTGCCGCGAAGGCCCAGCCCGGGTGCTGGAGCTCGTGCAGCTGGGTGCCGAGTTCACCCGTAATCGGGACGGCACGTTGCACCTGACCAAAGAAGGCGGCCACAGCAACCGGCGCATCGTGCACGCTGCGGACATGACCGGCGCGGAGATCGAGCGGGCTTTACTGGCCCGCGCCCGGGGTCATCCCAACATCACCTTTTACGAGCACCACCTTGTCGTGGACCTGGTCGTCGACGAGTACGCTGGGGCTCTGCACTGCTTTGGCGCTGACGTCCTTGACCAGCATGCCAGCACGATGACCAGGTTGGTACGGGTACTGGAGGGGGCAGCCTGCTGCTGCAAGCTAGCAGAGCCAGCAAGACCTGCGGTGGCAAAGCATCAATGGGACGCTAGACGCGCGCATGTCTGCAATGTGAAGTCAGCTTCTACGCCGAGCGCTTTATCCAGCAGGGCCTGTGCAGCAAGCCTGATTCTAGCAGGGTGTTGGGAGAGCTGGCGAGAAAGGGAGGTTATTGGCAGAGCTGGCGAGAAGGGAGGAATCGAGGAAGGGGAATCGTGTGCATCGCCCAACACTCATCATCGTACTTTCCCCATTTGGGGATCCATTGCTCTTGTGACTTGCAGGTTCCTGGGTCTCTCGACCATGCTGGCGAGCGGCGGTGCAGGGCAGGTGTATCCGAACACAACCAACCCCCACGTCGCTACTGGCGACGGCATTGCCATGGCCCACCGCGCGCACGCGAACATCAGCAACATGGAGTTCGTACAGTTCCACCCGACCGGCCTCTACGACCCTAGCGGTGTCGGCAGTACCTTCCTTATCACCGAGGCGGTTCGCGGTGAGGGCGGCATGCTCTTCAATCAGGCCGGCGACCGCTTCATGGAATCGTACGATGAGCGGCTGGAGCTTGCACCACGCGACGTCGTAGCTCGCGCCATCCATGACCAGCTGATGCGCCGTGGCGACAAGCACGTCTGGCTGGACATCAGCCACAAGCCCCGGGACGAGGTCTTGCACCACTTCCCCAACATTTCCGCCAAGTGCATGGAGCTCGGCATTGACATGACGCGCGAGCCTATACCAGTCGTGCCCGTCCAGCACTACACCTGCGGCGGCGTCACTACTGGCCTGCTGGGTGAGACGAACGTGCAGGGGCTGTTTGCCTGCGGCGAGGTGTCGTGCTCCGGGCTGCACGGCGCAAACCGCCTCGCCTCCAACTCGCTGCTTGAGGGCCTGGTGTTTGGTGAGCGCGCGGTGAGCCCCAGTGTCGCCCATGCCGAGTACGCGCTGAAGAACTGCAGTCGACAGCTGCACTATGCGGCTGCCAGCGCGGATTTCCGGGGGCCCCGCAATGCTCGCGATCTCAACCCGGGCCTCGCGGAGTGGGTCGCCACGCGCCGGCAGGAGCTGCGGGACGTAATGTGGCGGTGCTGCGGCATCGTACGCAAGTAGGTGTTGGCTCCATGGGAGGGACTCGGGGGGCCATCTTGCCAATCCGAAGGCGTCTTGGTGGGCGTCTCAAAGCTCCTAGGTCCTCGTCTGTGCGGTAGGTTACCACATGATCACACTAACCCTGACGCTGCTGCTCGTGTCCGCCATTGCCTCAGCCCTTGTAGTCGGTTCGACCTGCCGAGCGCTTCAGCTCTCACCGCGCTTCATGCATCGTCACACCATTCTGATTGTTCTACCCTGTACCTCACCCTCACAGGACCAAGGACCTGCTGGCTGCCCGCGACTACGTGCTGGCGCTCTACATTGAGACCAAGACGATCTACAAGAACTACGGCGTGAACACGCCACTGGTTGAGCTCTTCAACCTGGCCACGGTGGCGGAGCTCACTATCTCTTGCGCGCTTCAGCGCAAAGAGAGCCGCGGCCTGCACTACAGCCTGGACTACCCCCACCTTGACGACGCGCAGTGCCGCCCCAGCATGATTAGCACTTCGCTCAAGTCACGCTATGACCTCTCGCCCTTCCAGCGCAACACCCCGTCGGTGCTGCCCGCGGGGATGGTCGGCCCCGCAAGTGCTGCACAGCCGCGGCGGCTGGTCCGCAAGCCATCGCGCGAGCGCGAGCTGGCCGTGCGCTCCACGTCTCAGGACATCTGAGGTCGAAGCTCGACCATGCACACGTGTGTGTTGCGCAGTGGCGCGGGCTGGCAGTGCGCTCCACGCTTTTAGGCATGTACGGGCGGAGCGTCAGGGGTCCCAATAAACTTGACGCTAGCTTGGTGAGACCCTGTACATTAAGAGTTCCTGTAGGTCGGCAAAGGAGTACATCGGCAAAGGGTTCATGGGCGGAGAATAAACAGTGCCAGTTGTTATGTAGCATCGTTATGCTTTCCATGCCTGATCACCTGTGTTCGTGTTCTTCATGCGTGTGTCTTGATGAGGCAAGCTGTTGCTGGAGGGGGCACCTGCTACGCAAAGGCGGACCCCCGCGGTGTGTTACATGTCACCTTCTGTATTTGGCATGATTGTCTGCTATGCTCGGCCACGACGCCATCGAGACAGCTTGTTAGTGCTGTCGCGGTGTCCTATGCGAAAGCAAGCACTTCTTCTTTATAGAGCTGATGTGGCTGCCCATCCAGCACTACGTTAGAGCGAAGAGTCTCCGCGGGTTGTGTGCTCATTGACCGCGAACCTGTAAGTACGTAAGCAGCGGCAATCGTCACAAGTTAGAAGAGTTAAAGGCGGATAGGCTGTCCCGCACAGTCTCAAGCCTGAAGTATGGGGAGAAGGCAACAGGAGGGACAACCAGCCCTCACATGCAGGAAACCAGTGAAACCTGGCCCTAACCCCAGCGTACCACGCTAGCCAAATCTGAAGCATTGGCGCCCATAAGGAGGAATCAGGCACTTAATGACCATACAACAGAAGGACAAGTACGAAAATCCAGAGAGACGTAAGCCAACACGAGGATAGGAAAGGACCAGGAAAGGAAGACAAAAGGGAAACTGAGAACACCCCACCCACCCATCGAAAAAAGAAGCCACGAACCCACACCATAACCTCCAAAGAAAACAAACGCCAAAACATTCGACCAATGTATCGGCCCACGAAAGCGACCGCGAGCTCGAGCGCACAGCACCCCATCATGAACCTTAACCACAACCACAAACTCCACATCTGCTGAACTGGGGCAGCCCCTGGAGACCACCCCGCCTCCTGTAGCACAGAAAACGCTTTCTGGATCAGACAGACATCGTTACAGTACCCCCGACGATGGGGACCCCGGCCTGCCACCGGGAAGTTACTGCGAGGCGAGAACGGGCAGCAAAGCAGCACCAGCAGACAAGCCAAGCAAAGAAACAGTGACATGCCCACACACGGGCCGTGCACAATAGAGGCCCGCCACCCAACAAGTCGAACCATGTATGTGGAGACCCCGCGGCGCCCGCGCCATCCCGGAGCCGGTCCCAACCACCAGCGGCAAAAACACCCACATACAGGTTGACAGGCCCACACACAGGCATCAAGCGAGTAGGCAAGATCTTGGAAGAAAACCAAGGAAAGCGAAGGAGAGCAATGCATTCACGTTGCCACCGGTTCACATCGGGACGGTCCGTCTGTTCCTCTCCCTCGCCCGCCATGCCCTGTACTCGGCGCCCTACCGCAAACATCACACCCCCGGGTGTGTATGACCGTAGAGGCTGCCGTCCCTGTTTCCGTTTCCTTTTTTCGTTCACCTCTCAGTCCACCAGGTGCAGTCCGATAAACCGGGTAAGCTATTAAGCCGGTCTTTTGGGGGGCTGGACAAACGTCACATGCCTTGTATTGTACCTGCCGCCCGCCCTACTGGAAACGGCGCGCCTTCGGGTGTGTACGATCATAGAGGCGGGAAAAAAGAGAAATCTGCAGAGATTGAGGGAGCCCGCCTCTAAGCGCGACGTTTCCGGTAGGGCGGGCGGGTACAATTCAAGGCATGTGACGTTCGGCGGGCGGGCGGGCGAGCAGGCGGGCGGACGCCAGGCGGGCTCCCTCATTCTCTGCAGATCTCACTTTGTTCAGTCCGCGCAATGCAGGCGTCCAACCACAACCCGTAGGAAGGGTGTCCAGCAGACACCCCATCCCAGCCCTTCCGCGGCAAAGCGAGCTCAGCGAAGTCTCGCAGCAGGGACCAAAACTTCACAAATACGCCCGTCTGCATCGCAGCGAGGACAGCGGCAGCCGAACCCGGGCCGGAAGGGGCGAACGGCCGACGCGCGCCGAACACCTCCTTCTGGATGTACAGCGCCACCTCCACCAGGGCCGCTACCGACAACTCATCGGACCGGCAGATCCGCGCGCATGTAGGCGAGCACAAGGTCCCTCCTGGCCTGCCACGAGCAAACCGGAAGATTGACGCTGAGATCTCACAGTTGTTGTTGCGCCAGGGCCTCAAGCCGATAACGGCAAGGCCCGGGAGGGATTCGAGGCCCCCATGCAGCAACTGCCATCAGGCGGTGATACCCGCGTAGGCATAGGATGGCGCCGGAGTCGTCGCCCACGTTCTCGCTCCTGCTGCTGGAGTTCATCTTCACTAATGGGCACCGGGCAAGTCTTGGGCGCCGCGCCTGGCGTCCGGCCCCAGCCAACAGGAACCCAGACTTCAACCCTAGCGTACTGTCACGGCCGCGAGCCAAGCGCCTGGCTGCGAGTGCCGTTGTGGGTGCCGTAGGCGGCCGTGCCACCGCAATGGTTCAACCCATGCGTGAAGGCTGTGGCGTTCCCGAAGGGGCCGGACGTCCACAAACTTCCTAGCCGAAATTTTTCGCCCGGACCCACAGGATCTTTGCTCTGTCAGGCTCGCCCCCTAGGTCCCCGTGTGATGACGAAGGCCTAGTTAGCACCCTCTCCAACCACCGAACTGTAGGCAGACCCGATAGCTGACGGTGTTGTCCAGCAGATGAGATAATTGATGTCGTAGCACGTCGTCCGTAGAAGAGTATCGAGATGCGGAAGCGTAGCGTAGCTGTTGACGGGTAGCTCAGAAGAGGGGATAACCAGTGTGCCACGCACACTCCCACCTAAGCCGAGCCTTCTTTTAACCCGCCTAACTCCGAGCCTTCTTTCGTTTCCACCCGATTCCTAGCCTTCTTTCGGTTCCGCCTAACTCCTGGCCTTCACTTCACAAGAGCACAGAGAGCGCACGACAGCGGCAGAGGTGCACTGCGCACTGCCTTAGTCAGATGCTCGTGCCTGGGTTGCTCAGAGGGACTCAAGGGGCCATAAGCACACGTCCTCAGGGCTTACAAACGTAGTACTGCAAGGGACTCTCGGGCCCTGTCCGGAACACTCAGTCGCAGAGGTCAAGTTGCTCGGATAGGCAAGGACT